>JAPMOQ010048006.1:2363651-2379431 GCA_026543055.1 Argiope trifasciata | reverse complement strand
TTTTACTGTGCCTATAACCATCCCGTAAGTGCAAGTAATATGTATTCCAAGTTCTATCGCGATCTGATGAATGGTACGGAAACACATAAAAGGCATAACAGACAAACATTCATTTTTATTTATATAGATAAAAATTGTTCAAATTCCCTCCCAAATGCTGTAGTATACACCTCATTTTGATAAACAGATTTTAGTTTAAGAAGAAGAATCTTCTCTAGTTATATAAAAATTTTAAATTTTTTAAAAATATTTCTAAATGAGGATTTCTATTTTTTAAAATTCTTTCTAAAGTTCTGCTATTAATTTTCACAATCAAACTCTAAAAAAATTATAAATGAATTTTTCATGAGAGGTAGACGAATTTTCAATAGAAAATCTTTTCCGTATACACCTTTGATAAATATAATTTTTGAAACTTATCGTAGTTATGGATTTGGCTAGTTTTTTTACATTTGGAACTGCCCAATGGAGTTTTCGAATGATTTTAAAGAAGAACTTTCTTGGAAAAAGTTTGCTTTCAGCTGATTCTTGTAATATACTCATTGCAATTATTCTCTTCTAAATGGTATTTCAAATTGATTGATGGTTACCGTTACCTGTCACGATTACCGTTTAATTCTTAATCTTTTTTTTAATCGGACCAACAGTTTCAGTAGTCTTTTTTTTACTCTAATAAAATACTCCCCCCCCCCCCCCCCGAAGAATTAAAAAAATATTGAAGATTTTATGTTGAATTTAAATAAAAGGAGCGAAATTATTATGTAGCAACTTATGTAATGAAGCAGTGAAAATGTTTTTAAATTTGTATATATGAAAATATTTATTATGTTTAAAAAATTGCACTATATTTCTTTTCTAGAGTTCAGTAAACATCGGGCTGATATAGAAAAATAATTCAAAGAAATATTTTCTGTTGAAGGATATTTAAAGCTACAATGGTATCTAAAGTATAACTTGCATTATTGCTTCTGTTCACAAATAGAAGGAAATGTATTAATGATTATTTGAAATACACCACTTTTATGATTTTAGACCTAAATGAATAAGTCCATGAGGACTTCAAAATATATCCAATGTATATTGGAATATAATATCGAAGGCACATTTTCTGCATTGTACAACTGACCCCCTAAAAAGAATTTCCTCTTTTTTCTTTTTTAAAAAAAGGAAAAGAAATGAATGGATGAAAAGGGCCAAATGAAAAAAAAAAGAGAAATAAACACTAAAGAAAAAAAAAGGAAAAAATAAGCCAGCGTCCTTGCATAGGGGAAGCGTGTCTTCCCCGTGATTTGCGAGCCTTGGGTTCGAATCCCGTTTCTGGTATGTTTGTTCTTCATCTATTCTATCTGCCAGACCTGTGTAAAAAGGGGCTGCGCAAGCGAATGTGAGTAGCTAAATTGTACTCTTGGCCACAGATGGCACTGCTGATAAACAAGAGATGTAAAAATTTCGGCTTAAATTCGGTAGCTTAGTCAAGCGGGCTTGTCTTTGAAAAGTGCCATCAGAATCAGCATGAAAAAATAAAAAAATCAGATCAATAAATAATCCCAAAAACCGAGAAATTCAGGAACCTCATCTTATATAAATGAAAATGAGTGTTTGTCTGTATGTCTCTTATGCCTTCCTAAACTGTTCATCCGATTGCGATAAAACTTGGTCAGCTTAATGTTTACGCCTACGAAATGGTTATAGAAATAGTACAGTTATCAAAAATTTTAAAAGAAAGTTCGAATCTCAACCGCATCTATTTACCAAGAAGGAATCTCCAAATAACTTGCCAAGGAGACAATAGACTCTGTAGAAATACTAAATCCAAGTTAAAGATTAATATTTTGTAACTATAGTGCACAAATGTTATGTAAGTCATTCTCAGAGGTAGCAACTTTATTACAGAATATATCAGAAAGTTTTGGGGACAACAACTCTGGGGTTTTCAAATTTTAATTAAATTTTAACGTTTTTCGCAGTAACTACCAAAAATATTGTAGTACAAATAATTGTGCTCCATCTTTGTTTTCAAAAAATTACCTTTTCAACTATATTAATGATTTTATGGAATAAATATGTTTTCTATGTTTAATCCATTTTAAAACAAAATATTTTAATCCCATTTTCTAAAATTAATTTTGAGAATTGTGAAAGAATATTAAACGATTAACGAAATACAATAAATAGTTTCTTTCCTTGCCGTTCTGAAAGAACACCAAGTATTACAATTCTTAATGAAGACACAAAACTACTATATAAAAAGGAATATTTGTTCGCATTTTATACACTGTCGTACCGTTCATCCTATTTCGATAAAACATTGCCAAATTATTGTTTGATTGCACTTAATATTATGTTTTTCGGCTACAGAAACGCCCCGGGTACCAGCTAGTTAGATATTAAAATGTTAAATAATAATAAATGACGTTACTTAATTATCAAAAAAGACAACTAAAAAAGAATTGCTATCAAAAGGAATAAATTTGTAGTAAAATCATTTTTATCAGTCATCGATTTCCTGTGTTTATAGCTCGAATTTTCTTTCTCGCTAGAAACAGCATAGTGATGTAAGTGAGTATGAATATAATTTTATTGTTAATAACTATTAACAAGATTTTAGCCCAAATTCAGGCCTGTAATGGTCTGTCCAGATTTTTTCAATTTCATTCTGTGTCTTCCTGTTTTTCCCGTATATGCTCTTTTTTTCTTCAAAATTTTATCATTATAATATTACTGACTAATTTTTTTTATTTCCTGGTCAGTTTAGACATTTGGATTAGAAATAATATTTTTTAGCTTCATTTCATCTAACACTCAGCAGAATTTTCATCTTCCTATGCGATTCACATGAATTTCGTTAAACTGGTGTATGTATGAAATGTTCTTTCGGTAAATAAGCAGGAGATGAGTGTCTTTTTTCATTATTAATGAAATAGTTCATCTTTCAGTGACTCTTTAACGGTTTTTGTCAAACTATGCCCAGAAACTTTAGCGATATGTTCATTATAATGATGCAGAAGGCAGAAAAATGTGATAATAAGAATGAGTTCAGAGTTTATGTACTTCCGAAAAGAATATTTTATCGATACACTGCTGAAAAATCATTTACATTTGACGCGTGATTTTCATGTGATACTGAAGGATACGTGATTAGATCAATAATTTTAATGAATATCTACTTTTTTTATTTACATGTGTCAGAAATAATTTTATCTTAAATATGTCTATTTGCCTATCTGATTAAAACGATTACCTAAAAAGCAGCGTTCCAGAAAAGAATTGAATTTGTTATATTGTGACGGATTTCCTATCCTTATACTAATCCGTCGGGTTCTTTGACTCGTATAGTGGGTGTGCACGGTGTGAGAAGATGATGATGGCACACAATAATCAGTCCTTTAATAGACGACACAACACAGACGACGTTTACTTACAGAAAAAAGTCAGGACAATACACAGACGACAAATATTTACAGCACTGCTATGTACAGAAGTTAACTATATACAGTCGAAACGAACACGCAGTACAGCACACTGCAGAACTCTACTGCAGACAGTAGACCACGATAACAACAGTAGTCCTCAGGCAGAAACTCCGTAGTGACAATGTCCACAGCTCAAAAAGCGCCTAGACAAGATTCAGCAGGAGAAGAAATCTTTAAGGGATTCTGTCTACACTCACGTAAGTCTCTCCCAAACAGGCTGGAACTACTCTTCTGTCTCTTCTTGCCTTTCCTGCCAACTTACTACTTCGCATAAAGGGACTACTCCTCATTTCAAGACGGCTCCGTTCCCGACGACAACACAATAGGTTACGACACACGACACCGGCTTCGTCAGAATACGCCACACAGCGATCCAGCAGTTCTCCGTTCAGGATTCCTCAGTTCAAGACCTCTCAATTTATATCTACTCTGTCAATCACCACCGTACTTCGTTGAGCTTCAAGGCCTCTCTATTCAGGTCTCCTCGATTCCACATAAGACCGTGCTGCTTCACTTCACTCCGCAAACTGTCTGCCTTATAAAGGCGGGGCTAAATTCTTCTGGACTAATCAAGAGCATTCTGGATGTATCTCGGCTCCTAATGGACGGGTCCGAAAAATTCTCGATGTTTCGGGTATTATTCATTTTGTCTCCAAATTTGCCGAATTCGTCTCCAAATGGTCGCCAAGCTCTGGGATCACTGACGTCACACCCATTCACTATTCAATACAGATTACTGTAAATCTGTCTTCCTTACGATGATAGTATTAGAGAGGGAAAGCAAAACTACACGTTCGTAACAAAATGATTTTTATTTGTTACGTGAAGTTCATCGCTGAATATTTAAAGTTACAGAAATTAGATTCTAAGAAACATAGAAAAGATTGATGTCAGCGAAACTCAGAAATTGAAGAGTTTTTAATTTTTTAATTTAAATCGTTAGAAAATATTTAATTTCTTAATAATAATTTGAATTTGTAACAAACACATATTATTGTCAGAACTTGAATACTAATAGCTGTCAGTATTTTAACAATTTATTATAATTTCAATGAAATGTATATTTGTTTATCTTATCCCTTATTTTCATATTGTGATAATAGGAAACAATTGAATTAATTAATCTCAATTCTAGATAAATCTCAAATTATGTCCACTTATCAAAGAAATTACTTCTCCCTTCTGTATATTTTTAATTGCATTTGAATGAAGGTAACGACTCCTCCGTTCAAATGCAATTCCAATTTCAATTCCAGGAAATAATACTAAATGAGCATGATTTCTCTCCGATCGACAATTAAAGCTTTACTGAAGTTGTTTCTAGTTAAGATAACGCTTGGATCTCTTTGCTATAAATACTTCAAATAAAAGTCCTCAAACAAGGAACCATGTGAATAAAATGGTCACATCAGAACTTTTGCATTCGGAGAAAAGATATAACATCCAATAAGGAAACGAATGACTAATGCTTTTATAATTGACTGGACAGAAATAATTAGAGAGCTAAATTCCAGGAAGAGTGTATGAGTGTGTGTGTATGGGGGGGGTAGAAACTTCTGCCAAGTGTAGAAGTCTCTATAGAGTGGTGATCGAAATAATGTCCACTTTACTTTTCCTCTCCAGAGATCAGCGAGCGTGACCAAGTACGCAACTACCGTTCTTTGAAGCCACTGGGTATGAAATGGACGCACTTGCTTTTCTTGATAAGGAACAAAAGCAGGAATTCATCTGTATCCTCAGGGTTTGATGAAACGACCACTCAGCGAAAATTCCCAAATATCACTGAATTTTTAAAGTGATTTTTTTTTTCATCCGTCTGTGTCTGTGGTGCCATTTAAGAAACATCCAGAGTCTACTACCTCTCTTTCTTTCGAATTATGAGATAATAATTCTGAATAAAAGGAAATGGTTATAGTTAACCCGTGGCGTTTTGGTGTAATGGCTGTAATATTTAGGAGCTATTTTCTGAAAAAATTGAACTCGTATATTAAAAACATCTGGCACTTTTTATTTCAAAGGAAGGGAAATTCCCGGCAGTTAAATGGCTTGAAGAAATAAAAAGAGAATTTTCCAAGTTCTTTTTTTAAAGAATATATCGGTTTTCTATTTTCAATGTTCATGAATATTGTGAAACTGGTTTTACATTTCAAAGAACGGACTCTTTTTAGTTTAAGTGGACAGTTATATATCGTAATGATCGTTTTGATAAAAGAATTCACGAATAATTAAAAATTTCGGGTAATGATGCAAAAATAAGTTATGGGCAAATAATAAGACAGGCATATCCCATGTAAAATATTTTCCTTATGTGTTGTTCAATATAAGTAAGATCTACATATGTTAATGAAATGACATTCAGATATGAATAACAATTTTTTTTCTCTAAAGCAGTTAAAAGACACTTTATAGTCTTTTTCATCTTCTTGTACATAAAGTACATAGGAAATATTGTATTCGTCAAAAAATTCAAACTCGAGATTTTGACGAATTTTCACGTTTCACAACTCCTTGAGATTGAAAAACACAAATTTGACACTATGTTTGGTGGTTTTCGAATGCTAATATTCAAAAGAGCTTATAGTTAGGCTGATGAAATTTTGAAGAGAGACTTCAAATCAAATTCGTAGATATCGGTAAAATTTCGAGTGAATGTTTTTAGAGAAAGGTTGACTGTCTGATTATTGAACACAAAACGTAAAACACTAAATTGATATATAGATAGGCACAGTAGTTTAGCATTTGAAATACATATTCTTATCAAATTTTAAATAACACATATCAAATGGTGACCAGTGTGTCGATCTGCATTTCGCATGTACGTAAACGCAATGGCTTGAATAAATGAAATTTGGTATGTAATCTTGTAAAAAAAGCTAGATTACCGTCAAGGGTCTATATTTCGCATCCATTCTATATATCCACATACAAGGTCCATAATTTTTTTATGTGGGGGGGGGAGGAGGAGGAGAGAGAAAAAGAAGAATACTTTAATTGAAGAATATGCGAGAAAGTTTCGGAGACACCATTCCCGCTGGCTAATTTCTCGTATACGGAAGAAGAACGCCTTGCAATCGACAAAAAACTATAGATTTCGACGAATCTGTATGTTTTCAGACCAGGAAAACACAATTTTCGTGATGTCTGCGTGTTTGTATGTCTGTGAAGGCTATCATTCAAAACCGCTTCGAGTTAGGCGGATGAAATTTGATATTAAATTTGCAGGTATCCATCGAATTTTGAACAAAATACATTTAGAGAAAGCCAATATATCCGGCAGTTCGAATACAAGTTAATACAATAATTACAAAACGAAGGACTAGATGGAAAAAAATTAGGCTCAGAGATTTAATATTTATCAAATTTTGAGTCAAACTCAACAAGCAATTAATTGTCTCAGCTTTTAGAAGGATGTAAAAGTAAGAACTCAATAATGTAATGGCTTTAATATATCAAATTTGGTCTGAGATTTTATGTTCACACACCAACATTTTCGGGTTCATTTTTTTTGTTGTTGCAAGTGGTTTGGAAAAAAAAAAGAGTTAAATATAGATTCGATTTTCATATTCTATTCACCTCTTGCTGGGGATTAAACGTCAAAAAATTAGCCATGGATCATACTATAAATTCAATAATGAAGCTAAATTCACATCAAAGGTTAATATTTTGTAACTATTATACCCCAATGCCATGTAAGGCTTTCTCTGAGATTACACTTTTACCTGAAAGTATAAGAGAAAATTTTGGTCTAATCATTTTTATAGATTTTATAATAATGTCATAATATATTATAAACATAATATTTTTGATATCTGTAATCAAATTTATATCTAAATTATTCTATAAAGATTTATATTTTAGACGTCGCTGAGACATGAAGTCAGATAAAGTTCAATAATTATCAGTACTTAATTACTAATATAACAGACATATAAATCATTAAAATATTGAAGGCAATACTCCAGTGAGTTATTACTCTTCAGTCCTTGAAAAGTTGTTTTACAAGAGTCATAATGTCTAATTTTCATTCTAGTATGCATATCAAACACTAAGAATCTTGCTTAAAAGAGATGCAAACGTAGTTATATAGCTACATTACGTTCATTTAAACCACTTAGATCGGGATTAAAAAAGATTGCTCCTTGCGTTGAAATCCCGCATCCAACTGACTGTTTTCACTCACATGCATTCTGTGTCATGGAAAAAGATAATATCTTACATAGGTGGTAAAAAAAATGTAAAATTATAACACCATATATCAAGCTGAAATTCTAGTCCTTCAACAAGCCATAGATTAGGCTACTAACCTCCATCCACAACACATCACAGTATTACACTGATGGAAAAAAAAATCCCAATACCAAGAAAAAATTATTGTACAGTAATGAAATTTTAGGAATACATTTGTCTAGGTAACATATTTAATTGATTAAAGTTTCAAGATCACAGGTAGAGCCGTTGGCGAGAAGAGCCATTTCAAATGTGAAATGTTGGTACATTAGTAACCGGTGTAACTGCCAGAATTTTGAATGCAAGCATGCAAACGTGAATGCTTTGCGTCGTACAGGTGTCGGATTTCAGTTTGTGGGATGGAGTTCCATGCACTTGGACGGTCAATGCAGGGACGGTTAATGCTGGTTGTGGATGACGCTGGAGTTGTCGTCCAATGATGTCCCATACGTGCTCGATTGGAGAAAGATCTGGTGATCTAGTAGGCCAAGGCAACATGTCGACACTCTGTAGAGCATGTTGGGTTACAACAGCGGTATGAGGGAGAGCCTTATCCTGTTGGAAAACACCCCCTTGAATGCTGTTCATGAATGGCAGCACAACAGGTTGTATCACTAGACTGACGTACAAATTCGCAGTCAGGGTGCGTAGGATAACCACGAGAGTGCTCCTGCTGTCATACGAAATTGCTCCCCAAACCATAACTCCAGGAGTAGGCCCTGTGTGTCTAGGCCGCAGACAGGTCACTAGCAGGCGTTCACCTGGCCTCCTTCTAACCAACAAACGGCTATCACTGCGACCAAGGCAGAACCGGCTTTCATCAGAAAACACAACAGATCTCCACTCCGTCCTCCAATGAGCTCTAGCTTGACACCACTCACGTCACAAACGGCAGTGGTTTGGAGTCAGTGGAATGCACTGTACAGGGCGTCTGGCTCGGAGCTGTCCTTGAAGTAACCGATTTGTAACAGTTTGTTGTGTCACTGTGGTGCCAACTGCAGCTCGAATTTCAGCTGCAGACACAGTACGATTAGCCACAGCCATACGCCGAATACGACGGTCTTCCCTCTCAGTAGTACCACGTGCCCACCCGGAACCTGGTCTTTTTGAGGCAGTACCTTCCCTTGACCACTGCCTCCAATACTCATGCACAGTGGATATATTCCTGCCAAGTCTTTCAGCAATATCGTGGAAAGAAAACCCACCTTCTCGTAGCCCTACAACACGACCTCGTTCAAACTGAGTGAGCTGTTGATAATGGCTTCTTCCTCTTCTCAGAGGCATCCTTGACTAACATTAACCCACTACGTCAAATCTCAACTGTAAATAACGATCACGAACCTTTGTCGCTACTTGCGCCACACTTACGCGAGTAGCTTGAAATTTGAATCCACGTCACCTTTCAGATGTATAAACACGCCTACCAAATTTCGTTTATCTAGCACAGCTCCTTCCTAGTGTTGGGATTTTTCCCCCATCAGTGTAGTTGACAACCAAGCAAGCATAAAAGCGGGAGCTAACCCCAAAAACCGAAATCCAGTTGCGAGGAACATCTGCCATAATTTAATCCATCACAAGCAAATCAAAATTTCCTGCATTAAAGCCCATGTTGGGTATGAGGGAAATGAAGAAGCTGACAGACTGGCGAAAGAAGCAGCGGATTCAGATATGGAGAAATGTCTCACTAGGGTACCAAAATCCTACCTTAAATCTTTCTTTAAAAACAAAATGATGAAAGAGTGGCAAAAGGATTGGGAAGATGGAGATACAGGGAGATCTACATTCAACATTCTCCCTAAAGTCCCCCTTCTACCAAGTAACTGGATATGGGAAGACATCCTTTTCTTCACTTCTTCCTGCGGACTTCTTCCTTTCACATGACCATGCCTACATCCGAACTAGAACGAGTTTGGTTCCGCAGCGTTGCCTCTTCCCAAGGATCCAGGAAGAAAATTCAAAGTATGATTCGTCATCTAGAAGCAAGCCAAGATCTGTTTAGATTCCATTAACATTATTCCCAAGAGAGCACTCTACATACACATTTTTATTTTCTGTTATTTTTGTGTTTGTACATAGCGTTTATTTGTATTTGTATTTTGCGTGTGTGTTGCTCTTTTTTTTCTCTCACTCTTTTTTTTGTCCTAGTTTCCAGTTTTTTATTTTACCAACGTATCTCAGAATCTGCATGATATTTAACTTAATAAGCCAAACCCATCTCCCATTTGAACTACAAAAGCTCATTACTTTCGGCTTTCATTTATCCAATATTAAAATCCCTTACCAAATTTCAATCTATAATTGTCAGACGACGAACAAATAGTCACAGGGAGGGATAGAAAAGGAGCGTTTTTCCATGTCTCTCCCACTTCATGCTCATTACACTGTTTAAATAACCAGATGGTTATAGTTGCATGGGCATGAAGCGGCGGTGTTGTTGTTGTTCTCACTAACAAGAGGATGTCCGACTCCCTGTGAATTTATCCTGCACAGACATTTGTAAATAGCGAGATTTTGAGGAAAATGGGTCAGTAAACCTCATCTGTTGCTTTTGATCAAGTCATAGACCATTATGCTACGAAGACGGCAACAGACTACGAGCTTGAGGTGATTATTAGCGGTTAGAGTCTTGGATTTCTTTTTTTTTAAATTGTAATTTAGAAAAAAAAAATACACACTCTGTTGTTAAACCTGTTGGACTAATGAGGGAATTAATGCGATAAAGATGTGGACTTACCTGCCGTTGAAGTATCTTAAGTACATTAAACCATCACCCTATGTGACATGCCAAGCCTTTGGAACTTAATAAAATATCTTTTTCTCAAGGTATTCGAATTCACTATTTATCCGGATGAGCAAATAAGACTGGTAACAGAAAATTGATGGTAAATGCAAAACAAAAATGCAAAATTTAGTTGGAAATCAATAAATAATACTATCTATATAATAAAATAAATTGCACATTAGATTTATTTTACAGTAAAATATGCGGATTTTTTAAATCTAATTAACTGGACGATTACTATTATCAACAACAATTAATGAAAAAATGCCATACTCTATCTTTTTAAGTACACTAAAAGAGCTTATTCAAGTATTCGTTGAACATGAATAAATAGGTACCTAATTTTATAAATTTTATGTTCAGTATTATAGTTATGAAATCGAATTTTCTTTTAGAATTTTTTTTTCTATTAAACTTAATGACAAAAATACAGTTTCAAGTGCTTCTAACTTTTTAGTGGATTTTATTTTAATTTTTTAAAGGTGTTTTAGTAATTATTACTAATGAAAACTAAATGTTTATAGAAAAATATTAAGAATACATATACAAATCAGATATTCCTGTCTTTAAATAGAATCTGCCGTTATTTACACTTCTAAAGTTCCGCATGCGTAAAATGTCTTTACACATGCGCATTTACGTAAAATTACATTTTCGTCATATAATCACGATTGAGAACCATCTAGATGCCCTTCGTATACTTCCCTGTTCATTTTAATTTGCAGTAATATTTTTTAAGCATGATGGTGTATAAAATAAATTATTGATATTTTGCAATATTTGCTGGATAAATCTCCAATATTCAGAAATCTAGAGGGTAAATTTCACGACATTTTGTGCCCGTTTAAATGTGGATATAAACTTTGAGATAGCCTTTCGATTTCTGGTTAAAGTCATGGTATTTCACTATAAAGAGGAAAATTCCAAATATTTTTAATAAAAATTTAAACATTAAGATTTAACTACATTACAAAATTTGAACTCGAAGAATAGAACACCTTCACATAATAAAATTTGCAGCTCTGAGAATCGAGTCTAATGTTTTTGCAGAATTCTAATAATCCATAATATATAAATCGAAGAAAAATAGCATAAAATCAAAATAGGCAGGTAAAATGATTTTTAATCAAATAGCAATACATCTGTATATATTCATAAAATTTTATAAAGTAATAGTAAAAAACCTTATTTTTCGATAAATTTTAATGTGGAAAATGAGGAGTAATAGTGCAACGAAACTTCAACTGTACAATTCACATCCAATTCATCCAAAAATTTTATAAATAGCAATTGATTTTTTTTCTTAAGTAAAGGACCTCAAAAATTTACTTATGATTACAAAGTATGTAAGGAAAAGGTAAAATAGTAAATATGAACTTTGAATTCGAATAGGAGATTAAAATTTAATGGAGAAATTTCAAAAATAAAAAAAAATTAAGATTCTCCAATTTTTACTGCATTTCCAGATCACTAACAGTTAAGCTGATTTCTCATATATATACTAACATTAGAACAACAAAATGAACCAACATTAATTTTTCATGTCTACACTATCAATAAACTAACAAATAAATTCTAATGATATTTAGATCAATAAATGTTTTTGGTAAAGATTGATTTACACTTAAGCTGAATTGGCTGTTGATTTATGTTCATGCTGAAACTTAATGATTTTAAGTAAAGGATAGAAATTAATAATTCATCTTAAATATTCACTTTCATATCAATTCTATAGTTCAGACGACGTAGATGTATATACCATCTTAGACTACGAATATGTTAATCATATAGTTTCTTGAAAATATTTATCAAAATTAACAAACCTGAAAAGACCATAGTTGGTTATAAAATAAAAATTGAATTAGAAATACACAAATTTGTCGCAATATAAAAAAGTAGAATATGAAAGCATTTGAAATAATTCTCAACATGTATTAAAGTAAATTGGGTTTTGCAATGTGCTCAACAAGGATTCATATAATACATTTAAAAAACCCGACTCTTCAATTTCGAATTCTAATTATGAATTCTTAAGAATTGCATGCATTTCAATAAATTACTGGATAATAACTTATATAACGAATTTTTAATTATAATTTCAACGATTGTTTTTAATTGAATAATGGAATTAAGACCGAAGGAAAATTATGTATCTTATTTAATATTTAAGTGTTTTTCCAAATTTAATTACTAAGAATTCCGAGTAATCAGCTATTGAAAGGTTTCATTTTCCTTATCGAAAAGAACTTTAAGAAGCAAACCAACACTAGGTTATTGCAACATTCATTCACCATTTTTCTCAATGTTACGTTAGGTCAACTTCATTCTTGGACAATGAATTACTTCGATATCTGTTTACCGAAATTTATCTCCCAGTATAAAACAATGGTAATTCGGTTCTTCTGTTCAGAGGCAGTTAAAAATTCAATATCTCCAGGAACTATGTTTTATGAATTTTTTTGTGCCTTTGTAATACTTTCTAGAGGATCCAAACAAAATTTCTGAATGCCATACAATTCTGATAATTTTATTATAATAATTCAGAACTTACCATGATAATTTGATACTTCAAATTATCCTAAAGAAATTGTTGATTATTGAAGGTTTGTATATGGAACTGAGCTGTATTATTGATGGTGATGGCACACTTATCCAAGAAAAAAGGTATCCATAGCGGTAAGTTGTCTAAACTATAAATATTTAATGAAATTAGTCCTATAAAAATTTTATTTCATAATCAAAAACGATTGAATACAATTTTCAATTCGATTTGACAATTATAATTCGTGCAACTTACCGATATCACTTCAGTACCCTTTTTTTCTGCAATCTAGACATCTCCGAAATTTAGAATTTGAGACTGGAGCAGAAATGGTATTTACTGCTAAGGGGATGAAAGGTATTAAGCCGTTGTTCAATTAAATGGCCTTTAATGTATTCTGTGGAGAATGCATATGCCTTTGTTAAACAAAACAGCATGGGCACATAAGTTGTATACCCTATAAAAAACTAACGAAATAAAAATAAATTTTTATAGCACTAATTACCATTGATATATTATGGCATCCAATCTTCATTTCGATATGACAATTATAAATATTGCAACTTACCGATATTACTTCTGTAGGGAACCGAGAGAAAGTCTTTGGCCATCCAAATAGATGCTATCAATAATTTTCGCCATGAGTTGAGAAGACTGTCACTTCACATATGGGGAAGGAATCGTTACATATCTCCAACAAATATCTGAAGAGTTTACAGAGAGCTGTTCCAGTAACTGCAGGATTTGTTTCGTTCAGAATTTCAATGAGGTTGCATTTCTTTTAAATGAATAAAAAATCTGATGAATCCAACACATATTTGAATCTGGCATGAGTAAGGCAGTTTAATGATCTCTGAGGTTATTTTAACCTCAAAAACTTATCAAATTAAAAATATTCATTCTACATATTTTCAGAAACAGCACAAGAAAATAATCGCTGTCTCTTTCTTATATCATGAGATTATACCAAGTAAAATCCACATAATTATGGCACTTTCGTCACTTGAAAGTCGCTTTTGCAGAATATCTAGTAATTATTTCTTCCGTATTCAACCAAAACAAAAAAATTTCAGATTTCTTCAATGCGTCTAGAAAGCTTTCCTAAAGTTTAAAAATATACGAATGGGCAGCTAACAGTTTAGCGTTTAATTTTTAAATTTTGGAAGACGATGAATTAAAGATTATCCTGTGCTTATATTTTAAATAAAAATTTGTTCTCGAATGAAACAACCTCCTATGCCTTAAAGCTGCACCAACTATTTAAGCTTTATTAAAAAGATAAGTTATTTTATGCATCAAATGACAAATCCAATATGAAGTTGGCTGATTTTCATGCACGTCCAAAATAGCTATATTTAAAGACAATATCTTCAATATTTAGTTCGATTACATTTCTCAACCTTTTCCTGTCTCTGATCTAGCTGATTAATTCCTTTAATTCAAAAGGTAATTAGAATTCATCCGCATTCAATACACGAGATCATTCAAACTTCTGTTTCCGAATTTTGATATGGAACAAACTAAATTATTTCTAATTTCTGGCCCTCTGGTTGTACAAATTAGACTACTACAGTTTTCAGTATAAATTATACTTTATTGCACCACAAAAGTATCTAGTCAATTTAGGATTAATTGATACGTTGAGCGATTTTTTCCCCGTACGAGGTGCGATATTGTAATATTAACTAGGGGAATAAATTAATATATAGAAAGAAAAGAACGACGTCCACACTATTTCTGTTCATATTATAAGTTGAGGATTTTAATTTGAAGATTGAGGGGGGGGGGTGGTTAGAAGAACGAAATGCTTCATAATTTAAGATTACGTATACGGAATTAATAATGCCGAAGATAGCAAGAGCCGCGAGCTGAAATTAAAAAAAGTATGCTGTTAAACGAAATGGAAAATAATTTATTTCAATTTCTACAATATACGAACAGTTTTTATTGCCTTTCACGAATAAGTAAACGTATTTCGAAAAAATAAAGCTTGTATATTAGGCATTTAAAGGAATTGAAATTTTAAGCGAGACAATATTTTAAAATCGAACTTGGTTCTAAGGAAAACGAAGTAACCAAAAGACTCTGGAAATCAAATATCCAATTTCTCCGTAATATGAATTTGATTGTATTATGTTCATTAGTATGTTAGTCAAGTGCCATTTGTCGATCCTTATGCCATGGAGAATTTCGATTATTTATTAAAATCATAATGCACATTAATAGTCGATTTGATCACATTTCTAGTTATGATTCTCCGAAATATTCTCTCAAAACGAACAAAATCAGAACAATCGATTTATCTGTTAATATTCATTCCGATTTAAGTTAATTTCTATGTGAAGTGGAAACTTCAAAAAGACGATCATTTTGTCGGATATAAATATATAGATGTCAAATTCATGGGATTCAAATCCAAACTGATTTTAAATTATCAAAAAAGACCTGGTTTAATGTTAAACCTATTAAGGAGTCACTTAATCATTCTGTGAAGCCTTCTTTCCCTGTTTTCCTAATGCAAAGCAACGATTCGAGCTCATCGCCGCTTATATCCCTACTTTCTATTGAAATAATGGTCGTCAAAGCGAAAATAAAGAATTTAGAATTATTAGAATGAGCAAATCTTTGTACAACACTCAAATGTGACCCCGTTTTCCCTCAGAATTTTCAATTTCTTCAATTTACACATTCATTCATTACCCACTCCTTCCACACCAGCTTTTGAAACCCCCAACACACATTCATTACCCACACCA
>JAPMOQ010048006.1:2175959-2363641 GCA_026543055.1 Argiope trifasciata | reverse complement strand
ACACACATTCATTACCCACACCAGCTTTTGAAACCCCCAACACACATACATTCATTACCCACACCAGCTTTTGAAACCCCCAACACACATACATTCATTACCCACGCCTCCAACACCAACCCCTGAAACCCCAACTCGCATGCATTTCCCAAGCCACCAAAAGCATAACTGAAACGCTCATTACCCACGTCTCCGAAACCATACCTCAAGCACTTATTACCCACTCTTTTCTTTACAACCAATCCATAGTTCTCGTAAATATCCACAATCCTCAATAACAAACAGATTATCCCACTGACACCAACTCTCAATACTCTATTATGTATAATATTCGATATCACGACTAGTTAATCAAGAACAATCATGTCTTGCTCATAACGCAAGATTAAGTAGCTTGCATACTTCATCACACATGAAGTATTTTCTAATTCCACAAAGCTGTCACTACTTACTGCCTAATGAAACATTGCATTAATTAGACTCCACACCCATTACAGCTCTCAAAACAAAGTACATTAATTTCATTCCGTGAATCATGCTCGTACACAAGAGAAGGTCTTTCGTAATGCACATTTCGAATTTTCTTATTCGCATTATGCATCTCATACAGGTACTAGAATTCATGTCAGTATCCTCATTGACCAGCGAAGACCCAATATTTTGCACTGAAAAACGGAATTTAAATACTGAATTCAGCAGTTTTTCTTCTAGTTTTTTTAACACGTTGAATTGAAGCGAAATAGAAACAGAGTAGGCGATTTGTTCAAAAAAATTATAGGTTTCATACAAATATTACCAGTATTCTATGCCACTTCGTAGGTCAATTTATGAATTTAAATATTAAATTTCTTCAGAATTGAGTGTCAAATTGCCTGAACTCGACAATAGTAGTCATCGATCATGTTTCTGAACAATTCGATTCATTACGATCGTTATATATTGAAAAAAAATCAAGTTTCAGCTGAAGCGCTATTTGTATCGTATAACGCAAAATTTTCTCAAATTTAAGAATAGTTGGACGTACGATTCTGTCTGAAAGTAGACCGCAATATCGCCAATTTCTTCCTTGGCATTTCTTTAATTTACCGTTTCAAATTTTTGATCTCAATATTCCAGATTTCTTTATTCTCATATCAGTTGGATACAAATCTAATTTTCTAAATTCCAGTTAATAAAATGTTAAATTAACGTAGCTTGCTTTTAGGTCGGAAATTGTTAAAATGCATCTCGATTGAAATGTACCGATAGTTTATGCAATAGCTTGTGCAAGAATTCGTGATTGAAGTAAACTAAATATTGAAGCTAGATAATGCTCATTAAATGGCACTATTAAAGGATGCAATTAAAATGGAGAAATAACACAAATTGATTTATTACATTAATGTAGATTACATGAAGGATGTTAAAATAAGCAAAGATTAAGAGTAATGACAGAATATAGAAAAGCAAAATAATTTTTATGAGATTTGCTTATGACATTAAAAATCTAAACGCAAAGAATTATTTTAAAGAGCCAGAGAATGTTTAGTTACTAATCGGCAATTTTAGTATGAAATATTGTTTCCAAATATGAATTATCTGGGAATACTTCAGGCTTAGTTAAGAAAATAACATTTAACATCCTTTGATAGGGATAGTAAAATTAGCGTCATTAAGTTTTTTTATATCCATCTGTCGTCTCTTGATTCGATTTTCCGTTACCACTATCATTAAGAATTAACCACTTCAAAAAATTTCTCCATTCCGATTTCATCTAATTCACTTTACTATCCGGAAGAAAAATTTCGTTTATATAATGTTGATTTTAATCTCGATCTCTGAAAAGTTCGTATTTAGCACATAGTTTCATAAATAGTAAGGAAATTTCTCGATCTATAGCGTAAAAAATTAGACCTAGATGCTTTTATTTCTAGTACCTGAACTAACAGTTTAGTATTTGTCTTGGTTCATCCTGCATTCGATAAAAACGCCAACTTCAAGAATTAACTGCAAAACTTGATTCAAAACAGATGCTCCTCTTGATTGAGTAGTTGAAGATATTTTGACTTAAACTTCCCTATTTTAATTATTTGATTTGTAATTCGCAATACGAAAATTGTCACATCAGTTCATAAACAGAAGTTTGAATAACAACCAGATGTCGGGAATTTGATTTTAGAATATATCGACTGAAATAAACGCTATTGGGAAGAAATTTTAATAATTGTCAACGAATTCGATTAAGTAGTCTTTATAACTTCGAACAGCCCGAAATAAAGCTACACCTAATTTAATTGAATGGCTTTTGACAAAGTTACAATCTATGTTTAAAAGACGAGCTAATCTCTAAATTAACAATCAAAAATAAAACCAAACTAGTTTGAGAGCTTCATTTTAGAAAATTTTAAACTTTAATAGATTAATTATATCAGAAAAATATTCAACTTCCATTTTTAGTGTGAGAGGATGGACTTATTGCCAGATTATTGGTTTGAGATTCTTCTGCGGGTATTCGATTTCGCCGTATTCTAGACTGTGTTCCTTTAAAATGTTTTCGACATCGCAAATTCGTAGAAGACACGAAAATCTGAACTTAGTATTCTGAAGGAATAGGGAAGAATTCAATGTGCGAATATTCGACACATGTAACCTCCAAGTAGCCAAGTACCTCCAAGTTGCCTCCAAGTACCACAATTATGTAGACATATCCGATTAATCCAATGCGATGCGACGACAGCAGGAAAATCAGGAGAAAAAAATCGCCATCCATCCAAAAACAGCACAGTACTATAGTAACGGTGTACCTTTCTCAAAGCTGAAAAGTTGTAAGAATGACACTTGTAAGCGATATCTTGAAAATATACAGTCCAACACAAAAGGAGAATCGGTCTTAAAGATGCAATCTCTTCCACATCAGTTTAAGTCGTCTGTTGCGACCTGAAAGAGAAATTGTGATTACTTTGGCAAGAGTTAGTTATAAATTAAGAATTATTTCTTTATGAAATGGGATGCATTATCCTACTTTATATCGATTTCTGTGAAAAATTTTATGCTGAATGAATATTTCATTACTCGAATAAGATTTGGAAGAATTATGGTCGTTCAGAGAGGTTCTAATTTCTCATTAAGAGCATTTTTGAATGCCTAGATTAATAGAATTGATAGTAACAAAAATTCTATCCTTGAGTCTCTTTATAATCACAAATTATAATTAAAGCTGCAATTAAGAAACCATGCTTAATCATATTTTAATTTTATTTCATAAGAATCTATTGCGATTCCGAGGCTTTAATCGTATTAACACGATGTTATGATAACGAAGTTTGCATTTCAACACAAGAAAAATTTCCAAGAAAAAATACGATACGAAATTAAAACTGCAATAGTTTTGCAAAATATGCTGTTAAAATTCAAATCAACTATGGAGGGAAAGTCTGCGAGCCTATATTTTAAGTATAAACAAACCTACTTTTATGCAGCATTCATTGTTTAATCCATTGTTGTAACAATACGAATCAAGAATTTATAAATTCTGGCATTTGTTCAAATTATGCATTTCAAGAAATCTTGTCGCGCCGGTCATTGGTGGCCCATAGTGCAAAAGCCATGTCCAAGCACCTGTTCTCAGTAACCCTTATGACATTCAATTCATTATCTCGAACTATTAGAAGCTTTCACCATCGAAGTTCATACGCTACACTTCGATACTATTAAGAAATTGTCCTTTCAAGATCAACTTACTACGAATATCGAGGGGCATTACGAGCACAATAGGTCCAAATCTTTGTATAAAAACGTTATAAAGCTGTCAATTTTGGCAAATAGAGATTTTCGAGTAATGGCACTGGGTAGAGATTCATTTTTACAAATTTGATTTTTAAAAATTAAATTTTTACCTAAATTTATTTCTAGTAATAGAAATTTTTCCTTGATAATTCCAGAAATTATGACGAAAAGCTAATTTTACAGAAATTTAAAAATTAACTATTCAGTGTTAATTTTATTTGTGGAAATTCAATTTATTTAAATATTAAAAATAATAAAATGCTATTATAAAACTCAAGAACGCGTGCTTATACGCTGTAATAAAACTGAAAAATTTGTTTAGTTACATTTCAATCGTTTCCTTTAGCCAATATAAATCCAATTTAAAAGGTAATTTTATTCATTGATTCCAAAGCATAACTTTCACTTCTAACAATTTTAAACTGGCATTTATTTTGAAAATCAAATGACTAAAATATTTCGAGTAGAATGCATTGACTAATTAAATGGGCTAGATCGACGATTCTAGATTAAAAGACAATGCTATTACGCGATGCCAGTTTGTCATATTTTAATTTTTTTATTCCATTTTTTCATTGTACGTATTAGACCATCCTAATAAAGTCAAGATGTAAATTCGTGGATGGTCTTTCCAATTTTCACTATATTACAACTTATTTCTTATATTCTAATGCAAATCAGAATCTTTAGCTTTCAAAAATATTTCGAGTCATTCGATTAAATATTTGATGAAATAACGAAGATATTTAAATTTCTGAATATAATCTGTTGTTGAATATTAATGAAATAAAAAAAATTAAATGGAAAAATTCCCTTGACTATTAAACTGACATTAGAAATTTTTGTGCCATAGTATTTAAAAAAATTATCGCAAAACCCACGAAACGCAAATTGTTTTAAAAATAAAACTCTCGTTTGCACTTTAAAAAAATACCCTAGAAGTTACATTACCATCTTTAAAATTATATATTTGCCTGATTCGGTAGCCTTAGGTCAATCAGTCCACCTTGTAGAATGCCAAAACACATTCATTAATAGAGATACAGAAATTAATATGCAAATTTAAATTTTGGGATGTATAAAATTCCTAATACAAGAACTTATTGTTTTATTGGGCGAAAAACAAGCAGGTGTTTTTTTTATTTAATAAAAAAAAAGAAATGCTTTCGAAGTTCAAGAGACTTGAAATGAGCTTTCGATAAGTTATGGAAGATTTTACAATATCCCCATTTTACACTTAAGTTGAGTTACAATAATACGTCAAATGAGTAAAAGAAGTTTTCAAGTCAAACTACAGAATATCTTCAACACCAGAAATACCACTAACAGAAAAATTGTATCGAGCATCAAAACGAATAGGATCTTTGACGTACGACGTTCTGAGCTTTTTCAAATATGCTATTTTCCGTAAAACGAAATTTCTAAATGTTATGTATTATATTATATATATTATATCTCCGAATAAATTTGACGAAAAATGTACTATATGTTACTGCTACGTTTTACACCAAAGCTTGATTATTAGTTTTACATAAAACTAATAATCAAGCTTTGGCTTTTTAAATTGGTCCCTTCATTCATCTAGTTGTTATTTATACAGCAAATGTTTATTCAATAATTGAATGAATTTTGCAATGAACAACTTTTCAGAAAATTGAGTAAAATATATAAAATAACCTTTTTCGAAAAAAAGATTATGAACGAATATTTCTGTAGAGAAATTCTTCAATACATAAAAAATAATTACAGTTCATTTTTATACTTATGCAAACTCAAAACAACTAAGTAACTTACCCATTATTGATTAATTTAGCATGAGTGATAAGCAGCTCTTTAAAAAGTATTGAATAGTTTTATTTCTTCTTTGAATAGGGCTCCAAAGAGTTTCAGAGGCCTGAAATAATTCATCATTATTTAGTCCCAGAAGATACATTAATACTTTACCCGAATTCAAAACCATTTTATAATCCGTTAAACAAAATTTTCCTCATAACATACGCAACTATAAAATAAAAACCGATCGATTCTTTGGGTTTTTATCAGTTTATAGAGATCTAGAAATTTCTTACAAATCGTCCTCTTCTTCCAATGACTCGTGCGAGGTGGCTGCTCAGCTACCGCGTACGAAGTGAAGGACGAGATATTTTCTACCGATTGCTCACTTTTTGAAAAGGATTCAAAAATGTATCCAAATTCGAACTCGAAAGAAACATACTCAAAAAAAATATCATTTTTTTAAAAAAAAGCAGTTATCACGACATATTTAAAAATAAATCTTTTGTAGAAGATTAGGATAAGGTGAAACAAAGGTGCCCTATCATTCATTCAATCATCAATTATAGGTTATTACTTTCGATGCTATAAGCGGGAATTTCGCTTTAGGGAGTATCAAAATCATGATGACCCAGTAGCATAGGAATCACTGAAGGTACATCATGATATAATTTGGCTCCGAATCCCAACTAATTCTTGCTGAAATACTCCAGTAGAGTATAGCTGTAGCTTTGGATACAGCAAATAGCCGGTTATGTATGCTACTGACCGGGCCGCGGCGGCCTGGTAGTAAGGTCTCGGCTTCGGAACCGGAGGGTTTCAGGTTCGGGACTCGATTCTACCGAAGAACAGTCGTGTGAGGGGGTCTCTTCCACTTTAAATCTGTCAGACCAAACGTCCTCCCACTGGTGTGGAGAGGGGGGGTGCCACTTCAGGTGTCGTCCTCGTCATCTGACCGTGGTTCAAAATTACGAGGTCCGTCCCAAAATAGCCCTCGTGTTGCTTTAAAACGGGACGTTAATATAACTAAACTAACTATTCTATTGACCATTAAAATTGCAATACCAGGAAGGAATGATCTGAATAACTCATATAAAAGGAAAAAATGGGGCTGGAATGAAAAGGATTAGATTTGAGCGCATTTAGATGACGCCAGGAAAAAACGACATCTGAAGCATTGCATAAACGAAAAATTGTGAAGGCGATTTATAATAAGGATAGCGCTTTGTTTGGAGAAAGGTTGTTTAGATGATCATGTTATGCATTTAATAATAATAATAATTCTTAGTAGTAAGTCTAAATTCGGTAGGTTATCAGAGTAATTTTCTTTTATTTAAAAGCTTATTATTTCTCCATTATAAGAGAAAGTAAACCTGAATTTGCTGATGAAGATAATAAAACAATTTCACTCTACTGATGAACGTGGAAGTGACAGTAGTCAGTCAGGCGAATACGATGGCTGTTGTAAACATGTTTAACCCTGCACAGATCGTGCGGATTACAATAGTAAATTTAAGTGAGTTTGATGTTTAAAAAATAATTAAGAAGAAGTGCCTTGTTATGTTTAAAGCTGATTAAAGAATGTTGATTAATTATTTTGGAGTTGATAGTATTTTTTTGGAGTATTTTGATTAAAAAATGGACTGCATTTGTAATCCTCGCGACCTTTTACGTGACTTTATAGAGCGCGACCGGTGCAGTGTTAAGCTGCTCGTTTGAAACATTCTCTCAAATTTCTTTTATTTTCCTTATTTCACTGTAAAATGAAGTTTTAAAACCACCTCGCCTATTTTCTGAGTTGTTTTAATGAACAATTAAGCAGTAATAAATGGCATATTGTCTGTGATTGAAAAACGATTGTTTTAATAACATTTTAAAAGTTTAATAAAATAAGATAAAAAATATTGATTTTTTTTTCGTGTAGACATTTATTCCAACCTTTATTTCAGCGATCGAAAAATGATTTACTAAAAATTTAAGCGTGATTCCCTTACGAGTAAATTTGTGAAAACTTAAAATAAACTTTTTGAACGAAAGTTCCGAATTATTTCATTTTAATATCCTGTCTTAATAATACTATAGAAAAATTACAATAACACTTCAAAATCAGAAATTCAACTTGAAAATTTTAGTATGAGGGTTTATACTAAAAAAGTAATATTTATGATGAACTTAAGTAAAATGTTCAGGCTGAAAACAGAAGGGATGTATTTCCTACATACATTTCTGAATAATTTTTTTTCCGAATTTGTTGAACAATTTTTGTACCTCAGTATTAAATGAAGTTTTTAAAACTTGTCTCATTTATCTAATTGCTTTGATGGATGAGATGTTTGACGTAATGCCGTCTCTTGGTTTGACAAAGTTAAAAGATAAGTAAAAATATTTTTCCAATGTTAAAATAGTTTTGGAATGTATATTTATCTCGCATTTATTTTTTGATGCTTTAAATAAAAACAATAATACGTCAGCTTTTGAAAAAAATTTGAAAACTTCCTTAAAAATTTAAAGTTTGGACATTCTCTTTGCGTTAGGATAAAAAATTCAAGTAATATTTTATGTTCGAAAATTCAATTAGCACAGCAGTTTATATTTAAAAATGTATTACTGATGATGATAAAAAAATTAATCTTCGCTGAGTGTTAAAAGAATGTATTTTCGAAATGTCATTCAATGCCGGTTTTCATATTTTTTTTATTCAACAGATGTTTTGATTTCGGTATTAAATGGAACTTTAATTCATTATATCGTCTATTACTGAATTGCAATCTATATTATGTAAAATGTATCTTAATTGCATTCATCTATACACAATGTATGTCATATATTATGTAAAAAATTACTTACTAATATATGACGTATTATTTAATTTTACCGGAAAAAAAAAATTGATGATAATATTCTGGGACCGCAATGGCCTGGTGGTAAGATCTCGGGCTGGGAGCCGAAGGGTGTTAGGTTCGAAACCTGATGCCACGGAAGAACCATCGTGTAATAGGGTCTGCTGCACGTTAGACAAAATGTCTTTCTGCTACAGTGCTGTGGTGTGAAAAGATGGGTACCAGCTCAGATGTCTTTCTCGTCATCTGAGCGAGGTTCAAAATGATGAGGTCCGTCCCAAAATAGCCCTAGTGTTGCTTTATAATGGGACTTTAATGTAATTAAACTAAGCGAATTGATATTCTAAAAGTTTATTGAAAATTAAATTAAAAATGAAGATGTTTGATATTAATGACAGTTTTTATTTTAATGATTTGGAAATCTAATAAAACTTGCTTCGCACTAAAAAAATCATTGGATTAGAATGAAACACTTAGGCCAGTAGTAAAGGCAACTCGTTACCAGAAAAAGAAAGGCAATTGCTCTAAGTAAAACGATGGGAAATTTGTTACTCTGTCCCTGAGCTTGGAAGAGTCCATGTCTCCCAGCGAAACGCTCAGAAAATCTGGAAATTAAGTGCTTGGATGGATATTAGTTAATTCTATTTCTTTCCATCTTGTTATATTTATTTAGATAATATATTGTTATGGTTATCATAGTTACATTTTATTCTTAAAGATGAATCGAATTCTTCAAAGTCAGTTCAATATGCAGCGGCTTCATCACTAACGGGAATATTTATATGTGCGTCCTCTAAAGGTTTGTCAAAATTGCAAGATTTCAAGATAGTTTGTGACCCCAAAAATTTACTCGAAAAGCATAATTGAAAATGTTTGTTTTAAATGCATTATTAGGCATTTCAAAGCAAAACAACAAGACTAATAACAAACGCACGAAAAATTCCATTTGTGAACTATAAGAGAAATTTGTGACTAACAATGCAAAAATAATTGCAAATGTTATAATATTTTTATCTTGTTTCAATTTATTTTGATCGACATTCTGACTGTATGACAACAGATAAAAATTTGTTATCTTACTTAGTTAATTAGAATTATTGGGAAATCCGAATTGCATGCATTAGCAACGCCTTTGACTCCTCTCATTACTAACTCTGCCTTAAACGTTCTGAACTAAAAAGCCGGTTTCTGTTTCAAACTAGGGGTGAAAGATATGAAACGAGCTATCGCAAATGGTACCCTTTTGTGAAATGTCAGCTTTTTGACTTGAAAAGATGAATTGCTTTTCTTTGTGGTATAGCTTCTAGAGATTATGGAGAGTATTATGCATTAGATTTGTATTTGCATGAACTTTCAAAATAAGATTCCGAAATTGTTTTAAATATTTATAGTTCTTTATTTATTAAATTCTGCATCTACTGGAATAAGATAAATATGAAAATGGAAAAATACCGTTCTTAAATTAAAATTTTTGAGAAACTGATCTACTAAAATTGATTCTTTGCTCAAAGGAAACTAATAGTGAGAAATACAGGAGGCGGACAATCAATTTCACCATTCGAGGAAGAAAAACAAAACATCTGTATTGAACTGCCTTTAAATTTTGACTACTCTGAAGAGTCAGATTGTTAATTACAAGTACGCAGATTTTCTATTTAGATTAGTTTTTCTTTTTTATTTTTCCATAAAAAATAATGAAATAAGCTAAAAAATGGAACTATGTAATTAAAATTCATGTAAAAAACAAAAATTAGTAAACGAATGCAAATTAAATCTACTAAAGTTTCAAATGAGTGGATATCGCCTCAAATTTCAATAAGTTACATAAGAAGTACTAATTTAGCTGATTTTCGATTGTAGGCAATTTGTTGTAATAGGAATCTAAACTAAACCTTAAAATAATTTATTAATTATTCTAATTGTAATACTTGGAAGAAAGGAATGTTGTATTTAAAGTGCAATTAAAATGTGAACTGAAAAATATTCCAATGAGAAAGAAAAAAAATGAAGTGCGTTGTCAGATAAAAATATTTATCTGTTTCCTCAACAGAATTAGATTAATTCCTCCAGAGGGCATTCGATCTCACTAGTCTCGAAGTTATCAATTTCGTCTCATCAACTCTCAAAACAGATATTTTTCATTGATTTCAATTTAATCCCTTTATGAGTAATTTTAAGTAGTAAACTTCCACAGAATATTTAATTGCAAATTATTTTCAGGCAAATTCGTTTCAATATCTGGAATATAAAAAATTAATTATTCAAATTTAAAAGCAATTTTAGATGAAATAATAGAAAAAAACCTTTCAACATAATCTAATTCTAAACTGGGAACAAGCGTCTTTTAAATAATTCAACTGCTTTTTTTTTAGAATTTTAAAATAACGCAATATAAAAAGTGCAAATGATAAGTTATTAGGATTGCGAAATAAGCTTCAAAATGTAAGCAAGATTGTATGTTTTTAATTTAAATGCAAACAAATCAACGACTCTTATAACTACAATGAAAATGTAAAATTAAATTACTCTGAAAATATGCGAAAGAAAATATATTTAAGGATCTCGGGGCCTCTCTGGTTGCTTACTTTACTTATTTGGTAGTTCGTCCTTAATCCTCAATCTAAACAAGTAATTATTTAAAATATTAAAAAATTAAAAAGAATAAAAAGAGAATATGAATAACCTCATAAAAGTATGAGCTTTTTTCGATGTTCCAACTATTTGATTATTAACTATACAAATTTCGTTTAGAAATACATTTGGATAATTAATTATTTAGATGGGGAAGTTTTGATTCTTTGGTCGGGCTCAACTTATTTAATACAATTGTCTTTCAAAGATTAAACTAGTATTTTTGCTGTCTAAAAATGTATACAAATGTAATTTTTGGTTTTATTTTTCCTTTCAGCCGTACATTAAAAAATGTCAGTATGAATTGATATATGTCTTTGAGGACATTTTCTAATTTCATTGAAACTTTTTCAGTTCTTAAGTTTAAGTGACACACACTTTATTGCGATACGTTGCTATACTTTTTAAAATATTACATAGTGTGAATCTTGGGGTGGACAATTACTGGGTTGATACAAAGGTAACAATAACTTATAACCAGAGCATTCCAAATCGCTTCTTTTACCATGGGTTGCATACTTTCAAAGAATAATTCCCAGTAGGAAGATATCGGTTCCTTTGACTTGTCTTTATTATATGACTGGGATAGCCTAGTTGGTAGGGTGTCGGATCCCTTGGGTTGCGAACTCACCAGCCGAAGACTCCCGGTGTGTGGTGGTGTTTGTCTCAGGTATAAATGATCACGAAATCCTCCATGTCAAAAGCAATTCCACTGGGGGTACTGGATCAGAGATTATCCTTCTCTGGTTCAGATTCAAATTATCATCTGTGGATGAATGATTGAAGTTCGCCGCATAAAAAGGTTTGTGACACGTGTGTAGCTAAGTCGTATCCTTGGCCTTAGATGGCGCTATTAAAAACAAGAAGAGTAAAAATTTCGTCTTAAAATCGCTGACTAATTAGTCAGCGAGATTGTCAGTGACAAGTGCCATGACAAACAACAATACTTGTCTTTATATTCCAAAGACTTGGTGACCTAAAGGTAAGGTGTCTGTCTCGGAGTTGGAGGGCTGGAAGCTCTAAAACTTTCCACTGAATAATTCATGTTGTTGGTGGGGGCGGTGCTTCTTTAAATATGACTTCTTGGTCAAACTTATTTGACCATGGCTTAAAATTACGTGACCAGTTTTAAAATAGTCTTAGTGCTACTTTCAATAAGCATTAATGTAACTAAACTAAGATGGATAATTGTAACAATGCTGTATTATCACTTACTTATTTTTCTTCTATCTCTCGTTCTCAAGTTTTCCGCATTAACTTTTTGCCTTCTCTTATAGGAAGTACAGAAAAAATTGTGTCATGATCAAGATAATTTGAATTCGAGATTTTGAGTAATCTCTATATTTTAGAACTCTTTGAGATCAAAAATGCATTTTTAGCGTTATGTTTGTATGTTCGTCCGTATGTCTGCAAATAGAATAGCCTAAAAACTTTATTGAGCTGGATGGGGGAAATTTGGCATATAGATTTCAGATCAAATTGTAAATATCTATTAAAATTTGAATGAAATCCATTCAGTGGAAATCTGTTTTATATATAAAATCGATAACTACAATGCATAGACTGCTAGATAGATAAAATTTGGTGCACAGATTTAGCATCTTAAGTATAAATTCCTGTCAGATCTTGAACCAAATCTGTCACAGGGATGAGTATCGGTAGGTATGTAATTTCGCAAGTATATAAATACAGTAAAAGCTCCTTATTCGCGCTTCCTTCATTCGCGTTTTCACTATTCGTAAATTAAAAAAATGCGACCCAATCCCTAAACTCGTGGCTAAAAATTTCTTTATTCCCGAATCTAATAAGTACTTACATAATAATAAAAGGATTGCAATAGGTATCCAACCCAATATCCTTTGAAAATGCTGTCAAATGGACTAATAAAAAAAGTAAAATAGATCTTATTACAACTTTGGCTAAAGTATGATGTTAAATGCAAACTGCAAACATAGCAGAACTCGCGAATGGAATAGGACGAGACGGGTTCGAACAGATAGAATTAAGTGACATTCAGGAATTGCTTGAATCGCAAGATGAAAATTTGGCTGAAACCAACTTGGAGGAAATGTTAAATTCACAGCCCATTGAAGAAGAGGCTTCCACAAGCACTGGAAACGTGACATTTAATTTGAAAAATCTCATTTAAGGTTTAAGAAGGGCAAATGAGTTTTGCGATTTCTTTATGAACATTGATCCGTCTGTGGAACGAAGTCTTATTTTTAAGAGACAAATTGCTAATGCGACTGCTGCATATCAGTCTGAATTGAAGGAGCTTTTAAAAACTGCCAAGCAAGAGAAAATTACAAAATTCTTCAGACCATTGCCTAAGCCTTAAAATAATTAATCAAAATGTTCTAAAAACTTCAATTATATATATATATATATATATATTGTCACCTAGGAACGTATCCCCTATAATCCCATATAAATTACCATTAAGTATTCATGGTTTCCGTATTCGCGGCATATTCATGGAACATATACCTCGCGAATAAAGAGCTTTTGCTGTACAATAAATCATAAGCGCAATGACTTAAATCAATGAAATTTGGTAAATAATCTTGCGCTACAACTGTAGTTCCGAGTCACATTTTGGTTTCAATTAGTCGGAAAGAGCGCATATAATATGCGAATTCGATTTTCCAGTACCAACTGCTAAATGCCAGGGATTAATCGCTAAAAACTCTCCAAGGATTGCACAGTAAATTCAAGCCCAAAACTAATATTTCGTGGCATTTATTCTCCAATATCATGCAAGATATTCGGAGCTCTATGCTATGTCCACAAGATTACGTCCTCCCGTTGGTGTGGTGTGTTGTGAAGAGAGGGGTGTCAGTTCAGGTGTCGTCCTCGTCATCTGACCGTGGTTCAAAATGACGAGGTCCGTCCCAAAATAGCCCTCGTGTTGCTTTTAACGGGACGTTAATATAACTAAACTAAACCCACAAGATTACAGGATGGGAAGGGGGATGGCATCTTTGTTAGAGAGATGAGAGAAACTTTTTTGGGATACCACTTTTGCTGGTCTATTTTTATCTTTGGTCTTTCCCAAAGATTTGAAACAGAAATGCTGTGTCGTTTTACGCATTTTAATTTTTTAAGGTTACGCAAAAGTTTCATTTCATTTTAATAATTTTTTAGAAAGACCTATTTAAAAGATTTTATCCAGTTATTATTGAGAGACGATTCTTTACTATTTTTAAGTGATTATCCCTTGAATTTCTCATTAAAAATAATAAATACTTTCGAATATATCATTTGCAAAATGCGGCAAAAATTATTGTTTCTTTTAATATCGATTGATTTGGATCAAAATTAGACAAAAATTTACATTTTTAGTCAGTAAGACGAAATACCAAATTTCAGTATCTAAGTTATTACATTTCTGTATTTACAAATATACGGATAACATGTGAAAAAGTCAAAATGAGGAGCATGGCTCACAATTTTATAAATATTTGAAATTAGAATTATGAAGTGCATGTAAAATTTCACTCATTTTGAATAGTTTATAATGATATTCATTTTTAAATTTCCTTGTTTATTTGAATATAAAAAGGCTGATAATCAATCTTTCCCTTGAGAAATTAGCAAGAAACTGATTTAAATCAACAATTTTATTGTAAAAGTTATAAGTTAAATATCCATCTGTTTCGTTGAATTTTAAAGCTGTGTTCTTATATCCTTTAACAGACAGATGGTTATATAATAGCCATATTTATCTAACTCGCGTCGTTGTTCAAATGCCTGCTGACAGACACTTAAAAAAAATAAACACCAATGCATATTTTCTTTTCGAGAAATCTTATTCTTCAAATTTTAGCAATTGCAATTTTGAATAATTACAGAATGATTACTTTGAATGATTCTTGTACTGTGACCTGTACAAGAAAGTCAAAAAAGAATGAATCTTGAAACTTGAATGTATGAAAAAGAATGAAATGGTAAAGGAAATTATTGAAGCTCCGAAAAGAGGACAGAACCAAACTGTCAGTGATGCCTTAATCAAGAAGTGTATGTGTTTTGCTAACTTTCATCTGGGTAAATTTAATGCTCGTTTAATAAATTTCATGATACAATAATAGTTATGGATTGAAATAATTATGCATCGATTATCTAATTTATTTTTTGATCAAGTGAAGCAAAACAATTTTTTCTCAGATATGTTAGAATTTAAGCTAAGATAAATTATACGACTTGAAATTTGTAAAATTACAATTTCTTTAGGTGAAAGGAATTTATTACTTGGAATCATGATCACATGGTAAGAAAGAAAGAAATTTGCAATGCATTTTTGCAACATTTTTTCTCTTCTGTTTTCACGTTTATTTGGAAACTTTATTACCTACTCTAATGATGTTTTATAACCTTTTTCGTTCCAATTATCAGTCGTAATGTTAATTTTTTAAACATCAGAATTGATAATGCTATTAAGAAATGAAATCTGATCTCTTTAATCAATACAAAATGATAATATTCATTTGTTTTCAATAAGGGTTGGAGACTTTTTCTTTTGGAGAGTTTTCAAAATGCTGTCCATTAAATCTAATAAGATGAAAACATTTTCTTTAAGCATGATTAAAAAGCAAATAAAACTAAAAGTACTAACAAGAAAGCCAGAAATTAAAATTAAAAATATTTGAACAAACAATTTTCTCAAGACATCTTCAGGGGTTTAATCTTGAAAGATGTTACTTCTTTAAAAAACCATAGATGCTAGTAAAATTAATCAACTTCCCTTTATGTCTTTTTAAATTTGATTATAAAAACTGTAATATATCTGAATAATAACTTAATTATAATCAACTTAAAAAGGTAGATTTTTAATCGTGGTAAGTAAGATTTGTTCAAATAGTAAATACTAGGAAATTTTAGCAATTCTGATGAAATCAATGCAGATCTTGATATATAGAGTGTTGCCAAATTCGACCGACATATTTAGAGAGGTGATAGAAGACATCAAGAGGATAAAAAAATCGCCATGCAACCTAGTGTCACAAACGACGTTTGGTAAGTGAAAATTTCAAAAGTAGGGGGAGTCGTGAATTGTTGGAAACTGAAAATAATAATAATAAATAAAATAAAAAATAACAAGTAATGTTTCAGCTATGAACGTTTTATAAAAGCGAAAGCGCATAAATTTTTTTTTCATGTAGGTAGCATGACCATTTGATGATTTTGTGGGCAGTAAATAACTCAAAATGAAAAAGTTGTTATGACCACTTATCCGCAAGAATAATAAATTTTGAAGAATTTAGGTTTGATTTAGTTACATAAACGTCCCGTTGTAAAGCAAAACTAGGGCTATTTGGGAATGGACCTCGTAATTTTGAACCACGGTCAGATGACGAGGGCGACACCTAAAGTAGCACCTCCCTCTCTACACCATATCACACCAATGGGAGGACTTTTGACCTGACAGATTTAACGTGCAAGAGACCCCCTCACACGACAGTTATTCGGTGGAATCTAGTCTCGAGCCTGAAACCCTCCAGTTCCGAAGACGATACCTTACCACCAGACCAACGGGGCCAAAATTTTGAAGGAAAAAAAAAACTCGTAAAAAATTTACAAATGGGAAGGCTACTTCTCGCTTATCTTGCTCCTAATTCTCGCATTCACAAAGCAAGAATCATTGTCTTTTCAAACGTCTGTTTTGGGGATTTTCACTGAAAAAGGTTACCTGTGACCCTATGTTTTCTAATAATTTATCATCTCCTTAATACCTGCTATTTCAGCTCTGAATTTATTTTTTGAATTCGGCAACACCCTCTGCAAACATCGATACCGATGTTGCATCGTTGTTTTCCGGTACCAATTTTAGTTTTTCTTGAATATCTTTAAATCTCCCCAGTTTTCACAATACATGATTATATCAAATTAAGGAGTATAAAATTCCTTACATTTTCAAGCTTATATCTTTTATTCCAAATTTTGAAATTTTTGAAGATAAGGGCTCTAAATTACTTTTCCATTATCAGTAATTTTCGATCAACCTGGATCATCAAATGGGTATGTTACTTGCATTAAAACAGCTTTTAAGAATGAGCTTTCATTTAAAAAATCATAGTTGAGGCATCATTTGTTACTTTTTAATTATTTTTTTTCAGTTCCCAGCAGTTTTCGACCTCTATATTTTTGAGATTTTCAGTTACTAAAAGTCATTTGAGACCCTACATTGTATAGTGATTTTTTATCCTCTTAAAGTCTACTATCACTTCTCTGAATTTGTCGATGAAATAGATACTCCATACTTTTATAAGTGAGTTTCAGAAATTATTATTTATATTTGTTTCTAAGAAATCAGATTTCGGTTACTAATAAAATTCGACGCTTGTCATTCGTTACTCTATTCATAAAATCGGTCAAAACTGACTGCGCCAGTATGTTATACACACAAGTATTGGGCTGCTGGGAAGGAACACTCTGAAAACTTTTTATATTTCAAGAATGTATAATGGCTGTACTGAAATAATTTTTCTGAATTCTACAATTCGGACACATAAAGCTAAATTTATGTGTACCTTTTTAATTTTTGAATTCTACTACACTTTGATTTATTTTTTTGAATTCTATTGCATGAAATTCTCTCTTCAATTTTATCCTCAAGAATCATATTGAAAAATTTTAAGGCTTGTTAGCAAAGAATTCGTTACACGAAAACGAGTTTTAAGATACATCGTTATATTTTAATAGGTTGCCTATTTGATATGTTATAATGTAAGTTGTAGATTAGCTCGAAAATGGTCTTGGAAGAATACCTACTTTTGGAATAATGCTGAATAATGCATCGTAATTATTTTTGATTAGAAGAAATAGTTCCATCGTCTGTTTTGTGATTTTCTTGGTTATGATTTATCTCAGTAATAAACCATTGATCATAATTCGACCATAATTAGAAATTATCTTACGTTTAAATAGCCCATACTGTAATATCAAAATGAGGTTAAATTTATTAAACACAACGAAGACATAAAGAAGGTCAGGTTACCCATTCCGTACCTTTTGTGAGCTAATTATTATCTTGTGAAAGTATATCACAGAAAAAAAACTGCGATATCACATTTTTTTAATGAAAGGTCATAACCTTCAACAGAATGTAAAAAACATATTGATAAATAATCTTTGAATACATATTGAAAAATTAGTTAATTTGAGTGTTAATGGAATCTTGTAAAAACTACTTTTTAAGAAACTACATTTTTATTAGAAAATTAAACGAATAAGTATTGTTTTATGCTTTTAATTTACAGTTAATTTTTTACTTAACATCCTAGCATTGAAAGAGGAGCACTTCTGCAGAGTTAAGAAAGAGCAATTTACAAACTTTGCTTTCAATTAATAATGGTGAGTCAAGCCAATTTTGAATGGTTATGTATAATATGTCTTTAAATTAAATAGAAAAAAGAATGTAAAATCAGCTTAAAACCGCAAGATTAAATATACTGAAATAATTTCTTCCTTGATATTTCTATAGAAATCATCTAAAGTAGATTGAAGTGAATTTTTTTTTTCAAGAACATTTGTGATATTTCAAATCTACTTAGTCCCACTCCATTATAAGACATATACTGAAAATAACAATATTTTAAAAAGAAACAAGTATGATTTCTTTTTATGAGAAGTCCGTTTAATTTAGATTCCCCATTCAGATGCCCGAAGCGATCACTCACCCATCGATGTAGCAGTCCATAATTGAACAGTTCTAGATCTGTTTGCGATCTTTAATACAGTTTCTACAGTCGAAACTGTGGGCAGACTATTTACACATTCTCCATACACCTCATATTGCAGATAATGTTTGAGTGGGCCATAAGCGGGATTTTCCCCGTAGATCGATTTAAATGATGCAATAAAGATGCGATGAATAATCTAAGGGCTCTTCGATAAATTACTTCCCCGAAGCAAATGGCATACATCGGCTATTCCCAAGTAATTTTTGGGTACAGAAAGGGCTTTCCGTTGTAATTAAAAATGGGGCATAGATAAGGTATGACCGTATTTCGGTTTTTTAAAGTAAATTTGAAAATCGGTTTTCTTTAAGCTTCTATATTTTTCTTTTAAAAAAAGGCATTTTGTCGGCTGGAACAAATCAGTTCCAACCAATAAAATGCTATTTTAGCATTTATCGGTTTGCAGTAAGCTTAGGGCGAAGAGATACCAATCGATTAACAAGAAAAGTTATTGTTGAATTTCTGTTAAATGAACTAAAAAATTTAAAATTTAAATACTGAAATAAGTTGGAAATTATTATATGCTTTAGAAGAACAAGTTTAAGAAAGAAGTAGAATTACAACTCTTTTATTTAGCTTGCAAAATCCACAGAACATTTCTAGTTCAGTGAAGAAATCTACTGTACTTTCTTTAGTTTCAATGTTGTTCTGGTAAGACATTGTCGAAGAATATTTCCGAATTCTTATGAAAGAACCAATTTTGATGAAAAGAAAATCAAAGAAACTCATCAGAGTAATGCTTTTTTAAAAGAAAACATAGAAAAATCAGTTCATAAGTTTCTTGAAGACGCTGAAGAAAAATTTACAAATCCAATGGTATTAAAAGCTGAATTTTTCTTATTTGAGGCAACGAATAAAAGAACAAAAAACTTAGATTTTTTATTTCATACCATGAAAACTATAAAACCAAGCTCAGTACCCAATGAACAAGTCTTTTCGATTTCAGGCAATAATGTGTCCAAAATAAAAACAAGACTTAACAACCGTTCAGTGGATATTTTATGTTATTGGATATTTTATTTTCTTAGGAGAAATTAAAATTAGTGAAAATAATATAAATATTATTTGAAAATTTTGTTTTTTTTTTTCGTTATTTTGTGTAAGAAATATGTATATGTAATACTTAATTTTTCTCTTTAATATTTTGACTTTGACATTGATTTCGTTTTTTGTTATTTTATATAAATTAAATAAAATATTTTCCCCTATTCAATTTTTTTATTGACAAAAATTCGAAATCTGCTAAAACCCGTTTTTCTTGGAAATATTGAATTTGAAAACCGCTTTTTCAAAAAGTCATTTTTTGTATAAACCCGAAGCATGGGATCCTCTTCAGGAAGCCTTTTTTCCCTTTTTCGTATGCAAAGAAAAAGAATTGAAATCGCCAAAAAATTCGAACTAGAGATCTTGAGGAATGTTCACATTGCAGACTTCTCAGAGTTCGAAAATTACATTTTGGAATTTATATTTGTCTACATGTGAGCATGATAACTCAAACACATTTTGAACTAGATAGATGTAATTTAGTACATGGACTTAACTTCTCCTTCCAGAATTTGAACGAAATTCTCACGGAAAACAGTGACTGCCGAACTGTTCGAGTACAGTAACACAAAACATGAATAGATAAATTTGATTTAAACTTTTAGCGTTTAAAATGTGGACCCATAAAATTTTGTGAACCAAATATGTCAAAGGATTGACTGTTTGTCGGTCTATATTTCCGTATTTTAAAAAATTCAATAATTTAAATTAATGCAATTTTTCATGTGATCATGGGACTGCAATTGTAGTTCTGAGTCAGTTTTTTAAAAATTTCAGTTGGTCAGAAAAAAAGGCTTCCAAAATGCATATTTGATATTTTGTATTTGTGAATTAACTATATGCTAGCGATTAATAACCACTCTCCAGATTCAGTAAAAGCGCCATATTCAGTAAAATTTCAATATTTCGCTATTATTACTCATCCATGCCATGCAACTAATCACAAGAACTGGTTCCCTTTATCATACCAAGAAATACTCCACTCATATGAGTGGAAAATAAATTTCTGGGCAATCTTCGCATTCGCAGTACATTCTAAGCATCCCATGACTTTAGTTTTGGGTCCTGCTGATTTGGTTTTATACAAAGTTCCAAACGATGTTGCCACGTGATTTTGATTAGCAGAGTCGAAGAAGTCTATCAAGATTTTGGAGAAAAGCAAGACCAGACTTAGCCTAATTGGAGAACGGGGAAAAAACGCTTCTTTGCCCCCCCTGCTTCATTACTTCAGTAATTAAGAGCCATACATAGAGCTTGTCTATGGTATGTAGATTTCGGGGCCCCCTCTGATGTGGGGACCCAGGACAGTTGTCCCATATGCCTCTGCCTTAGTCATGCTCTTTCCGAAAGCACTTCTGTTGAGGCTTGATATTTTTTACAGATTCAAGACATTATTCTTTAAAGCATCATTCAAGCAGTAGTAAAAGTAGAATAATTTCCAGTAGAATAGAATAGTAGAAGTAGATTGATATAAGTTTCCTCCAGTAGAATAATGTATAAGTTTGGAGAGTGTTTGGTATTGTTGCTGCTCTTTCATTGGTGATTTGTTGTCTACTGATGTGTTTGTAATGTAGACAAGTATTGTTCTGAGGATGCATCTCGGCTGTGTTACCAGTGCTTCGTATTTTCTGGTATATTAGAGGAATAAAATGCATTTTCCTACTATCTAGCTTGTGGAGCTCTATTCATCTTACACATACTAGACAATTTCTATAACAGTATAAGTATTTTTACTTTTCCAGAAAAACGCATCTCCAGATATAACGATAATAAATTAATAGTAGTTAATATCAGCTCTAATTTTACTATGTTTCTTTATGGAATTGAAACCGGATCTTTTTGTGGCCAGTTTTGATTGCAAAACTGGCAACTTATATTGCAAAATGTAAAGAAATTTTGCCAAGTATTTTTAGAATGCTGTATTTCCTTTCAAATAGCAACTTTATCTAAATGCTCTACAAGCAGTACCAGAATAATATCTATATAGTACATTTTCCCCGTGACTGTGTTTTTTAAATCTGCTTAAATAATATGTAAGGATTATCCTGTGATATAGGACAATTCGAAGCATTTTTGTCTCGTTAATTTCTAAACAAAATACTGTAAAATACGTTTGTCATACAAAAATTCTTGTAAACAAATTCAAATATACATCTTTCTGATAAGTTTCACAAATAACAGAGTAAAACATAATGAACATCATATTAAACAAGTGGGTGTTATCTAGCCTTATTGCAAGAACAACATCTTTTGAATTCTTAATTATTAGTTTTTTTAAAGAGTTTCTTTAGCTAACAAACATCCTAGGTCGCTTGTTAATCTTCAAGATATTGCATGAATTGTAGTGGTGGTGGGTCTAATGCTACTTGGTCATACTAAGCCCGAATGAGCTTAGCTCTTTCGAATGAAGGCAGAAGTGTGCACCTTTCGTTGTTAACGAGCACATTTTTTCCTTTATTTCCTGTTCCAGAAGATTCTGGACCTTTCTTTAATTTACCAGATAAGTGCTCTGGGCTTTTCTTACTGTCTCTAGAAAGGTATTCTGGAACTTTCCATACTTGTATAATAGCTGAAGATCTCTCAGTCACAGTGTTCTTAGCTCAGAGTTGAGTTAATAAATTGATTTATCTCTACTTCCTGCCTCCTTTTTGAGCTCTATTTACGTGACAATATGAACTGGAATGAATTTATAGTTTGTGATAGTATAAACTGTGATGATGATATTTTTCGCCAGATTTCTACTATGATGTTGGGTATTTTAAGTTTTATACATGCTTTTTAGTATTATTTTTATAAAAGGTAGGATTTAGAGGCTTATATATAGGGCGTCCACTCTAATTAGGCCTCAACACCTCACTCTCTCTCGGAACCTTTATAAATAGATACATACTTATTATTGGAAAATTTTACAATGATAAACGTTTTTCAACGTTTTTATTTAGTCTCCTGGATCTATTAATCATATAGATTAAAAGTTTTATTTAGTAACATTTTTCAAAAAAAAAAAAAAAATCTGAAAAAAATTAACTTTGAGGTAAATCCGCATGTTAACGCGCTGTGTTTCTTCTGATTATCCATTAATTAGACTAATAAATACAATTCAAAGTTTCATTACTTGACTATGGCCAAAAGAGAAAACTTTTTTGTTTAAATTATAGATTTATTTGGATTATTTTGTTTAAATTTTGATGTATTTCTAATGAGACCAGATGTTTGTTGAAGAAATTCAGATTTTTCAGAAGTATATTTATTGACTCAACTTACAATATAATTACTTTCCTTATTTAAAGCATTTTTCTAATTTTAATTTCATACATCTTTCTAAAAGTTAATAAATCAGATATTAGACCACAGTTAGAATGGATATCCAGTGTACAAGTAAATATTTCGTTAGTCATACTTAATAATAACTTAAAAAAATAAAGAAATAAAATTTTAATAATATGTGAATCTAATTTCTGATCTTTCTAATCTTATAGTGCTTTAAAAGTCTGGGATAATAAGTGGAGTGAAACATTATGTGAAATACTCGGAATCAACAGCAGCAGCTTTTATATCATAAGTTATTTTAAGTTATATTTTTTGAAAGTTACGGATACCTTTGTTAAAACTCGAAATTTTTAATTGAATAAGTGATTTAAAAATAAGTCAACACTACGTCAAAATTTTTCTACTTAAATCCTGTCAAATGGCATTGCAAAAAAAGTCTTTAATAATTTTAATCTTGCTTAATTAGTGCATGATCTGTATAACTATATGCATATACATAATTTATTATACCACAAGCAATTCATATTCACTTATGTACTGACAGCTAATATGAGTCCAGTCAGTGGCGTAGCAAAGATGAATGGCGCCTAAGAAATAATATCCTTTTTCACCCTTTCGTAGTACATGGCCCTCGGATTTCCTCTTTTTGTGCAGATAGACGGTATTCCTTTGACGAATTTGGTTCGAAATTTATTACAGATCTGCAACTATGTTGTAAAACCCTTGCATTCTAAACCTCATTTTACTGTTTGCTGATTTTATGAGTTATTACACTCACATACTAATCGATATACAGATATCTGTTTGATGAATATTATCCAAATTATCCTACACAGACAGAATAGATATAATTCCTTCCAAAAATTCTTTTCGGATTCAGCGAATGAATTTGAGTATTTTGACGGTTATAATATTTTCCATCTGAATCTTTTTCATATGAGAAAAAAAAGAGTAATTCGATAAATTTATTATTCTAGAGCAACATTTTTGTAAGGAATTAGTTAAATATCCACAAATTTAGAAATATTACATTGCCAATGTATGTATGAATACATTTTCGTGGAATGCATGTATAGAATGGCGCTTCAATTTTTCAGCAACAAAGAAGAAGGGTTTGTGTACATAAACACCTGTGCTGGGCCTTTTTTTTTTTCTTAGTTTTATTTGCTGCTTTTAAATATATGACGTATTATTTAAGAGGAATAAATTTTTAAATTTTAAAGTAAGTAGAGAGAAACCTTAAAGTAATTTTTGATAACTCTTTGCTTTAACTTATAAATTTAGCCTGCATATATATTCCACGATCGTAATAATGTGATTCCGAACATTCTCCACAAGCCAGACAGTAGCGGAGAGAAAGGCTAAAAGGCGAATTTCTCTTGATGAAAGAAAAATGTTTTTCGAGCTGATATTGCCAATACAATTAATTCATAGACTCTCGAATACAATTAGTACTTAATAAATGTGTGGTAAGGCAAGTAGTTTACACCACGTAAAAAGATCAAAGGCATTCATTCTCAAAAAGCGAAGTCATAATTCATCCGATAAAAAAAACTGACAAAGAATGTATGTCAAGGACCACCAAATGGACTTCTGTCATATTTTAAGACGAGAAAAAAAATTTAATTTAAAAGGGCTGATACTTATCAATACTACTACCATTGTCTAAAGAATGAAGACGAATTTGATTCGATTCGACAAATGGGAGGCGGATTTTTGATGGTCTGGTTAGCAATCGGATATGGACGGAAATCGAATTTGGTCTTTCTGATTGGTAGATGGAAAGGTACAGACTATATTTAAGTAACGGAAATGAGTTTCTTCCGTATGGGTCTGATTTAACCAGAGAAGAATGGGAGCTTAAACAGGAGAGAACATCCATTCATACTGACCTTGGGTTAAAAATCGAGTCTTGGCAAACAACGTGAGTTTTTTTGTCATACTCCGCTAAAAACTCTCATCCTAATATAAAGGAAAATTTCTGGTGAATATGGGCACATTGAGTGATATTTACCAGAAATAATAATTAAATAATAATAAATAATAATTAATTAGTGATGTAATTTTTTCTGATTTCGTGATTTTGTTCGTTCTACAATCCTATCTCTACATGATTCACTATCAGTGATAAATGTTTGCTATAATTAAGGTTAATGAAAATAATTCATTGATAATGAAATTTTTTTCTGGTTTTGTTCGTTCTACAATCCTGTCTCTACGTGATTCATTGTCAGTAATAAATGTTCTCTGTAATTAAAGTTAATGAACAGGAAATTATACTTCCACTCCTTTTATTTTATTTGCAATATCCATGCCTTTCTACTTTGTTTTCAAAATTTAAAACAGTAAATTGAGATACTGCGATATAAATATTTATTTTTGAAATTCTCACTTTTAATAATAATTTTTTTGTTATATGCATCTTAAATGTTTATTATAAAAAGAATGCAAGAAAAAATAAAAATAAAAAGATTAATTTTCTTCAAACAAAAGTTTACAGTCTTTTTTTTTTGTGCAGAGTATAAGTGCAATTAATAATGCATACTGATTTTTGTACTACTGATTAAAGTAATAATACTTTTTTACATTTGTTACTCAGAACGAATTTCTTGAAATTCTTGTGTGGAACTTTGCTTTGTTAATCAAGGTATTCAGATTTTAAAAAAAATTTAATAAGTAATGTCATAAAATAAAACTATCACTATTTACACATTATATCACGGCACTGTTTATCTTTCCACACAAAACTTCTAAATGAAGTGAAAACATCCAAGCCTCTTAATTTAATTTGTTAATTTTTCCTATATGTGTTATGCATTTTTTATTTATATTTTAATGTAAATTTTCATGTTACATCTAGAAGTGTTTATGTACTTTTGAAATTCTGAATGAGTACATCGAGTTTTGTTTTGCTCAGCTATATTAACGTCCCGTTTTTAATCAACATTAATGACACTTGAGATGGCACCTCCTTTTGAAATGTCCAGCCCATACCATCGGGAAAACGTTTGTTCCCGAGGGATTTCTTGTGCACCGGTTACGCTTCCACGATGGTCCTTCGGTGAAATCGAGGCTCGAACCTGAAGCTTTCAAATTCCGAACCCGAAATCTTACCACAGGACACCCTGTATACAGAAATAAAATACAGCTGCAATTCACGTGAATGATTTTAGGTTCTACACATCAGTGAAATTAATAACTCCTATGGTGATAAGCATCTACGGGAATGAGCAATTGCTTTTGTTCTGTGGTTATGTGACTAGACTTCAAACCCAAAGGTTCTATTCTGAGCCAACATCACCTTTCACACTCTATGTCCCTGTCAATTGAAGGGAAATATCGTCTTCTTATAGGGTGTTCGCTGTTGTTGTTACATTTTGGCAAAACAAGAGGATTTCAAAAATAAAGATAAGGAAAACAGTTTCATTGGTTTGGAAAAGATGGAATAAATGGGCTGAAAGTTGAATTCTTTCAACTCATTTTTTGTTAATTTTAGTCTAAATTCAAGGGCAAAAGATCTGATCAAAAATTGCCTCATCTCTGTTTTCAGGATATTATGAGACTCTCTTGATGAAATATCTGGATAATGAAGTATAAGTTATGACAGAAAGAAAAAAAGATTTTGAAACAAATGCTACATTAATACCAACGATTGAGTTTACTTCGAATTTTAATTTAAATATTACAATTTAAATTTGAAATTACATCAATATTTTTCTACTTGCCTTGAGACAAAATGTAAAGTTATTAAAACGCACTAGATTTTTTTTTCCTTTTAATGCATTTTGGTGCAAAAAAAATTATCATTAACCTTTTTTATTTTTAAAATTAAAGCATAACTTTTAATAAAAAATAATTTCTATATTAATTAATTAAAAATAAGTTCTAATTTAATATGAAAATAAAAATTTACTAATTTAAATGCATAGTTTGAAAGCTTAAGATATGCACAAAACCTTATTGTATTCCTGAAATGCTTATTTAAAAATCATGTTTTTATCAGGTTGAAACTGAAACTTTACAAGGCGAAAAGGTCGAATTTTTATTATGAGATTTTTTATAATTAACTGTATGAAGAAAAATAAATGTCGTGTTTAGGAGAAATAATTTTAAGTAGAGTTATAAAATTCCTCGATAGATGGCGCTTTATGCCCGTCTTATTCTAGAAGTTACATAAATTCTTACTTAACGTTATGTTCTGCAATCGAAGGAGTCTAATCCATAATTCGATGTTTTCAGTGCGAAAATTAAAAAAAAAAACCCTGCTTTGCCTTTCTTTCTTAAGAAGATGGATAGCAAAAACCACCTTATTTGTTTTTCTGAGTATCATAGGTAGATTAGATTATTATTTAGGAATTTGTTATTTCAACATTTAATTGCATACATTGTGCACGAAAAGAATTTCTGAAGTAAATCAAGAAATACGATATTAAGTTACATTTCAAATAAATTTCAACTAATTTAAGGCAAATAGATCATTCACATTACTTCTATTCACAATTACAAATTATTCATTTGAAATGGTAAATAATGGTAAAAGAAATTCAGTGAATTGTGTGGGAGTCATAGTTCTTTATCCCATATTTATCTTCGTTCTATATATCTTTCAATGTATTGACATGTTTATTAATAAACATTTGGAAGGAAAACTCAATGTGTTAAAGACAATTTGCAGAGAGAACGGCAGCATGATTAGTCGGCGCTTTAAAATGAATTAATTCTTTATTCATTCTGACATAATAACAGAATATTAACCGAAGAATTTAAAAAAATTGGTAAAAAGTTTTACATTTTCAGATAAAGCAGTCATCTAATATTTGCTAAAATAAAAATAGATTTGAAATATAGGATATAATAATTTGGACTCTTCTATATGTGTCAATGGAATTGCTCCAGAAATGGTATGAAGATAAGTTCAATAAATCAGTTTGTTGTTGTTGAGGCATATTAAAAGTCTTATAATCAAATTTCTTAACAAGTAAATGCATGGTTATAAGCAGGTAGGTATAAGAAGAAAAAATACTTCGAAGGCTTTGCAGATTACAGTTTAATCTAAATGGCAGTTTAATGACAATTTAATCCAAATGGCAGATTTATTTCTCTTTTTGTAATATCAACAATGGTTTAGAAAGTGAGTTTATGAATAATAATTTATAGTTTTGGCAGAAATGTTACTTTTTACTTCCTCGTGTTCGAAATATACAAGGAGAAAGAATTATAATCAGACAAAAATTTGAATATAATTTGATGAATCGCCATGTTTAAGAACTCCTTGAGCCTGAAAAACACATTTTCTGAATTAGATCTGTTCGTCTATCCACCCGTCTGACATCTATGAACACGACATCTCAAACACGCTTTGAGCTAACTGAATGAAATTTAGTATATAGACTTGACAGTAAATTTGTGGAATTCTATCAAAGTTTGAACGAAGGTAATATGATATCTACCAGATGAAAAAAGAGTTAGACGAATAAAAGTTGTTACACAGATTTAGCCTTTAAAATGTCGATTTAATGTCTTGCATGCATGCAAATGCGATATCTCGAAACGCAGAGAGTTAAATACATAACATTTTGGCTGTGATCTTGTGATTAGAACTATAGCTCTATGTCAAATTTTTATTTCAGTTAACAGAAAGCAAGTTTATGAAGAAGTACAAAATATACAATCAACGTTCTTGAGCTTCTGTAATAATTGCATTCAACGATTAGTTGCCAAAAATTGCATGTTAAAAGGCTGTTTCATAGTTGTTAGCCAATAGCATATCTATACTTATAATAAAGCTCAATGTGTGTGTGTGTGTTGGTGCTCTACAGGCTAGACCATTGGACCTACAGCTACCAAATTGGGTACATGTATATCTTGGAGGTCGGTAATGTGCACCTCGGAGCCCTTTTTTCGAATTTTTAATTAGAATTTGTATTAATTAATTATTAAGCGAAATTTTGACGTTTTTCCGCTATAACTTCCGAAAATATTATCACACAAACATGATTTTTACATCAATTTAAAGATTCAAAAATTAGTTTTCTGATGATATCAGCGTGCGTTTTAACATATAAATTAAGATTCTATTTTTAACAAAATTTTAAAGAAATATCATAACCATATTTTTTAACAATATATTTCAGACCAAAAGATAAAATTTAATCTGCATGAGCACACCAAAGGGAAAAAGATTAGGTTTTATCAGCGTGTTGCCATTATATCGACGGAAGTTCAAATAAAAAAAAAACCAACTATTATTGTAAATTAACTTTTTTTAAATGTAACTTTCAGCACGTGACTGGATAAAATAAAATAAATATAAAATGAGATAGTTCCTAAAAAATAAATCAAAGCAAAGATTTCTATAATTGTTTGCAATATCCTAATAATTAATTCAACAAATCTTCATTATTCTTGGTAAACCTGATTGAATTTAGACAGGATATGTATTCAAATTCCGACCCAATGGCCAAGTTGTAAAATATTAATAATAGGCCTACACATTGTTTAGTACTGTTAGCTTGGTCTAAATGAAGTAAATAATTACATTTTATGTTGCTTGAATGCTTTAAGAATAATGAGATTTCGATTTCTTCATACTTTGCTCTGTAAGCCATATTTAACAAAATATTTTTATTAATATTTTAAATAGAAGTTGCTACATCAATCAATATTCAAAATCAATCATTAAAACTAATGGATTTATAAAAATAAAAGAATTTTATTATGAAATCGTGTTTCTTAATCTTTCCGTCCACGATCTTAAAGAAGATATCAATGCCCGGAATTAATCCTAGACTGATAATCAAATGAATATGTGTTTGCGTATATGAATGAATGCGCGTGTATGTGTAAAAACACTACACACCAGACCATATGATCTAGAGCTACCTCACTTTGTATTTATACATTTACTTTGGCGGATGAAAAAGCATGCCTTGACGGAGTTTTTTTGAAACTTCAATTATTTGGAATTTTTCAGTGATAATTTTCGAAAATATTACAGCATAAAACTGTTTTTTAAATCCTCTTAAAAAGGATTTTTTTCCATTGATAACAATGTTTTAATCTATAAATTAAGTTTCTACTTTTAACGAATTTTTTAAAAAAAATCTGTAACTGTATTTTCCAACAATTAATCTCTCATAAAATGAAAGTTGAATTTATCTGAAAGAGCAAGTTAAGAGTATAACAGTGCTTTGCCGTTCCTTTGACAAAAACTCAAACTGAATGATTAAATTAACTCTTATTGCAAATTAACCCGAGGAAAGTGTGTTAGCACGTGTGGAAATGGTAGCGTAATGTTACGGAATAAGTATTAGATGCGATATTTTCCACATAATTCCACAACAGCTGATTGCAAATCAGAGAGATATATAGTACAATGAACAAATAATCGTAAAGCTTCTATAATAATACGAATTACGTGGCTATCGGAGTTTGAAGTTTAAATATATTTGACTGATAAGTTATAAAGAGAGCAAGGTATGTAGGTATTTAATTGAAAATTTTAGAATGCCTTTCTGATGGCGAGCCAGCTGGTCGCCAAAGGCGGCTAGTAATTAATAATACACAAATACATTTGTAGCAGAGGGTACGAGAAAGCTCCGAAGAGATTACTCCCGAGAGAATAAGTTAGGGTCATTTCACTTTTCATATTGCTGGTAAAGTCTATGTACTGTCAAAGTTTTGATATGTTAATAGCTCGTATAGCTTGCGCTTTATGTAAAAATTACGAATCATTAAAAAAAATTAATAACAAAATATGGGTACTTGCTTACATACGAATGTTTAACTAGTATTAAGGGTAACTAATGATTAATAAAATGCTTTTAATTTTTAACTAGTAATTATTTTTTATTTACATACAATTTCATATAAATTAAAATCATATTAAAATTTTCTTTAAGATTAGTAATTGTCATAACATTCATTTACTATTTTTATGACTTCATCAGTATATATTGAAAGTTTAACTTAAAAATAATTAAGTATTGCACAAATTGCATTTTAGAAAGAAATGCGAGGAACTCTTTGAAGTCTTCACTTTAAATAAAAACGATAAAAGCAGGATTATTTGTAAAATCTTTTCTGGCAACTATTGAACCACTTTTACTTTAAAACCATTACTCTTTTCATCTAACCACAAAGCAAATGAATATCAAGCAAAACCAATTTTGGTTCGAAGAAATAAAATAATTATTTTTTATGGGGTTAGAAAAGACTGCCAAATGACGACAGTCATCATTTGTTCGTTTCTTCAGGTACTTACCATAAGAAAAGTGTATAAAATGAAAACATTATCAAAATCGAAAATCTTACAAAACTAACTAATGAAACAATTGCGTCTCGGGAAGAAGAAAAAAAGAATGATGAATAAAATATTTATATATATTATATTCTTTTATTAAATAAAACAAATATTTTCTGAAAATATTTATATTGAAAGGAAAGGTCTGAAATTAAACTCCTGATTACTGTAGAGCAGACAGTATATGGATATTTCTCTTTCAGGCTTATCACTTCATAATGTGATAGGAAATCCTTAGTGGATTTAATGACTACCAAGAAAAACAATTACAATAAAACAGAAAGGAAATTTAAAAGAATTACGACGGGCTTATTTTAATTAATAAATAAGTTGAATTAAAATAGAAGACTTAAATACTCATAAATATTTCTCACACAGTTAATAATTTATTACTCACAGGAAAACTCAACTACAACTTAATATAAGTATCTCTTTCTTGGCGGGAGTTAGCGGATTACCATGAAAAACCAAAGAAACTTACCAAAGTTTCAAGAAATCTCCGTAAGCAAAAAAAAAAAAAAAAAAAAAAAAAAAAACCCACACCATCAATTCTAGGTTTTGTAAAATTTTCGTTAAGAATTGGTCATAAATAGAAGAGATCCTCAGTTAGCATTGGAAGTATACAAATAATCTAAATTAATAAAGGCATAAAAAATGTGATTGTTTAAAGAACATAATACATAGGCGGAAAAGAACGCCACACACATATACACACGGAGAGGCAGGGAGAACTTTTTCTACAACTTTTTGACACAAATTTTAAGACTGTTGATGCGTTTCAAATACAAATATTGCTAAAAATGTGTGTTTGAACTCTGAAAAAAATACTTAAAGTTATGCCAAACAAATATGCTTATTAAATAGCTGAGGTTTGTTTTCTGCTTCGTGGATGTCATCTATAATGGGAATCATTAAATTAAAAAAAATCACAAAAAAAAAAGAGTTGAATGAAAAATAAAAATAAAATTCCCTACAAAGTGGGTTTTTTCTTTCCGAGTAACATTTAAGTAAATATGGAATACAGCTTATTAAAATACTTTTTTCTGTCTAGAAACCTATTTAAAAGATTCTAAATCTCTAAAAACTTTCATGTTTTGTTAATCAAAATCCTTTTAAGGAGTAGAAAGAGCTCCATTTAACCTTTAAGGGAATTTCTGAAATTCCTGGGAGTAAATTTGTAATAAAGAAAAGTCAGCATTTAGAGAAACAGATAAAAACGCTGCTGCAATAAGAGTTGTCTTTTGCTCACGAAATAAAATTTAAACTATTTCTCTTCATTAACACTCATGAAAGGAGAAAAAACAATATGGAAGGAAAAATAAAATAAAAATAAATAATCAATGTTTCATATTATAAGAGTAGATAAAATTATTCATCAGCTTGAATTATCTTTTAATCTTAAAATATGTTTCCGAACAGTTATTTCAGGCTTAGATTATTCTTATTTTCTTTTAATTATTTTTTAAGATGCAATTTTGAATATAATATTCTACGTTGGTTCTTAAATAATTATTTCATTATTGTTTTTTTTAAAATATTTCTTTAATTTTATATCTTATTTTCATTTTCCTTTCTAATTCTATTCACACATATTTCATTTCATATGCATTTTCAATTTTCGAGATTTATAATGAATTTTGTTTGAAGCAAAAATGCATAATGAAATCGCAAGAAGTATATATTTTTATGCAGCCTTCGCAACTGTAGTTACCCTTAGAATAATAATATTGACATGCTGATATTTAAAAAAAAAAAAAAAGAGTTCAACATTTCTGCTACCCAATATGACTGAACTATGAAACTTTGAAAATTATAAGCCCTTGAAACGGTTTAAAATTATTACAAATTGTGATGTTCAAAGCTTTATAACTCGGTCAGTCATATTCGTAATGATATAGAACTATTTTTATATAAATTGTTAGTATGACAAGTATATTTTATTAAGCATGACTAATAGGGTCAGTAGACTGTACAAAAATTTAGTTATCACCATTTCTTTAGATGAACTGTATCTTTCAAACAATTGATTGTTTGTCGAATCTTTATATCCAATGCATGTAAACGCAATGATTAAACCAATGAATCTCAAATGGATGATCTTGTGATTACAAATGTAGTTCCATGTCAAATTTTGATGTCAATTTGCTGGTCAAAAAGACGTCCGAAACTCATATTGGTTGTTGCTGTTTTCTATGGTACTTGTCATTGACAAGCCCGTGATCGCTGTCAGCGTTTTAAGCCTAAATGAGCGTCTCTTGTTTTTCAGTAGCGCCAACTAGGGCAAAGAGTACGACTTATTTACATCATGCTTCACATTTGCTTGTACAACCCTTTTTTACTGGATGGCACATTCACACTTTTCACAGATAGGACACAGAATAATAACCATGCCTGAACCGGGACTCGAACCCGAGACGCCCCGAACACTAAGAAGACACGCTACCCCTAAGCCATGACGTCGGCACACATATTGGTGCAATAGATTTAGTAAAAATATTTGTCTCACTCTTCAAGATCAATATTTCTTAACTATCGTTCACCAAGACTATACATCATATTTGCGCCTTACTCAAAGTTAGCAGTTTTATGCGGGGAAGGGGGGGATCAAAAAACTTATTGAAGTGCATGCGAGAAAGTTTTGGTGGCGTGATTATCATTGAATAAAAGGTGTGAGACAATAATTTTCTACAATAATACAATAATTTTCTGGCATAATTTTTTTTTGAAGAACAGATTAGCACCCAGCATGAAAATCATTTTGTAGAAAACCAACTTAATTCAAAAGTTCATTTGCTTTTATATTTATCTATTATAATTACAAACAAATGATAATTACGAATCAGAAGTATTAATGGCATTATAGTAATTGAAAACACTTCAAGGTAATTGTTTAATTCAAATATGTCTTATGAACATATTTTTCTACATTACATCAGAAATATCTGTTATGTTGAGTTTGTGCAATCGGTCTCGAGTAACGTTGTCGACAGCAGAATATTTTATTTGAGAGTGAGATAGCTAAATTTAATATCAGCTGTCGGAAATCGATTAACGCTTTTTGATTAACGAGAATCAAAATTTTTACTTTAAATCGTATTACATCATATGACATAAACACTGAAATTTTTAAGACACGACATTTGATTTAATGAATGTTTGCTATTCTTATTATTTAAAAATATTTATTAAAAAGTTGGAAAGACGACTACCTAACTTTTCATTAATTTTAATTCAATTTCATTTTCTGTATCAAGTACTTGTAAAATGTATTTTAAATGCAATTTATTTTTTGAATTTTCTCGACGAGTCAACACATATAATTATGATTCATGTCTAATTAGCAATCCTAATTTATTTTTCGACTTTTACTTTGGAAGAAACATTTAACAACTCTAAGTGAGAAGTTAGTTATTTTGAATGAGTTGGAAATTAATAATTTTCTTATCAGAATGGTAATTGTCAATGGCTCAATATGTGTACATAAAACCGAAGTTGTGTTGTTTTGATTTATGGCCCTTTACAAGTCAGCTGACAGTTGTTTTTTCAGCTATTTAAGCAGAGTAAACGTCTATTGTTTTTTCAGCAGCGCTATCTAGGACCAAGAAGGATTATCTAGGACCAATGGTAAGTGAGATTGGAATTATATATAATATCAAAATCCAAAATGCTTTTTTATGCTTAAGAAAATCAGTAATTCGAAAAAGAAAACTATTTACTGTTTACTTCAACTGATAAAACTGATTTTCTTGAGCATAAAAAGCATTTTGGTTCTTGATATTATATATAATTCCAATCTTACTTAACATTCAGTTAAACAAATCAAACATAAATACGAGGCTATATGTGTAACTCGCCTTACTGAGGTATTACGAAAAGATACACAATCCGGACAGAAAGAAAGTAAAGTGCAAAAATCAAACAAAGGTTTGCTTTGATTTTACTTGAAACTGCAGTATTAGCTATTATTCAGTTATACGAGTCATACATAGTAATTTTGCACGTGTCTCCAATTTTAATAACCATTTATTAAACAATAAATGAACAGCGAGGGGTTATTGGGCTGATATTACGAGTAACTAATTTTAGTTGATGAAATGTTCTTATATCTATATAAATAAAAATGAGTGTTTGTCTGTATGTCTCTTATGCCTTCCTAAACCGCTCATCCTATTGCGATGAAACTTGGTCAGTTTATTGCTTACATCTACGGGATGGTTATAGGGATAAATTTTGCAGTTTGTCATAACTATCTAAAATTTAAAAAAAGAAAATTCGAATTCCAACCTTGTTTATTTACGATGGATTAATCCCCAAATAACTCGGAGAGGAGACAATAGAGTCTGTAGAAATGCTAAATCCAAGTTAAAGGTTAATATTTTGTTGCTATAGTACGCAAATGTCATGCAAGTCAATCTTGGAGGTAACACCTTTATTACAGATAATGCGAGAAATTTTTGGGGAGACCAACCCTTGGGTTTTCACATTTTAATTAAATTTTAGCGTTTTTCGCAGTAACTATTAAAATTATTGTAGTACAAATAATTTTGTACCATCTTAATTTTCAAAAAATTATCTTTTCAGCTGTATTAAAGATTTTATGGTATAAATATATTTTCTAGGTTTAATCAATTTAAAAAAAATATTTTAATCACATTTTCTAATATTAAATTTGAGAATTCTGAACGAATATTAAACGAATCACGAGATACAATAAATAGTTTCTTTCATTACCATTTTGAAAGAAAGCCAAGATTAACAATTCTGAAAAAATACACAAATTTAATATATAAAAATGAATGAATGTTTGTTCGTATCTTTTATCCTGACGTACCCTTCAACCTATTTTGATTAAGCATTGCCAAATTATTGATTGATTACATTTTTTTTTTGGTCTGCAGCAACGTGCCGGATACCAGCTAGTAGTTTAATAATTTTTTAAGTAATTATTAAGTGCTGATTAGTTTCAATGTCTGTCTCCCACTTCTTTCTGAAAAAGAAGACGAGGAAGAAAGTGAAAATGTCGCTTAATTGATAGAAAAGGACTTTCATTTTTCTGAAAGGAAGTGAATAAAGGGAAGAGAAGAATAAAAGGCACACGTCGGAAGAAAGAATTTAAGTCCTCTTCGCCTCTCGGTGACACGGAACAATGAAGTTGATGAATAGCAGCTGGGAGGGAGGGATTGGTTTCGAACTTACGGAAAAAATAAATGGGTATGGAAAGCTGGGGAGGACAGAAAATAGAAAAAAATTGTATTTAGTGCAAAAGTCTAGAAACTTTCGGTGTGTGAAGACGAGCATATGGACTTACTTTTTTCAAGAAACAATCCCATTTCCTCTCTTTTCACTGAGTGTTGGTAATCTCTTATCAGACTATCTCCCATTTTACTTACGTTCTTCGTCTTTCTTATCTCTTATTTCTTTGATTTTATATTGCGATTTAACTGTCTTAGGTTGCATTAAAGGAGTTATTTTTTAGAATAACTTATGTTATATATTTTATAGTACTCATTCTTTGTATGATACTTCTACGATGTAATCCAGCATTTAAAGGTTATATGGATATCACTGGAATACAGTTGGGAATATTGTACCAATATGGATATTTTTCTGGAGAGATATAGCATATAACATATGTAGTTGTATGAATATATATATATTTCCCTCGTAGTATTTTTTACCATTAGTATAATTTTGGGTTATTTAGAAAAATAAAACAAATCTAACTATTTATTTGTACAAATTATTTAATTGTTTGAGGCTATCAGGGTCTTTGTCATCATCATAAGAAGGAATCTGACATAAGATTTGTAATTCAATAATAATGCAATCTGTTTCGTGTAAACATGTAGTTTTTGGCATTTATCGTTTTTTCTATTATTTTATTGCGTGGCTATTACAATAGTTTTCAATTCTTTGATTAAATCCCTCATAACACTGATAGCCACGAAAGCTGAAGCTAATAAAATATATAAAGCAAAACAATCCCTGTAAAATGTTAAGAACAAGGGATGGTTGCTGTATTACTTGATAAGATAAATAATTGTTTTCCACATTCGATGTTATTTTAATCAGAAGTAGAATGAATAAAAAAGTTTTAAATCCATTTTAAAATGTCAAAAACATACATAAAATTTTTCCTTTCGTAAAAGGGAAACTGATTACCTTGTTTGATTTTTATCTAGGTATAGTTTTGAATTAATCCTTTTTTTTATTTATCATATCATGAAATAATTTGTAGTTTTCACAATAAGATAGAACATAAATCTCAGATTTATTACAATCTGTACATACAAAAAGGAATATTGGTATGTATATGTGTTATAACACACGAAACTATCCGATTTACACTCGTTTTTTTTAATAATATATACTTTCCTAAAAATGCTTGAAACAGTATCAATACTCGATATCACCAGTAGAAAGAGTCCTAATAATATAATATTATATATGACTGTATTATTATTTAAATGAAGGTGGTGCAATGATACGTAATTTTCAATAAAGTTTACAGTTTGAAGCTGTATGTTTATTCAAATTCAATATTAATTATGACGATTTTGCTGCTATTTTAATTAATTATCAGTTTTCTCTGTTATTGTAATTTTTATTTTATATTCTGACTGTATGAATCTGCTTTGTGGAAGTGAAATTGCATTTGACTCCATTGAAAATACCGTCAAAATAATAAAATGTTGGTGGTCGCACAGAAGAAAAAAGAGGGAAAAACTGAAACAAAAGTAGAAGTATTAGTACATAATCAAGGAAATAGATAATATATGTCACAGTTACATGCTATTGCCTCATCATAGGAGCATGAATAAGACGTCTAATAAGAATTAGAAAAATAAGACACCCTTTGTCACATAATGATTGAAATGAACAACTTAATGATAGTTGATTATACATCCAAATATATTATCTAAATAGCAATAAGTATTTGGACACACATGCAAATTAGGATATCAGGCGTCCTGATCTACACCATGCCTTCTGTACTTAAATATCGTGTAAGAGATAGAATTAGTCGCATGCAAGATGCCACGAAATTCAGAGCTGTTTGGCTTCATGAAAGGCGTAATTGTCGAATATCATGGAAATGACCGATTTTAAGAGACATATCCAATATGCATCCAGTACTGCTGTTTCAATAAATACAATCCCCAAGGAAGTACATTTCATGGTCGTGTTGCTGCAACTTTTAATTACACAATCCAACCATTCTTTTCTATTGAGGTAATGCAAAGCAGTCTAAATTCAGCCATAGAGAGTGGAAACAAGTTCTCTTTAGTTATGAATCAAGGTCCAATCTCTAGCAGCTGGAGTTGGCGCACGTACGGAGAACGCCTTTTGTCATGGTGCCTACAATGATGTTTGGTGGAGGGGGAATGATGATATGAGGTATGGATTGGAACACGTGGTACCAATTCATTGTTATCTCAGTCCGATTCCTGTTCTACTATTCTAAACAACAGTGGGCTTCCTATGTTGTGGCATTTTACGTGCTGGATCTTTGTTATTTCCAGGACAACAACACTACTTGTCATGTGTGTCTAGATTTGAATTCTACAGAAAACCTCTGGGGCGAGTTGGATCACCGAATTAAGGGGTGCAGCGATCGTCCAAAATGGATGAAAGAACTCACATGTTTTTAATATATGAGGGTTGATACTTAAAGTCAAACTTGACACTTAATATAAAGACAATTATTTGATATAGGAAGATCTGGACACTTCCTTTCCATCTTTTTGAACATGAAACAAATTTTCAAATACAGTTTGATGAACACTTGGTACGTTTTCCTTGAAAAACGACAGTCAGATAGTCAAATCGAAAAAGTCGAAATGAAACTTTATTAATAAAAACGAGAAATTTTGCTGTATGTAATTTGAGAAATTTCTCATTTGAAACTATTCAGGAAAGTGAAAAGTTAAAAATGCAATAAAATAACTAGATTACTATAAGAATCAAATGGTGGAGGTTTAAAATAAGTCGTGTTAAGTTTCATAGCAGAGTGAAAAGCTGAAATGCATTTTGAATTTTGAATTTTGACGGATTTTGTACAAAGTTAGAAACATACAAATGATTTCAGAGCCAAGACTCGAAAACGAAATTCATTTATGTAATTTATAGTTCTTTTGAATCATTACTTTAAGACATACTCGAACGAACAGACATTTAACTATTTCACCTAAATAGATTCACTGACATCTATAAATTCAGTGACAAAAAGTATGTGCCACTTTTCACCCCTCTGGCTCATAGTATTTTTGAATTATTGTGTTCACATGTACTCGGATGTGTTAACATGCACTCTTCACCTTAGAGAAATTTCGCTTAGAAGATTTTCGTTTAAAATGATATAAAAACTTACAATTTTAGCGTGACAACAAAACAAAAATTTCAACCACATAGCTTGTGCTTTATATATTTTGCGTTTTTAGTTATCTGAATAACAAACAAATAGGTAGGCATTACAGAAGGAAGTGGTATGATATGGGGATACCTAAACGTTTTGAAATCGAATTTTTAACAACATTTTCTCTTTGTATTCTTCATATTAAAGTAAAGTAAAAATCAAACTCCTCACTTATATCAATATATTTAAAATATCTTTCACTTTTGATATACTGGTTTAGAATCTAAAACTCTCGATATATTCTAAAAATAACAGGTAAATGGGCCAAATAAACATAACACTTTCTCCTAATTTTGGTGAAATTCGAGCGAAATAACAACTAAGATTCTGTGGAATTGAATGGTTTTATAAAAGAAAGATATGTAACTTCAAAGGTGGCAGAAAATTAAATACTAACCCTAATTTGACTTAGATGGATAATGATCACGACAGAAACATGATAATCCTTTCAGATTTATGATTATCTGGAGATATAATAAAACTCCTTTCATTGTTATATCATTATCCTTCCCTTGATAGCTCTTCCTTTATCATGGCTATACATAATAACTTATGTACTGTGGCGGCAAGAATTACTTATCTGTTTCTAGCTAGCTTTTACTTGTCTTATAGCAGCTCCACTCATGAAAACGACACTAAAGCATTAGTTGATAAATTATCACCTCTTTTCATAATAATAAGTAGTTTTAATAGTCATTTTCAGGGTAATAAAAATTCTAATCCCTATAAATGACAAAATGAGGAACATATCGTTAATTTTCTCCATAAAGTAAATAACCACGAAAGAACTTTCATTATACAAGCAAAAACTTCCTTATTTAACAACAGAGCCTGTTAAATCTACATACTTTTCCCCCATTTTCTAGAAGTTTAAAATGAAAGTAATTATTGCTAAAACTCAAAATGGTACTTTTTCACGTAGCAGACAGGTTAGGCTTTACTGCAAGAACTATCTATGCGAAGTATGTTAAGTGAGGAGAGACTAAACAATGTGGCTGATTTCGAAGTTGAAACCATCATATCAACTTCTTCTGGATTAACTTTTTGATGATGAGACATTTTTGGTCCATCTTAATTAAATGATATATTATATTTGGGAGTATTTTTTGTTATTTCACCCCTTGCGAAAACATCAAAAGTAAAAATTTGATCTATGACTTTGGATTTATAATCAAATAGGTGGTTAGAACGGGAAGGGTAATAAATGATAATTAAAAACGCTTAATTAAATTTTTCTGTTTTAAATTAATTGATACTTTGTCTAAAATAAAGTTTAAAAATCAAAATTTCTTAACTGTTACGCTCGAGTGATCGAACGCTAACGAGTTATCTTTTAGTTTGAAATGTTGAGAAATACTGAAAATTAGAGTATAAGCTATATTGCAGTAAAAGTAGCAAAAACGTTTGGAATTTTGAAACGTTTACAAAAAAGTCTTTTATTTAAACAACCTAATTATATAGATTTTTAAAAGGCTGCTGAGCACGCTTAGTAAAAAAACAAACAGTAAAGAACTTTTTGATTAATTTTATTCCACACATTAGCCATTCTGCAATTGAAATACTCTAGGAATAATCTAACAAAATACACTGACATAGCTCCATGTATTAAATTTCTGATTTAAATTGGCGTAAGCCTATCCTTTAATGCCATACTTTTGATTTATGAAGATTTTATATGGCACAAAATTCTTTTTGCCGATTCTAATAAATGAACTTAATTCAATGCCCATTTTTTATTTGAATAATTTTGTCAAAAAATGCTTTATATGTTAAATATCAAATCAGTTGGAAGGTACATGTTTTACTAAATAAATTGCAAGCTGATATCGTAACTCTGCTCGAAAACCTAGCAGATCCAAGGGCCCACTTATGCATCGCTCGACTACTTTAAACATCTTTATATCTTTCGTGTGATAGCAGAAAAATTTAGGTCATCTCTTTGTCATCATCACAGGGAGAGTTTCTGATGAATTTGCATATTTCACAAGCACTTAACTACTATCCTTTCAAAAGCAATTGTGCCTTTCAGTTTTGATGTTTCGATGACTTCCTTTACCTCGAAACAGGAGCCGTCTATTTACAAAGAGATCCTGTTAAATGTGATTAGAGGTTAGATTGTCCACTTGGACACATCTCATTCAAAGCCCTCTATTCATCTATGCTATTTGCTTTATGAACCAGGTATTGTGATGCGGACAAAGGGAAAAGTTGAATTCCACACTGTTTCCCCATTGTGGTGCAGATAAAGAAAATGCATATTTCACAGTCTTTTCAAATACTATGAGAAAGAAATATAAAGTTGCTCTATTATCTCTAACATTCAGAATTCTGAGTACAAAAAGTTTTTAAGGATTATTAAGCTGATAAAACAGTTTGACGCAAGACTTAATCATGTTTCCACTGGAGTTAACTAATTTCGGTAAGTATGCTCAGCTGGAAACGACGTTCTTCCATACTCATTCATCAATATTCCATAACATGCCATATAATTAATTGCGACACGCGAATTAATCTCACTGAGCGAAACATCCTGATAGTGAAGTGGCTTGAAAGTCTTTGCTATTTAGATTATGAATCTAAATTACAAAGTTCTTCTAAAATAGTATGTGGCAAAACGTGATGTTTATATTGAGCATACTATTATCAATACTATTTCTGTGAGATTCACAGACAATACACTTTACTACTCCGTGGTCGAAGGCCATATTTTTATGAAGTATAGCTTCATTCACATATAGCATTTTCATTAACAGTAATTAGTAGCTAGTTGGCATTCATCAATATATCTCTGCAGGGTGTTCTACAATTAGCAAGACAAATGTGTTAGTAGGCATCAAAAGCAACAAAAACTAATAATTAGTAGCTAGTTGGCCTTCATCAATATATCTATGTAAGATATTCTTTAATTAACAAGACAAACGTGTTAGCAGGCATCAAAAGCAACAAAAACTGCATATAGCGAAAAATACATGCAGACTCTGAGTTTAGAAGACGTGATACTTAAATACTGTCGATGGATAATGATGCATTGTGGAAATATCAGCAAAGTTTTAGGTTCAACATGTAGGCAGGAATTCTCTTGAGGCTATACTTGTTGCCAGAACGCTTATGAGCAGAGTATCTCAATTTTCTGCAGCACTTTCTCTTGGAAATTATGCAAAATGGGCCGACTGCTGTGCACAAAAGCATAAGGTTTATGCATGATAGTACTCCTACACGTGTTTAGATAGGCGATGTGTAATCATCTTGAGATTACATACTCAAGAGGGTGAAATAGATTCATGGGACGGCTGCTTAGACTCCCCATTCGTCGGATCTTAGTCTGAGCCTTTGTCCTATGAGGTCACTGTAAATCCCTCGTTTATGATCTGAACACAACGGAGGATTTCATAGCTTGGATTTTCCTCTCTGCAGCAAAATTATACCTGGTATCTTTGAGCGCTTTCGGAAATCGTTTTTACAGCTTTGCATTGGGTCATCAGTTGCTACTACTTCTAATAAATATTACAAAAAATAATATAACAAATCTTTTTACCATTTCAGCGTGCGTCGAATCTGTTCTATTTACGATTTCTCGAATTCTCCATCGCAATATAGTTTGCGAGATTATGCTCCATTGCAATTTATTTTTCTTTTCATACCTACTTACAACTGTTTAAATTTATATCTTCAGTTTTAGAAGATTTTGTAAAATAAAGAGGCGTATAAAATTCGATTGCATTTCAAACATATTGACGTTGCTATATGGGGTAATCAATTGTTAATGTATGCGGATTTAATCGAATAATCTAGTTATTGCGACATCAGTAATGCGGGAACTACGGCCACGACTCAACCGCTCCAGTACGGGGTACGTCCCGTCATCGAAAGGTAGAGTAACACATTCACACACTGTTGCTAAACCCAACAGGGAGGTGAGAGCCAGCCATTATACAAGAAACTTCTCATCCTTATATCTGGAAAGGACAGAAATAAATATTGCAGTATTTATAATTGATTTTATATTACAGTTCAACCGAAAGTAATATAAAATCAATAAAACAATGAGTGACAAAAACTTCTCTTTAGAATAAAAATTACTATCAATCAAATCATCTTCTGAAAGAATAAAATTAATATAAGGCATAAAGTTTGGATAAAGTTAATATTAGAATCATTTGATCTGTTGAGGTAATGTATTAATTGTGTTGTTGTTACTATTGTTACTTAGGGCCCTTTATAAGCCCGCTGACAGAAAACTGTAAGCGATTTCAGCTGAAATTCAGCAGCGTCTTTAATTTGTTCAGTAGCGCCACTAGGGCCAAGAGTACGACTTGACTACTTTATGCCTCACATTCGCTTGCACAAGCCCTTTTTACAGGGGGGGGGGGCATTCATGCAACTCACAGCACAGAAGAACAAACGTGCCCGAACCGGGACTCGAACCTGAGAAGCCCATATCACGGAAGACAAGAGAACGTGCTACCCCTATGCAAGAACGCAATAATTAATTAATTACAGTCAATATAATAATAATGCAATAATAACCTATTATTAATACAATAATAAAATTGTATTACTATAAAAATTTGCATTCAGAATATTAAAAAGGGCTATTAAAGTCATTAATTTAACCTACAATTAATACAATTTCATTATTGTATTAATTGTAGGTTAAATTAATGACTTTAATAGCCCTTTTTAATATTCTGAATGCAAATTTTTACAAAAATAGTAAATTATTTTATAAGGATATTAATTGGTACTTTATACTTCAATTAATAAAATTCATCTTTAATAAATGCAAATGATGGGTCTTAAGATAAATTATCATGGCTCAAGTAAATGCTTTATCAATAGCAGGTGTTGTTTATATCATTAGTTTTTAAACTGTGTTAGCTAGTTAGTTAGACAATACATCATTCAAATCCAAGTATAACCATGAGAAAATCTTTCAACATTACCGTATAAATGATTAGATTTTCAGACTATAAAATAACTCTTTATAATCTAATATATTTTAAGGATTTACGGTATTCTTTTTATGATTTTAAAATCAACTTCGGTTGTATTTGTTAAAGGTTGAGCGAAATCCATTGAGAGAAAGCCTGTTCAGCCGACTGTCCGAATATAAATTAACAAGATAACTGTAAAAAGAAAGCTAAAAGAATAAAATTTGGTACATAGATTTGGCATCCATATTTTAGGTACCTATCAAATTTGAAACCAAATTCGTCTTGGAGTTGTCTCTCTGTCCGCACTTTCACAAGAATGTGAACAAGGTAAACACCCAGATTTTATGATTACAAATGTAGTTATGAGTTAAATTTTTGTTATAATTGATTGTAAACAACGAGTCTAAAATATATAATTATTTTTCGGTTGAATGCTAGGGATCCATTGCCCAAAAATAGCCACGGATCACACGACAGTTCAATAAAAATGCTAAATTCACCCCAAGGATTTATATTTCGTAAGTTCTTGTTTACCGATCTCATCCAAGACATTTGCCGCTTTACTCAAGGTCTACAATTTTATCAGTTGGGAGAAATATTTTTTTATTAGAGAATATGTGATAAAGTTTTTCGGATATCCCTCTCGTTTTCTACTTTCTCAGATACAATGTATCCAAAGAAAAAGTTTTGTTAATATCAAAAGATTTTAACTCATAATTTAGAGGTATCTTCATGTTTCAAATTTCCCTATTTGCGAAATAATTCGCTTCTAGAATTCCTTTCTTTATATGAGAAGAATAGCTCAAAACTGCTTTGAACTAGACAGGTGAAACTTGGTATGTTATATTGACGCCAGATTTGTCGGTCACATTTTGAATGAAATTAATTCGCTAGAAGTGCAGTTTTTTTTACACTGACATTACTCAGAGATTTCTGTTGTTTGAACAATCCGATACAAAGTCCCCAAATTTTGTACGGAGACTATTAATAATAAGGGAAAAAGGAATCAGCGAAAAAGATCAGTTCAGAAAGTTGCCGATAGGTGAAAATGTGGCACTTTTCACTTTAAGGCAGCTAAACTTTTGCATAAAACACGGGGGAAAAATTGCATTATGTAAAATCCCGATTAAGCAATCAACACCAGTGCAGTATTTTGAGATTAAAAAAAAAGAAACGGGATATTGAAAATCATTTCAAATATCAATTTATTTGTAAAATGCGACTTACTTTAGCTCAGCATGCATTATTTGAGAAGCTCTTTTATCTTTATAAATCTAATGCAGCTGCTGCTCTTCGCGAATTCAGAGGTCGAAAAAATTACCTCGAAAAAAGAATCTCTATCAATTAATGCAGTGAAAACAATTATTAAAAAATTTGGAAAAACAGGTCCTCTCGCAACTTATTCTAGTAGAGGATGAAAACCGAGATCGGAGGATATGATCACAGATGTTGCGACCGCAATCGTTGACAGATGATCAGACAAGCATTGCTGTTAATAGCAGCACATGTTTAGTTGCCCGACAACTGGATAATACGTCTTCAAAATTAGTACTAAGTACGATGTACAGAATGCAAACCTTAGTCCAAGAAAATAGAGGTCATATTTAAAATAGCCGATGTTTTCCCTAGGAAAGCGATTCAACTGAATAAAAACAAAAGAACAAATAATAAAAAGGAAGTCGAATAGAATCTCCTCTTTTTTAAATTTGTAACTATTTACAGAAGTTATTTTTTCGAATAAAGTACATTTGTGGGAAAATTAATTTGTTCTTATTATTTATCTCTTTACTGTAGCTTTTTAAAATCTTATTCTGCAGTTAAAATTTAGATCAAAAGCGCCACATTTTCTCCTATCGACAACTTTTGAAACTATTTTTTTCGCGGATTCCTTTTTCACGTGTCTTTAATAGTCCCCGTACAAAATTTGGTGGCTTTGCAACTAATAATTCGAGCTGCAGAGATCTCTGAATACCGGCAGTTAAAAAACAAAACACCCTGCATATCTGGCTGAGAGCAAAAGAACAAGTTGACTACAAAAAATTAAAGAGCTAGACAAAGAAAATTTGACTCACTTTCATCAATTAAAATGTAGATACTCTTCAAATTTTGAAACTAATTCATCGACGGCATGACCGCCTGTTGATCTGTAAATTTGCATGCACGCAAATGTGATAACTCAAAAATGCTGCTACTTAGATAAATGAAGTTTGGTATTTCATCTTTCTACAACAATTGGTTTTTTTTGTATCAAATTTTAGTTTCGACGTTAATAAAATGCGTTCAAAATGCATAATTGGCTTCATCACTACATTATGATGTTCGAAACACTCATGAGTGACACTTTGAGAATAAAAATTTGTGCACTCGTGACTTTTCTCAATCCCAATATTTTTAAATCACTTGCTGAAAGAAAACACAATTATATGCCAGGAAATATGAAATAAACTAATTCCATTCATAATTGTATACAGCTGTTTCCTTCAGTTTTCTTCTACGTAAGAAAAATTATTTAAAATATACCGTATTTATGCGAATTTAATGCGCCATCGAATCTAATACGCATCCCCATTTTAAAACTTTACATAATAATTTTTTTTGTCGGAGAATGTAATGCGCATCAATGGTGTGAGGAATTTATTGAATCTTATTTTACACAACAATGGTTTGTATATAAACTATCAATCAATGGCATGGTAATTTTATTTGGCCAAAAACGATGCGCATTAGATTCGCTTAAATACGGTAAACATTTTTTAAAACATTAACATCGAATAAACATTATTCACATTACTTAATTCAAGACTAATTTTTATAACATTGATTCGAACCCGATTTTATTTTCTATTATAGTTAAAATTATTTAAGCAAAAATAGATAATATGGACATTTAAAAATAAATTTTCTTTGATTTATTCCTTTAATATATTGCAGAAGAATTAAAAGAGAATTTGTTCGTGGATAAGTTATTACTTGTAATATTTTAATTGAAAATAAGACTTTTCAATATATTTTACTTCCTTAAGCAACTTTTTATTATTATTATAAAGTTTTAATATGTATTTACATGTTCTGGAATATCAAGGACAATGAACTTTAAACGAAGATAAGAAAAACATATATAGTACCTTGATTTTATTTTCATTCATGTGAAGCCGTAAAGAATTTAGTTAAATCTTCATCTTTATAACGTACCTACATTTGATCAGAGTATTTACTTAGTGAGGAATGGGTGTGTGATATTTTCTATCTGAGATAATTATGACTACAACATAATATACTTACCACTTTCAAATAATGCTTCTTTTTATTAAGCATAAAAAGTGTAATAAAGAAATCTGGCGTCTTTATTTCAAACTTGAGCATTTTTATGAGGTCACACTGCAAAAATATTAAAACCACATATCAGGAATCAGTCTTCTTGACATTACTGTCAAATTTAAGGTAACTCATGACAATATTATTATTTGTTTGGTCTTAGAATCTTGATGCAAGATTTTAGATAACTATGTTTTGGATTAAGACAGTTAAAATGATTAATTAACAATAATAAATATTAGTTTCTTAGCAATTTTCCATTTTAGCAGTGTTCAACGAGACGAACGTTTTTTTTTGGATCAAGAATGAATATTCTAAAATTAATTTAATTTTTATGATATGTAAATACACTTGGAATGAACTTTTTAAAAAATATATAAAAAGATTATATTTTTGAATTCTTTCATAAAATAGATTGTAAAAAAATCTATGAAATAATAAATATGATTTAAAGGTCAAACGTGGTGGAAAAATTTAGAAGAAATAAGTTTTTTTTCAGTTATAAAGAAGCATAAAGTAAAAACTGTCTGGTTTAGATATATATCAAATGATTCATTCAAACTTTTTCAAATAACTTAAGAAATATATTTACTAGTTTTTGAACCAGGAACTAAAAAGTATTTCTATTCAATTCTTAAACATTGGTAATCCTGCGATAAATTGCATGAAATTTTCATCTTTTTCTCATTTTGCAGAATTTAAACAATAATGATTAAAAAGAAATAACCAGATGGCATATTATGCAATTCAAAAACTGCACTTATATTGAAAAATTATTACACCAAATTTGAACAAAAATTGACCATATTAATTTAATTTAGGATTTTTTTCAAATATTTTATCAAAATTTAGAATTTTAGCTGAAAAATAGATTTGAAATGTAAATTATGCAAGTATAAGAATGAATGTAACTTCACAATGAATGAAAACAGGAAAAATATCAAAAAGTTTTATAATGAAAACTATGCAGAGATTACGAATTTAAATTTCAAAAAATGCCGCAGAAAACTGACTTTTTCATGTAACTACTTTTCGTAATATAAAAACAATTCTACTGTCACAAACATTCTCATTCATTATAGTGTTTAAAATAATAATAAGACATAGAGGCGATGGTCAAAATTGTGGACACCTTTGAAAACCGTTATGTTTTCTAACTTTGTATGCTTATAGAAAATGTTCACAAAATGCATATTCTTACATATAATTTTAAAGAGGGTCTGACGCTTATTTCAATACAAAAAGCAAAATTCGATTTTATTCGTTATTTTTACTTTAATCTGAATAACAAACACAGTGGAGAAGTGAAATGTAATTTCTAAATTTTCAGGCAAATCACTGTTGTCAAATCAAATTTTATTAACTGTAAAAGAAGCTGACATCATGTTTATAGTTGGAACAAGTCATTATTGCTCTTTTTCTGTAGAAGGAAGACTTTTTTTGTAATTAAATTGCAAGTTAGAAGTTTTGTTAAACTTTTAAATATAGCAGTTGGAATTTTCGTAAACATTTCTAATATTCAATCAAGGAGCAATAATATATAAAAAAAGAATATATTGGGCTTCTGGAAAGAGAACTAAGATTATTATGTTACTTGAGTGCTATCTTTCCTATACTGAAATTGCGAGACAGAGTGGTTCTGTGACTACATCTGGAGAATTTTGTTTAAGATATCAGGAGACAAATTCAATAAAAAACAAAGCAGACAATGGCTGAAAAAGATGCACTGCATCTATTGATGACAGAAAAATAAAAAGATATGTCTCCAAGATAGAAGAATGTAATCAGCGGTCATATAAAATCAATTAAATGGTGTCATTTATGTCAATTCAAGAACAATCAGGAGAAGATTATCAAATGTCGGACTAAGAGGTAGAATTGAAAAAAAAATCCTTATTTCAATTTACAGCAGCGTATAAAAAGATTACTGTGCGCAAAGAGACACATTAATTGGATAGATGATCAGTGTCCACAAGTTATATGGAGTGATGAAACAAACATATTGTTACGAATCTGTATTTTTGCTTTCTCGCACTAATGATGTCATTGTTAAGAAAATTCATTTACAGTCATCTCTATTGAACGGCTCCCGGGCTTCACATCAGTAATCCCAGTGCTTGGCAATCATTTGGTGACAAAATGGATAATACCCGAAACATCAAGAATTTTCCCGCTCTGTACATTAGGAGCCGAGATACATCCAGAATGCTCCTGATTGGTCCAAAAGGTTTTAGCCTGCTTCCGCTGCTATATAAGGCCGTCAATCCTGAGTAGTTTGGTGTGTGGTCGACCAGGAAGACCTGCATTCAGAGGTCTTGAATAGGAGCCCTGAAAGGAGGAGTCGCCGATAGCAATGACGGAGTGCTGGATCGCTGTGTGCAGTCGTCGTGTCTTCTGTCGAAGCCTGTGTCGCGTGTCGTAGCCCTTTGTGTCGGAGCAGTCCTCAACTGAGTAGTAGTCCCGTTGTGTGAAGTAATGAGTCGGCAGCGAAAGCAAGAAGAGACAGAATAGTAGTTCCAGCCGTTTCACGTTGTCACTGCGGAATTTCTGCGTATGGGCTACTGTTGCTATTGTGGACTACTGTCTGCAGTAGAGTACTGCTGTGTGTGTTCGTCTCGACCCTTATATAGCTGTTATTTGTAAATAATTGTCGTCTCTGAGCTGTAAATATTTGTCGTCTTTGTGTTGTCCTGTCTTTGTCCTGTAAATAAACATCGCCTGTGTTGTGTCATTTATTGAAGGACTGATCATTGTGTTGTGCTCGTCTCATACACCATACACCCCACTATACAAGTGAGCGAACCCGATGGATTAGGATAAGGAGGAAAATCCATAACAATATCGTTATTTGATAGTGATGGTGAAAGTAGATAAGTCAAGGAAACAGTCCTTATCTCAAAATTATAGAACACTTATGGCACCGTTTGAAAACTCTTGTACATATGAAATGTTCATCAAATAAAAGATAAATAATTGAGGATATAATTTTTTTCTATCATCATGCAATAACGAAGGAAGAGCTTAAAACTCTTGTGGGCTCAATGCAAAGCTGTAATAAAAAATAAAAGCCACCCTTCTAAATAGTAATAACTCACTTCAGTCAATTAGCATATACTGTGTGTCAATAATTATTGCCACTCAACTTTTTTTGAATTGAAAATATTTCAATTTTGCTTTTTGTATTGAAACAAACATTAAATTCTCCTTAAAATAATATGTAAGAGTTTGCATTTTGAGAATCGTTATATTTTTTATAAGCAGACAAAGTTTGAAAACATAAAAATTTTCAAAAATATCCACAATTTTCGCCACCACTTTAATGTATTACAACATTTTTTAATTTCTTCCCGTCTTATAACAATATCCGCAGACAACTGTAATTTTGTTGACAAAATCTCTCGAAGTAAAGTTATAATTTGAATTAAATAAGGTTGTTACTTTAAAAGCTTTACAATTTCTCTATGTTCAAACACTTGAAATAAGCATAAATGCAACTTTAAAATTGTCCCACACTCCTGTAATGATAATAGCGCTTTATTAAAATTGTACATGGTATTAAGGAAAAACAAACAACCAGCACAATTTTTAGAATTTTAGAATTCCTATTTAAATGAATGACCATTATATCTGCAGATATATATTTTATTCAAGAGAATCCACTTTTCCATGCTATTTAACTACTATAAACTATACAATTTAATATTACTTACAGCTCTTAATATCATTATTTCTTTATTTTACAACAGAAATATGGTAGTTCAAAAGGATTAAAAATATTGTTGGAATTTTAGTACCTCTCATAACTTTTATATACTGTCAATGAAAAATCTGTTTTTGACTTATTTTAAAATAACCCAGCAAAAGTATAGCTTATATTTGTCTTAATTCTATTGTTGTGCGAGATAGAGCAATGGGCATACAACTATGAAAATAAAGATAAGAATGGTACTTTTAATTTTTAAACAGATAAAAGGAACTCCGTTTTTACCACAGGCATAAACTGTCTTGGATTAATATGAAAGGAGCAAATTTATTTTTAGTGATGTTTTAATTACATATGAAAGTATCATTTTTCTTTCTTTAGATATGCTATTTATTCATAATGCTTTATTATAGGTATACATTTAATAACTCGAAATAAAATATTAACAACTGCTTTAATTTCTTCATAAGCCTTTTCCCTTTCAACAATGGCATGCCATTAACGTGTCTTTAATGATTATTATTCTTTATGCTTTTAATAAAGAGACAGTCAATGCTTTTGGATAGAGATTTATTAAAAATGTGTTTATGAAAACACTGTCTTAGGCGCCATTTGTAATAAATAGGGATTTCAATCATCACATTGTTGATTAATGCTTTTAGAAAGTGAAATGCGTGATCTTTTTTGCTAAACCAGGTATTCGGCTTAAACAAAGAATGAAAATCTCAATATCAATATATTTTGATTAGAATATTCGTAATTTCGGCATCTCATTATCTCTTAGTAACGAGGAAAACCTTTTAATGAAAATAAGGATAGATGGTCAAGGTATTCAAGGCTTTATTTCCTTTATCTAAACTTACTTGGATGGCATTTAAAAGCTCTTACTAAAAGACTAAGAATTTGAATTTACAAGTATATAACAATTAGTTTATCGGAACTGTATAAAAAAACATAAAAAATTTATAAAACAAACTGTTAGGCAAGGTCACAAAAGAAACTTGAAAGAAAAGATAAAAAAATTTGAAAAACGCAAACAAAAACATGCAGGTTGTATTGGAACATCAACCGAATATTTTGAAACTAATTACATCCTTTTGAACAATACAAAATATAACGCAAGCAGAAATTCTAAAAACTTCTTTTAATATCCGTACTTAACTTTTATTTTAATTTTCTAAATTATGCAGTTTGTTTCATTAAGCCAATTTAAATGAAATGATCTATTAAAAATACAATAAACACTTAACTGTTTACATTACTTTGTGATCCCATTTACCATTGGTCCTACTGTAATTTTAAATGAAATTAGCAATAAACAAAAGGATCTTGGCCAGTTCAAAATCTTAAAATAATTGATACTAATGATTTAATTAGAATTATCTGTCAAACCGTAATCCTTGTTCACTGTTTCTGAATTTATATTGTAGTTTAGTGTGCTAATTTCTTTTTGTTTAGATTCTTAAAAAGTATAAGATAATTTTCTTATCTGAAATATAAATATAATTTTTTAACATTTCAGATTGAAAAAAAGTATGGGAACATTAATTTCCTTACCAGAAAATATGGCTGCTTTAGTGAAGTTGTAAATAAATTTATTGCCTGGATTGTCCGTGATTGAATGAAGAAAAGCTCAAATGATTTCATTATACTTTAATGTTATTTTTAACATAAAATCCGAAATATCTGTGACGCTTTTTAATGATTTAATCAAAGAGTAACTGTTCGAGAATATTTGTTTTAGCTCTTTACTGCAAAACTACCTACCGTAAGCTCTTCCTGAAAAACTGAAGTGTCTACATTTCATATTCTATAATATGTTTTGATATTCCTTTACTTTTTGATGATATGTAGTTTTGTCCAATCATAGATCTGAGTTTATTCTCTCAGTTTAAAAATATATTAACAATGTTTCATTATTATAGTCAGTCTTGAGGATATTTATTACAGGAATGATTATTTTACTTTCCTGTAAACATTAAATTTAAATATTTGTGCCTACGTTTTTAGGTCTATTGTTGTAGGGCAGGAATACCAGTTAATATAATTAAAGCAAATTTGGATAGTTCTATAGTATTGTGATTTATTAATCACAAATTTTGTACGCGAAACAGGAACTTAGAGGCATGCAGTATATGTAGAAATGAGAGCCACTTTAAAAACCACTTTTTGTTACTAATATCAAATAAAAAAATTTGGTCAATAGAGATGTGTTGTAGTAAAACTTTATCTTGTTTTATTGATCTTTTCAGTTTTTATAACAAAATGACAAGTTTTCTTGGTAAATTTACCGTTAATTTTGAACCTTTTTACAGATTTACGATGCATGTTAATTCATGAATTTTAAGCATCATGAAATTTTATCAATAAAAATGTTCGCAATATTTTTTTTGTTTAACTACAAAGCATTTTTATGATATTCAATGAAAGCAATTTATATTCATAAAAAATTGATTCTACGTTGTTTTTCAGCAAAACATTGCTTTCCGATTGATAATCTCACAATTAAGGAAAGCAAAAAAATTATTAACATAAATTGTTTGATAAATAAGACTTCTTATTATTTAAAAACCTACAGCAACCCATAAAACAGATTATTAATTTCTAATATTATTCAAAATCGAACATCGAAAAATTTATGGAAAATGCTTAATAATCTATTTTGTAGGGTTTCAATCAACCTTAAAGCTTTTATTTCATCTTCTCACGCAATATTCTCTTTGCTTCATCGTTAATACATTTCATTACGTTTCGTTATCAAGCCAAGCCAAAAGTGGAAAATTACCAAATGCAATGCTCTATGTCAACAACTTATTTAAATTACTAGTGCACACTAAATATGTACTTTCATTCAATTTGCGAAATGCTTCTATTCTGACTCATAGAAGTTTTCATTTCATTTATATACATGTTCTTAGAAACTCTGAAAATATAAGTAATTATTTTTTTTACGATACGCAAATACTACGTCACAAAAATTATATTTTTATTCATGTATGAAGAGTTTAATAAATAATAGCCCAGTTAATTAAAAATTGACAATGGTCCATAAAATAGGTCATTATAGTCTCCTATGTTATTGGAAAACGTTTCAGGAAGAATCTAATCATCCAATCAAGAGTTTAAATCAAAATAAGCCTCTATATTCACCTGCTCAAGAAATACTCTTTTTGCTTAATGTCTTTCGTTATCGAACTAGACCACCTGCTGAACTGCTACAAAATTCAAGGTTCTGTCAACAACTTACTCAAACTGACTGCGCACTTTAAATTGTTTCCTACACGCGATTTACGACATGTTTGTGTTCTAATTTAGTGAAACCTCCGTGTCAAATGTGCATGTTCTCAGAAACGCTGAAATTGTAACCAATTTAAAATTTGGTGACCATATATTATTCAGTCGTGAAAAGAAATAATCTTGCCAAATTGTAGAATCTTCATCATTCTTAGCCTTTTACTGATATATTTGATTGAGATTACTAAGAAATGGAAGTTAATTTCCACTTCTGTGAAAGGTAATGATTAAAGAGCTTTGCGGGTAATAATTTGAAAAAAGTGATTTTCAGATCTATATCAAATGCACAGAAACTGCTGGAAAAAAGCGATAAAGCATCTTGGAACAAAAAGGGTTTTGTTCCAAGCTAAACTTTTTTAGTTAGTCTTTTTCATTTAAAAAAAACTCAGTCAAAGTGAAAAAGAAAGGAGAATGAAAATGAAGTTTTCCATAAGAGTCTAGAAGTTACATAGAGTTACATAGAGAGTCTAGAAGTTACATAGAGTTACATAGAGAGTCTAGAAGTACTTTGGAATAGTAAAGGGTGAGAAAGTGTAGAAAGGAAAATTCTTAAAGGCCTTAATCTTTAAGTATGGGAGTATTTAAAAAATGACTTGTTAACCTTTTAATACTTTGGTTTTTTGAATAAATCATTAAAAAGGCTTTAAAAGTCATATGTTGTTTTGAGTATCATTAAGAGTTTAAGAAACAACATTTTAGAATCGACATTTCTGACCTTTAAACGAGTAGAACAGTAATAAATACAGAATTGACTATTCACAAGTAGCCATAATTAATTTTTAAATAAAGATAATTATAGAATTAAATAATTTACTATTCTAGTGGCAACTTTTATTTCAGTGCTACACTTAAAATATGGTAATCTCTATTGTTCAAATAAAATAAAATAAACATGTTACAAGAATTAAAAAACATAATTTTTTTAAGTAGCGTTTGTAGTGCCATGCACATGTAAGTTGATTTAATGCCATTCTCAGCATGTATCCTGTTGGCAGCAGCAAGAGTTTGAGCTTCACTTTTCTTCTCACAATATTTCGAAGATAAAATTGGACATGTTGCTTATTCGGAATTTAAATGTTAATTTTCTACCTTCAAATCAGTTTCTCTTTTTTTTTTTTGTTCTCAACATCAATCAATATCAAATCATTATAAATAACCAACTTCCACACGTGAAAAGTATTATACATTCAGATCACATAATGAATTCTTTAACAGTATCAGTTGATAGTTTGGTAAAGATTAATAAACGTTGTTGACGGGACTGAACACTACCGTTCTCCTAGACACTATCATTTCTTATCATATAATAAATTAATAAAAATGAAGGGAAAATACATGTTTTTAGTACATTAAAAGCCTGTACATAACTACTCCCCGATGAAAATTGTCGTGGGTAATTGAGAACACGTTGAATGTCGAATCTCAGAAACGAATAAAAAAAAACAACAACTGAATCTTTCCAGCAACTATTATATTCTTCAGATCAATGAAGTGTACCACTTTGCAACTTACCTTGCAAATAACCTTTATAGGAAAGGAATAATGAGACTTAAGAAAGTTTTGTTTTTTGTTTTAAAAAAGTTGTTTATTTGTAAATCGAGTAAGGAGTGCATTGGCAATTTTACAGCAATTATCATTACTAAAGAAATTATCATTGCTGAATCTAATTTGGTGAAAGGTTCAGAAAGTATAGATTTCACTTGCTAGTTTTTCAAAGAGAAAACATTTATTTCTTTATCAGAGCTCTATTATTTTCAGATAAAAAAGGTGGTTATGAAAAAAATAAATGAGTACTCCCATACAAAACTCCAAGACTAAAATCAAATCCACTGAAAGACGAATCGAAATTCGTTTTTTTAAACCTATCATCCAATATCTACTTATTATAAATTGCAATATATAAGATCAAAATTAAAAAAGATGAAAATCTGATTTCACTAAAATGATGCGTTTAAAAGGAATTTTACTCCAGTTTCTAGATTCCATTATATATAAAATGCCTATATATAATTTAGCTTAATTTTTTGATCAAAGATTTATTTCTCATTTTATTATCAAATTAGTAAAGTAATGGTGCATATGAACATTGTAAATTAAAAATAGATGCTTGCTAAATGCTACTAAAAAAATTCATTTATCGATTTGGGACTAACAATCATTCTAACAATAAGCATCGAAATTCCTTTTTGCGTAGAGATAAAAAAAATGCGTTCAAGATATATAAAAACACTCATTAACAATCTATAAAATCTACCAATTTTTTCTGATTTTAACGGAGCAAATTTAAAAAATCGTGTTTAGAGAAAATTACATAAAAATGTCATTGTACCGATGTCAAAATACTTATAAAATTTATGATTTTGGTAAAAAAAAATAATTTTTTGTTCTTATAACCATATACTTTGTACCAAACTAAATAGGATTTGTACTTATGAAGGTACTGGAAAGATTAAATTTAAGTACTAAGTTTTTAGGATGACTTTTGAAGTTGAACGAAACAAAGTTTTGATGCAAACGATTCTAATCCTTTAATTCTGAATACCAGAATCATGATCAGGAAGGGAACAGTCTGAATCTTGAACATGAAGGCAATGCAAGAATCTTGAGCTGAAAGGGAAAAAATATATCAGTCTAAAATATTAGTAGCTGTTTAGCAATTTTTTTATAATTTTTGAAGCGATAGGAATTCATAGAAATAATGAAAAAATATTCCTTAGATAATGTCTAAGCAAAGTAGCTCAAATGTTTTAGTTTCCCATTAGCTGTCATATCATTTTTGTAATAATAAAATCCTCTAAAAAAACTGTCATAACTTTATACTGCCTATAACAACATATATATTTTATAAACTATCTTAACCATCTTGGGAAACGCCATAGAAATCGGGATGAGAATCATTCCACTTTAATAAATTATTCTCACTTCCCTGATGGATATCATAATGTGATAAGGCCAATTTATCTCACTACAATGACGGGACTTACTTCCTACGGGAAAGGTTGTATTATGGGTGATGATGGCCATACGAATTTAAACTTAGTTCCCGTCATTGAGTTTTGACAGTCATTTAAATGCCCCTAATGTTTAGACAAGGTGGAAATATTTTTAACTTGGTTAATAACCGATCTGATTTGTTACATGAAACTTTTACTTCTTCACATTTTGATTTATACGTCGATGAAAGCTGCATAGCAAGCTTTTCCTAAGTATATTTATGTTGATTTGTTTATGATAGTGCATGTTGCCTTGATAAGCATAAAATGCAATTTTGACATTTATTACTGTCACTTATATTTTTCTTCCGCATTTTGCGAAATTGTTATAGTTAGATTTAGCATTTCGATTCATTATTTCCTTTCTGCATAATCCAGAAAAGGGCAATGGCAAACAGCACAGATTCCAACGAACCTGAGATAAAGTAGAACATTGATATAAATACATATATAGCTTGATGTGTACTTAACTGTGAAATACCTATTAACAGAACTTTGAATAATTCATGCAGAAAATGAAATATTTATTTTTACTCCGTCGGGACATTTGAAATGGAATAACTCTTTCATTTTTATTTTTGAACTCATAAAAAATTTGCACGTACAATCTTCCAGACTAAACATGCGTAAAATTATCTGATAAAAAGTTTAGTGTTCTAGTCTCCGTTGTTTTGTATTTGCCGAAATGATGCTGACGCAGCTCTTAATCAGAAGGGGGAAAATAAAATGTAGATGTCATTTTATTATCACTCTCTCAACCCCTGACAAATAATGTTGATGAAATGAAAGTCAATCACCAGTTATTGATTACTGATGCTACGATTAGCGCATTGGAATTCTTTTCAGCACACTTCTACTTAACTTGATATTTTACAAATTTACAAATTTTATTTTGTAAAGACGGAATTTTGTAATTTTTTTCTGATTTCTTGACGTTGTGTTGAAGTGGATTGACAATTTGGTATTCTTTTGATGCATAATTATGTCTCTTTTTAATTTTATTTATGTTAAATTTTTTAATTATTCGTTTTTACCTAACTATTTATTCGCCATATTTTAAGAATGAATAATTTATCGAACATAAGTCGAGAAAAACAACATAAATTTGACGATTAGTTTGAAAACGAAAATAGGTTTAAATTCAAAGAATTTCGACAAACCTTTTTGAGAAATTCAGCGACAGAAACTTTTTAGAATCTATATATTTAAAAGATAGTTTATCAAGAAAGGATTGTTATTCTATTAATTAGAATTTAAGTGTATTTGATTTTTTAAAATCTCTGAAATTATTGGCAATAGACATAAGATAATTTATGAATAAAAAAATGTTTATATTCACTTCAATATACATATATGCTATATGCATACGAATCACTTAAATTATTAAAAAAATACAAATATAATAATGACATAAAATATTATATAGTTTTTATCCATATAAAATTAACTAAGAATTTGAAATAGATCCCCTTTTCTCTTTATCAAACATGATAAGCCAGATCATCAAATAAATTAAATCAATAATTCCTTAACTTTTAATCCTTCCAAATTAATTGAGCGATAATTTCATTCCAATACTGTATTTTCATTTGACATGCAAGTCACATTTTGAAATTTATTCACATAAAAATGGAGTATTATTTCAATATCAGGACATTATTTTTAAGATGTTTTTCTATAATTTCAAATTTGATTGCAGATGAGTGTTATAAAAATCTTTAAAACCTACCGAAAGACTAAAAAGTTACCAGTCATAGCAATTTTTACATTTTGAATATTTAAAAAGATTTTAAAAAATGTTATTAGTTTCCACTGCATTTTGTTTAAAGGTGTTTTTTTAAGTTATATTTTATATGAAATTTTTTATTTGAATTACTGAAACCAACTTATTTGATTGTAAGTTTACAATTAAATGCTTTCTTATTTTAATTTTTTGTTATATCTGTTTTTAACAGCTATTTTTACAAATAGCAAATTAAAATTAATAAAAATACTTTGTTTTGAGAGGAGAAAGGAAATTCTCAAAATGTTCATTGTTTAAGGCTCCCTACAGAGCTCAATATGTTCTTGCAAATGCTCAGAATCATTTCTCTGCTTTTCTACGTTATAGTGTGCCATTTACAAGTGAAATTGCATTTCACTTGGGAATATAGATTATTGAATATCATTGATAAAACAATGACATACTCACAATCAAGGTTCAAATTTAAAACTCGCATTTCGGAGTTAAATAAACGTCAATATTCTTCATTTATCTCCTGCTTCACATCGTACTTTTTGGTTCCATAGGGGTTAGTAGTACAACTTGCTCTTTAAAAATAAGAATAATACATGATTTCTAATCATTTGTCATGAACTTTACAAGAAAACAATATCCAATTAATATAAAATTGAAAGCAAACGCATTTTATTTCCATACATACCATGAGATAATTATGGGTGTCATCGTTATATTATCATACTTTTTCTTTAAAAGTTTGAGTTTTGTTATATATAGTACCCTTTTCTGAAACAGACATACTTTTTTAAAAATAAATATAGCGAATGAATAGGATCCCCATATGCCAGAAGCATTAAGCTATTTCACTATTTTGTTATGTCCGAGTTGGTTCAAAAGTTGTAGAAAGTTTTGTATATACACTGAAGTGACAAAAGTCATGGGATAGCAATATGCAAATATACAAATGGCAGTAGCATCGCAGCGAAAAAGTATAAATTTACCAGAGCTTTCATTTGTGTTCAAGTTATTCATGTGAACAGGTTTTTCGTGATTTATGGCGGCATGACGAGAATTAACAGACTTTGAACGTGGAATGTTAGTTGGAGTTAGAAGCATGGGTCATTCCATTGCGGATTTCGTTAGTGAATTCAACATTCCGAAATCCACAGTATCAAGAGTGTGCCGAGAGTATGAAATTTCAGGCATCACATCCCATCATGGACAGCGCAGTGGGCGAACACCTGCACTTAACGATCGAGACCACCGACGTCGGTGTAGAATGGTCAATGTTAATAGACACGCAACACTTCGTCAAATAACTGCAGGAATCAATGTGGGACGTACGAGGGACGTGTCCGATAGGACTGTGCGGCGAAATTTGTCTTCCTTGGGCTATGACAGCAGAAGACCGACTCGAGTGCCTTTACTGACAGCACGACATCGCCTGCAGCGACTCTCCTGGGCTCGTGAGCATATCGACTGGTCCCTAGACCAGTGGAAAACCGTGGCGTGGTCAGATGAGTTATGATTTCAGTTGTTACGAGCTGATGGTAGAGTTCGAGTGTGGCGCAGACCTCACGAAGCCATGGACCCAAACTGTCAGCAAGGCACTGTTCAAGCTGGTGGTGGCTGCATAATGGTGTGCGCTGTTTTTAAATGGCATGGACTCGGTCCTCTGGTGCAACTGAACCGATCATTGACTGGAAATGGTTATGTTCAGCTTCTTGCAGATCATCTGCAGCCATTCATGGACTTCACGTACCCACACGACGATGGGATTTTTATGGATGACAATGCGCCATGTCACCGGGCCAGAACTGTTCGAGATTGGTTTGAAGAACATTCCGGACAATTCCAGCGCATGATCTGGCCACCTAGATCGCCCGATATGAATCCCATCGAGCATTTATGGGACATCATCGAAAGGTCCGTTCGTGCCCAAACTCCTGCACCATCCACACTTTCACAATTATGGAAGTCTATACAGACAGCATGGCTCAATATTCCTGCAGAGGACTTCTAACGACTTGTGGACTCCATGACACGTCGAGTTGTTGCACTTCGCCGGACAAAAGGAGGACCGACACGATATTAACAGTCATCCCATGACTTTTGTCACTTCAGTGTATTCTTCCACACTTCAATAGAGCAGATAGAAATTTAGAGAATTTAGAAAATAGAGCCTTAAGAAATGGCTGACATTTCTCTCTACTTGAATCAGCTTATTCTTGAGTTTTGCGCTAAATAGTAATGTATACCGGGACTTTTGCACTACTTGCATAACTCTTGTTAAGTAGCTGGCCAGGTGTTAGTTATAGAGTCACAACGGATGACAAGTCCCTTGAATCCAGGCTTATTCAAAATTAATAAAAAAGTTTGGAAGAATCTAGAATCTCAGTTTTTGTGCCTAAGGGTAAAAGTTTAGCCAACAAAAGCTACTTATCTGACGGACAAACCTTTCGTCATCGTGGCACCTCTAGGCAGTCGACAATTCAATCAGTTATCTTTAAGATCTTTTCTAGGAGGATCTAGAGATAAGGTTTTTGACGAGCCAACTTCAAAAAATTCATAAGGCTTCTTTCTAAATAAGAATATATAGCATACTGTGCTTTGCTGCTTAGGTTCTTTTGTCGCATATCGTCATAAAGTGAGATTTCAGAATTTTTTACATATCTCCTGATTCTAAATTATTGCTAAAATCATGAATTCCAATTGCATTTGAATTGCAGTGCATTCTAGAATAGCCACATGCTTAATTTTGGGTATCGAAACAGCATGAGTTCCATAAGTAACTTTTGCAGTCAATAGAATTCGTTTAGTATTTAACATCAATCAATCGCTTGGTTTAATTTTCATTTTACATGAGGAACTCTATTTGATAGTGAATTTGAGAAAAAAAACGATTTCAAAATTTTATAGCAACTATACAATGAAATACAAAATATTTCAAAGAAAAAAAATAGTAAATAATTCATAAAGAACCTATTTTATTCAATATACTGAACAGAAAATTTTTCTATTGAAAATTTTTAGATGAAAGATAATTCGTTATATACTGAAGCCTACCAAACACTATTACATTAAAATTAAGCCACAATGTTATTATTAAATAACAAATTTCGAAAAATTCACTAAAATGTAATTATTTTGAATTTTGAAATTTTATCAATGTCAATAGAAATTAAAATCTAAATTATTAATAACTGATTAATAATTTTCGAAAAGTTTTCATGTTCCGTATACACAAAATTAAGAAACTGCTTATTGCTCAACTGCTTTATTTATAGTACAAGTGGACCGGAATCACGTAGGTTAAAAATGTTATTAGTCCATTTGTCAAAAAACAAATTCGTAAAATTGCAGATTCTATGAATAATAAAATATTATGATAATATTGACACTTTATCAAGCTTAAATATTTAGAATCTTAACGGTTTTCCTTTTTTTTCACTTGAATATATACTTGAATTAGGATATGAAAAAGTGGACCTTGCTCATACATGTATCATAGTACAATAAATAAAAATACATGCTGAATAATATTGTTTCTGATGCAAATTTTACAGAAAATAGAAAATCCTTCCTAGGAGCCAAGTATACTAATAACATTTTGAATCTTCCTGCTTCCAGTCTACTCACAGCTCAGAGGACTAATCTGCTTATACAGAAATCCGTTACTAGTGCCGATCTGATGCCTTAAATCTGATGCCGTGGGAGACTGTCTTTGCATTATCTTAAGGAAAGGAGAATTACACTTGGCGTTGCTTGCATGTCTCAGAAATATTGCTTTTCATCCAAAATTTAATTTCGTATAATTGTTTTTTATGAGACTAATTTGTCTGTTTATAATGTTGTAACTGATTTTGCTTCGTTTCTACAGCAGGATTATTTATGTTTCACATGTCTAAAGTATTTAATTATTGAAAAATCCAAGAACGACATTTTGGTGAATCTCTTTTATTCATACCTCTCTGAATTCGAAAAATACTTTTCTAGAATTATATCTGTCTTAGAACAGGATTACTCGAGAAAAGGCTTTGAGCCAGAAGGTCGAAATTTGGCACGGAAACTTAAAATTGATTTTGTAGATTTCTATAAATTTTTAATGGGAATTCAACAAATGGAAGTTAGTTTGTCCGTCTGTCTTAGCGTAACGCAACACGGTAGCTTAAGAAACTAGATGAATGATATATGGTGCTCCGTTTGTATCAAATTTTGAACCAAATATGTCTACGGCTTGACCACCAGTTGATCTTACATTCGGATACATATAAGGGTGAGAATCAAAAACTTATGGTTTTTGATACATGAAATTTGATATGTAATCTTGTTTCTGGAATTATAATTTCTTTTGTCAATTTTTGGTTCAATTGGTGGAACAAAAGACATTCAAAATGCATATTCAGTTTTCATTGCTGTAATGCGAAACACAAAATGACTATTAGATAACTCTTATTTTTGAGTATGAGTATTTTTCTTTGTAAATAAATACAGGGTGGTTATAATTAAAGTGACTGGTTTCAGGCCTCTCTAGAATCCCTTTTGCCTTTCGGAGTTTGATGAAACTTGGTATATACGTTATATGGACCATGGAAAAACGATTTTTTGAAATAAAAAATAGTTCAAAATTTTACCTTCAGGAAAAATTTTGTCGCGTGAAGGAGACAAAAAGCTGCCAGAATCCTTAAAGTTTATTGAGTTACAGAATTCTTCAACTTGCGCTCAATTGACATCAATACAATTTGAAACCGCATTATAGCTTGTTCAATCGTAACACAAAGAAACTCTCGAGGGATTTTAGTAACATGGCTAATAATACCAGCTTTCAACTATTAAATTTCTAATTGCTCTTCCATCAACACGGCCTCTTAGAAATCCCCTCATTCAGAGATCACAGGGATTTACGTCGGATGAATGAGGGGACCAGACATCCGGAAAAGCTCTGGATATTACATGATTCTTGTCAAATAAATCACGAAGCACTTCTTTGACTTGGCTCTAATGTAGGGTGATGCTACATCTTGCATGAAGACAGTGGTCTGCAAACATTGCTGTTTCTGTAAATCAGGAATGATTTGCTGCTGAAAAAGTTCACTAAACCATGCACTCGAGGCAGAGTACGTTTTAAGATTCCCAGGAGAGAGAGTTTCAAAGAAAAATTGTCCGCCCCACACCATGCGGTTCCGAACAAAATGCAGTGGTTGTTGGTGCAGGACATTAAGAAGGGAATCACCCAATATACGGCAATTTTTATTATTCACAGCTCCTTCTAAATAAAAGTATAAGAATAACGATTCTTAGTAAAAGTTTCAAAAGAGCGGCAGATTTAAAAGGAAAGCATTAAAAGAACACGCACTTCATTTTGAGCAATTTTGTGTCAGAATATTTTGCCGAACTGAACACAAAGTTTATCGGGAAAAACAAATAATTTATGTAAATAAATTTCTATCAATTCATTGAGTTTGCATGAATTAATTAATTACAGTTCTTTTAAATGTATTTAATTTAGATAAAATTTTATAAAGGGATAAAAAATTATTAAAAATACCTTTTTAAAAGTTTTTTTAAGACTTATTTCTTTGCTGTTTACTTCATAGAATGCAACATTTTTTTCTTAATATGTATTAAAAAAGGATGTATTCTAATGAAGTATCGTTTCATTCAATTAACTAACGTATACACTTTGTGAATTAACGCAGAAGCACTCTTTTGAACCATGAATATTTTGTGAACAATTAACTGCACGAGTTATTCGGTTTTATAGATTTGTTTGCCGATTCTGTATCAATACTTATGACGGAATATTATAAAATGAAAATATTTTATCTGAAACAAATTGTTAAACAACAAATTTATTTGCTTTGTGTGGAGTAATGAGAGTAATAACGGATTGAAATTGCTTAAGATTTCCGAAACATGTGTTGCATTTTCAAATATATATAAATTCTTGCAATCATCTCTTACATCTACGCATTAAATAATACAGCTTTGTTGCGTAAAATTGAAATATTTTAAATTCTTACTTCCTTGTCGTTTTATGATTTCGTGACACCTGTGATAGACACTTTGTTAAATCATTCGAACAATGGAATTATACCTAGATATGACGTTGTAGACATTCAGCTTATTTCTTTTTCATTACATGTGAACTATCGAAAGAAAATTTGTCTCAATCCACATAATAAACGCATGAAAACATTTAAGGGTAACATCTCACTGTATTGGTGGCTCTAATAGCACCTTATTTTGTTTAATAGCGTTATAGTGTCTTTGCGAACAACATAAATTAATCAATGATTTTTAGTATTTGTCTCGAAGATTACCAAAAGTTTGAATATAAAATCAATTTATTGCGAGTTGATAATAAATTCTTTATTTATAAATGAATTTGTATAGTAAAAGGTAAGGGTATACTTATCTATACATATATTATTTCTGAATACAATAAAATTAATTTCTTAATATTGTTTGCATTGCTAAATAACTTTTTGTTATACAATCAAGTGATTTATTAGTTTAAAAACAAATAAAAATTTGTAATGTTTATTAAAAATTTCCATATGCACAAATTTATAAATAAAATTAATCCTCATTTATATTTCCATAAAAATTGCTATTTTTATTTTGCGTACTGTTTGGATTGTTTATTTAGGCATCGGAAAAGAAAGAGTGAAAGGGATTAATGTAATTTCTTACATATGGAGACTTTTGATAGTGAAAATATTAACATAATCTTTTCTTATAAGATATTCATCCATTTTAACATAATAAAATTAACGCTAATTAGGATCTATTAAACTGTGCTTCTCACTATAGCTTCTTATTATTCAGGATGTTGAATTTAATGGTAGTCATATAGTTTATTTCTAAACCGTTACCGATAAGCTCATGGTTCCAATCGGAAATGTGCTGAAAATGAGGTAAAATAATTACGTTCCAAGTTTTTTAATCATTAAATGTCTTCCTTAAAAATACAATGCAATATGCAATAACCTTTGTACTATTTCACGGTCCAATTAATTGCCTACAATAAGAAATTGTTAACACATCAGCATTTAAAAAAAAACGTTTCACCCTAATGTGACCAAAACTGGCTGAGTTATGGATCTTTCAGTATGTCATTTAGAAACTACGACAGTTATCACAAGGATGATAGTCTAATCTACGAAATTCCATTTTCCCGAATCGACCCTTGATTGATCTAAAATTTAAAACAAAGTTAAAATTCCAAAACTCGATTAGTTTTGCCTCTGAAGAGCCTCTATTAGAGATGATAACTTGACATGTATATTACGATGCACGCTCATGCCCAAAATTAAGGTCATAAAAAATTTTTCAAAGTAATTCTAAATGGCTACCAGTAAAATTTAAACAAATTATATTTTATATATTGTGAAGAATCGATAGCATTATATTAACATTTGTTGTGGGAAAAAATGTTGTTTAGCATTAGCTTTTGAGGAAATTAGATCGTTTAGGCCTCAGACATTTTTGCCAGTAATTTTGTGAATATTGCATTAAAACAAAAAAATTCAACCTGTTTCCAGTGAGAATGAGTTGTCATAATCGTTTAGAAGATTCCTTGAGATGGAGAGCCGTTAGCAGGCTTGCAACTGCGCAGTCTCAAGCGGAGCTGACTCTTTGGTTGCAAGTAGCACTGAGAGTGGTATCCAGGTTGTGGAATCAATTCCAACAAAGTGGTATGGTAAACAGGAAGGCCGGCCAAGGCCGTCACTGAACATCGACTTCTGCTCAGGATCACCATTTGGCATTAAGCGCACGACGGCATAGGCTGACAATGGCTCCTCAACTTGCTTGCGATCTTGCTGCTGCGTCTGGAATAAGAATTTCCAGACAAACAGTATACAGACGTCTAGCCGAGATGGTCCTTTATGCCAGGCGACCAGTTAAGTGCGTCCCTTTGACTGCATCCAACAGAAGAGCTCGGCTGTTGTGGTGCCGAACACATCTCTTGGGCACAGCGAGAATGGGGGCGTTTTTTTCAGTGATGTGTTGAGATTTACCTCACAGAGTGACTCTCGTCAAATCTACATCCGGAGAAAGCGAGGAGCTCGATGTCAGCCGTCCTACATAAAAGAACTCGACAGGTTTGGAGGCAGAAGAATCCTTGTCTAGGGTGATATAATGTTGGACAATCGTACACCACTGCACGTTTTCGATGCGGGTACTATCAATGCACATCGCTATAGGGATGAGATCCTTGAATCCTATGTGATGTTGTTCTGGGGTGCTTTTTGTCCAGACATCATGCTTATCGACGATAACGAGCGTCCACACAGAGCCCGGATTGTTGAAGATTTTCTTGAGGAAGAGGATATTCGACATACGGACTGGTCCGTATGTTGAATATATGGTATCCAGATTCCATTTCTATTGCACATGTTTGGGATGGTCTCGGAAGTAAGCGTAACCCCCTTCCGAATACCCACCAAGAATTAAAGGGTCAAACTTCATATTAGACAGGCTTTTCCCGAGATAAATGCTTTACCTCCGATTAATAATGTGACACTTTTTGATATACCTTGTTTTTTAGTCCCCAATTAAAATCTTTTCCATTTTGTTATGTGTCTATGGTCTTTCTTCCATTGTAGTGTACCTCTGTGCGTTTCGTGGCAACACAGTAAATAGTTTTTCATCTTTCGCAAATTTTATGTTTGTGACCTTAATTTTAGACATGAGGGTATTATGTAACATAGTAATGATTAATTTACACATTATTTATATTAAGGATTAACTCTATCTTACAGCTTCAGTCTTTAAATTATATTTAGATACAGAGTTTGCAAATAAGAATTTATGTAACGAACAGAATTTCGATTTATATGTAATTATGTAAGAAATCAGTAGTGAAATAGTATGAATAATGTGTACAAAAAAATTTAAACAACTTTTCACCAAGCTTAAACTGTTTTTAAGCAGTTATAAGGCTAAAAAAAGAATAAATAAGGGAAAAATAAAATTACATACAGTTCTACATATTTTCAAGTGTGCGCGTAAGCACATTATCAATTACAAAGCATATACATAAGAGCATATAACAAAAATACTACGTAAGATATGATTGTAAAAGAAAAATTAGGAAGTTTCCAATTCACTTTTTATTCACGTGCATAAATACCTAGAAAGAATATGAAGGTATAACACAAATGCTCCTTAGGCAGATTTCCTAAAAGGAAAAAAAATTATAACTTTAATATTTTTTTTCTAAATTAAAAATATTTCTTCATTGAAGTAAAAATGAAATTTCATTGTTCACTTTCTTTGTTACATTTGCCATTTTTTCAATTGCATGTTACTATTCTTTATTTTTAATTCCTTCACAAATATTTCACTTTTGGAGGGTAATCACCCATTTAAATATGAGAATGAATAAAATCTTCCACAGTTGCATAGAATGCCAGGAAGTCGATGTTGCGAACTATATATAAGAGAAGAGGTTTTGAGATCAAACAGTATCATGACTATACAAGTTTAATAATGACCTAATTTATTATGAACACATAAAAAATACAAACATGCAGAAGGTGTTATACTTCCGGAATGAATTTTATAAATTATACCCCATTCAACTTAATAAGAAATATCTTTTAACTTTCTTATGTTGTAAAAGTTCGCAACGCGTAAGAAGACAACTGAATTTTCTGTGAAAGGCCATAGAAAAATACATTCTTTCATAACTAAGGAATGGTAGCTTTTTTCAAATATTACAGGATAATATCTGAATATACAGTGTATTAAGCAGGAAGTCTTTCAATAATTATTATTAAATATTTAATTTTTCCTTCTAATATTAATAGGTAATTATTTAAAATAGAAAAATAGAGCCTCTGATTTCTAGAAGAAAATTGAGTGGAGATATCCTTTTTCCTTATGTGTTATCTATTTTTTTAGAGACAGAAATCATAACATGCAAGTTATTTGTGCAGAAAGTTAAAATTATATTTATTATTCAGTCTGATTGTCTATATATTATATAAGTTGATATTAGGGCATTCATAATTATAATTTGAAAATTTAATGCAATAACTACTTAACTTTTAATTGTTTAGATTAATAATTGATATCAAGAATTAAAAGTATCTAATAAATCGTTAGGATTCATGGTGATTTTATGGATTAATAGGAAGGAATCTTTAAGCAGATGTTATCATGCTACTGCTTATGGCCACAACATTATATTGACAATAGGATTATTTGTTCATTTTAAAATTTTTGTTTATTTATAATTGCAAACTTAATATTTGTATAGACAGAATTTTTTAATCGAATGTATGTTTTCTTTTTGATGCACTGGAGTTTTAAAATATTATGCACTTTTCAGTACAGCATGATAAGATGCTATTTTCATATTTTTGGAAAAAAAATGTTAATTGATTCACTTAATTAAATTTTTATTTCATTACATGATATTAACCTAAAACGAATTAGAGAGAAAAAAATTTGATTTTTTTTCTTATATATAGGATTAAATTTTTAATTATGAATGAAAGATCAAACGTCAAAATTAATTTAGATGAAAATTATGCCTTTTAGGGCTAAAAAAAGCACCTTTAGAGCTTTTGCTAAAATACTACCCTTAAATAATAAACTTTCAAATAAAATATTAAAAAAAACTTTTATTTTAATGCATGTTTCAACACACATGTTATTCAAGTAATCGATTTCGATTTCAGTAAATCAATTAATCGATTCAAGAAGTTGGATTATGATATTTTGCTGCCATCTGCAGCGCACTTAGCGAGACTTTAAATATGAGAATTTTAAAAAATGAGGAATTTAGTTTCATGTTTCACATAACTACTTTTAGGAAATATTAGGTAGATTCCTATAGGAAGATTACCTATTGCAATGGTTCTCATGAAATATTTCTTCAGTTCTTTACCGATCTTGGCTATTAGAATTATCCTTCGGCCAAAAGTTTATCTCTGTCTCTCTATCTCTCTCTCACAGAATATATATATATATATATATATATATATATATATATATATATATATATATATATATATTTGTGTGTGTGTGTAGAGATAGAGAGAAACGTAAAAATCTTGGACGAGCTCCTAAATGGCCCATCTAGCTCAAAGGGGGGGGGAAATGGTTGGCTGTTGAAAATATCATTTCGCTTTAATTTCTTAACTTTCTTAATATTGATGATAGAAAAATCCAATCAGCCAAATTAGCGCCTCATTAAGACGAACAGCATTTGCATATAAAGTGTTTCGATAACTGAAATATCTAAGGAGTTGAAATGTGGTTTTCTGATCCTAACATTGACTTCTTTGCCCTCCAGATTGTCGAGAGGAATTTCTTTTCATATTTCAGTTTACCGACATGATGTCAGTTTATTAAATTATTCTAAATGACAATTTTCACATTCTATAAATTTAAAAAAGTATCACAATTCAATATCAAGCAATACCTCAAATTTAAGAAAAACGAAAGTTTTAGAGAAATGACGCTTGATACAAATTTGCATGAATAATCTGCATATTGTATGTGTAGATATGATGCAGATTAATGAGATTAGTGATGGTTATAGAAATAAACAATGATTTAAATCTCTTTTGAAGCTTATAAAAAAAGTCTATTCATATTTTCTTTACTTTTGTACTCACCTTCAAGCTAAAATTGTTATAAGTATGCATTAACAATCATAATAAGAGTAACACATCTGAAAAATACTTTTTACATTGAAAGTTATTTCTATTAATGCATGTCGTTTGATTTCAAAGGTTACAATATCTATATAAAAATTTCCTTTAATACATCGCATTCTATTGATTCTAATTTTAAAACTTTCACATATTTACCAATTTTCTTTTTTGGTATTCTTAAAAACTATAAACAATTCTACAAGTCGAAGATCTATATCGACAACACATGAAGCAATCTTTAATTAATTAACATTAATGCTTCTAAAATGTGCAATGAGAAAGCGGTACTTTTTTTAGCAGTACTACTTCTAGCAGTACTTATAACATTAGGCTCAGCATTATGAAAGAAAATGCAATCAATTTATTCAAACTGAGGATATTCGATTTAACAGTTTTAAATGTGAACCTTGCACTGGTGTTTTAAAGCAGCATGGGATTGAAAGCGGTCAGTATTCGCACTGATTAGCCCACCTCAGGTTATTTTTAAAAAATAGTTTGTTGTTTCCATTCTTTTTTGTTTAGTGTTTCAGTGTCAAAAAGGCCCAAGTCGACTCGATGATTTATGAACTTATTCTAAAATACTAAAATCACACTACGTTCGCGGACTCCAGTGATTTTCCTCGCAGCAGTCTGTCATATCACTCATTAGAGTGCAGAAAGCGCTTTCGGGTGAGTCATTGATGCTTCTTCTGTCAAGTTCCCAGGAATTTAGCATGCTCTGCTAACAAGTCTATAATTTACGAGATGTCGAGTTCCCTCTTGATCAATGGCGTGGTCTTTTTGCACCAGGAATGGGTGCTTCGTTCTGATTTAAAAAGATTGTTGTTTATTGGTTTCTCTCGGAAAATCGCATTTCAAAATTTTACTCATTTCATTCCATACTTTGAGGATTAGTCATTTTAGTTTTAAAAATTAGTATCGTCTATTTCAATTTTCGATTTTAGGATTCTTTCCCATGACTTTTGACAGTAATGTAATAAGTTCTTTCTGATTAATGTTAGATTGATGACCTACACTATATTTTGCTGATTTGAGAGCTGAAGAGTTGCGAGTTTGTTGCCGAGTATTTTTATCTTGCTGAATTAGAGAGACTTCAACAATTTCGAAGTATCGTTTGACATCCTCTAAAATAACAAGAATAAGCTTCAAAATGCAAATACAGTAGATTCTGTACTATTTGGTTCGCAAATGTATCGTCAAGTTAAGAACCTCTCTCTATATTAAAAAAAGATTAATTTATTTTTCCAAAGCTCTGCAGTGAGTATCAGCTATGAGCCATGACCATAACACTAGTTGGAAAATACAAACCATGGACATAAGTATTCAACATCAATTTACTTATTCACATCACTGTATATATTAATCAATGAACAGCAAAATAAATAATCTTAGAACAAATTAGGCTTTGCGTCAATGTTTTGTTTATTTTAAAAATATAAGCATTTATAGCGAACAGCGAATATAATTTTGCGTTTCCTGTAATTAAACATGATTGATAGAATTTATATTAAAATGTGGGCACTACTTTTAATCTACTTTTTTTGCAATATTTATCAAATATTGACTTATAGAAGATATTTCAGAGGACATAAGATATAAGTGAGTCTTGAAACATGACGTAAATCTTGAAAATGATAAACTTTTGTACAATTATTTGAATTTTTATTCACAGTAAGGAGGGAGAGAAGAGTGTTTTTACAAGATGTGAGATTTGAGTATTTAGGAAAACCCAGTTTATCCAGCGTTTGTGTTATCTAGCCTTCAGTAAAATACATGAGGTCAACTTATTAGGAATTTTCTATTATTGAATCTATTTACATAACAGAAGGCATAAAATTTGTTTTATTTATATCACAGTATAAAAAAAGAAGACCCTGAATTTTAAAAATGCATGAGAGTTCGTGAGTTTTTTACTTTAGTACAACACTGTATAGTGATTCTAAAACAAAAATAACATTAAAATTATCATATGGAAGAGATGGAAATGAAAACGAATATTTCGTCATTAGAACCAAAATGTAATGGCAGTATTGACAATCAAACTCATTAAATGATTTTGCAACTGTCGGAGTTCTGCGTTAAGTAGAATAAGTCACTGGGTGAAGCACCGACTAACAGATGTTCAATGTACTGTCTACCATTTAGTAGTTAACTATCAGAGGAAGAGCTTCAATTTTAGCGTTATTCAACAGCATTTATAATGATATTATAAGAAGAGAGCAATTGGGTAGTTTTGCAAAGCACAAAAACAGTTAATTTCAATTCTGTCTGAGCAAAACCCATCTTTCTCTCTTTATTCTTTCGAAAATTATTAATTTTGCCGGTTGATTTGGATTTCTGATCATTGTACTTATGAGAAATCAATCGAAAATACAATAGGATTTTTTAATGTCTGGGTTATATTATATTATTTAAACTTTGCTTTGGTATATGTGAATATAGAAGCGAGAGATTAAGAGATATTTAATTCGTTTAATAACAATATGCGCAAGAGTTTTTAGAAGAAGGATCAGTTGTAGCATTTTCTTAATGAAAATATTTTCTTTCAGTTGTAAGCAAATAAAAAAAATAATAAGAGTTTATTTTTAAACGACATGAAATGCTGAGGCAGAATGAATTAAAGAAAGAACAATTCTATGTATGCTAATTTTTTAAAAATTTCTAATCCTGGTACTATTCCTAAGAATGAGAATGCCACCCAATAAAGTATTGATTGCAGCGAAGTATTAAAAATAAATAAGACAATCACCATAACGGCTTTCCTATTGTTTATAATTTGATTGTTATTTATTTACCACAAGAAATATTTATAATTTACCTGTAACAAAGTTAATTATCTAGGAAATTAAAATTCTTCAAACTAATTAATCCGAAGTAGACGGATCAAGAATGTGAAATATTGCGTCCACAATGAAAACGTTTAAGATATGTCACAGCATTAGAACCGATTTTATTTTCTGAAAATTTCTATATTTTTAAAGTTTTTGCATTAAATAAATTCAAAAAATCCATTTTAAACAAAATGCCAAAGGGAATTTTTTTAAAAAATGTGGAGTTTTTTTTCAAAAATTGCTATGTTTTTGAATTTTTGCGTAAAATAAAATGAAAAAAAAAACATTTTAAATAAAAAATGTCAAAGGCATTTTTTTTTGTCTCAAATGAGGTATAAAACAACTTCTGGATTAGAATTTTATCAAACAATTTATTCGAATGTCAGTACATAATTTAAGAAACTATTACCTAGTTCCTGGACACAGAAATAAATTATATTTCTCTTCATTCAGGAAATATAAAACATATTGCGAAATTATTACATGCAATTTAAACAAAAGCGATGTATTAGATTTTAATTTATGAATTATTTTAATAAAAATTTCTAATCAAAATTTAGAATTAAAATTAATAATAATGATAACGAATATAATTAAAACCTGTATTATGTGCAAAAAAAAGAAGAAACGACCTAAAAAAATTTCAAAGAATGATCGTAAAAAAAATTCCAACTTCTTTTTTTGAAGAAAACCTTTCAAAAATACTTTTCAGAACCTTTCAGAATTCTGAAAAAGAAATATTCCATATTTCAGCCGAAAATTGACTTCTCAGTATTTTCATATACCTTATTTCCCCTTTTGTGGATATTATAGATAATAATTACTCTATTTAGTATGAAGTCCTATAATTGATTTTCAAAGTCTTTATATATCTTAAATTATTTTAACCCTTAGGAAGATATTATAGATAGTAATTACTCTATTTAAGATGAATTCTTATAACTAAATTAATAAGAGCTTGGTTTTTTTTTACTTCTTCGACTACACAAAGAACTTCAGAATAACCCTTATGAAGTGAATTTGGTCGCTTTAGAATAAATAATTGCTCAGAACACAGTGAATCGATTAATTTCTAAGTGTGACTGCTTTGCAAAACAACTACATTCAATCCAGAAACCCTCTTAGACTTAATAAGGCTTCCTATTGTCTTTCATTTGTTAAGACTGCTAGAGAGATATTACCTTTAGAAAAAAGCGTGATAGAGATCTTTAATATACAAATATTAATAGGAATGAGTAGAATGTCAGTGGTGCATTGCATCCGAATAAAAAAATTGTAATTTGAAACCAAATTTTATTGTTTAAGATTTATTAAATACTAGCTGGTACCCGGCGTGTTGCTGCCGCCGAAAAAAATTTAGTGAAATCAATGAATAATTTTGTAATGTTTTATCGAAATAGGGTGAACGGTACGACAGTATATAAAATACGAACAAACAAATATTCTTTTTTATGTATTAGATTTGCGTATTCTTGTAGAATTGTAAAACGCGGTGTTCTTTCAGAAAGGTAATGAAAGAAACTATGTTATGTATCTTGTGACTCGTTTAATATTCGTTCAGAATTCTCAAATTTAATTTTAAGAAATGCGATTAAAATATTTTCTTTTAAAATTTATTAAACATATTTATACCATAAAATCGTTAATATAAATGAAACGAACATTTCTGAAAATTAAGATGGTGCAAAATTATTTGTACTACAATAATTTGGTGGTTACTGTGAAAAACGCTTAAATTGAATTAAAATATGAAACCCCCAGGGTTGGTCACTTCAAAACTTTCTCGTATAATCAGCAATAAAATTGTTACCTCTGAGAAGGACTTGCATGACATTTGCGTACTATAGCTAAAAAATATTAGCCTTTCACTTGGATTTAGCATTTTTACAGAATCTATTGTCTCCTCTGCGAGTTATTTGGAGATTAATCTTTGGTAAATAGATGCGGTTAAGATTCTATTTTTAGATAATTGTAATATCCCTATAACTATCCCGTAGGTGTAAACAATAAGCTAACCAAGTTTCATCACAATCGAATGAGACATACAATCAAACATTCATTTTTATTTATTTATTCTTCGTAATCAGTTTTAAGTTAAATATTTTAAACCTTTAAAAGCTGAGTTATGTCTTCTCTCAATATGCTTAGTTTAGTTTCTTAAAACTTTAATCAAGTAATTAATTAAAAGTCACTATTCGAAAAGTGAGATATTTTGGTCTATATTTATTAAGCTTTGTAAGTTATTTTATCCATCTAAATCTCAATTCAATTGTCAACAAATTATTTCTTTGCCATAAACCATACTTGAAAGAAAATATTTTTAAATCATTTTTGTTGTGATCTATGCAAGAAGTGAAAGTTCTAATAATAAAAAAATATTTTACAAAAGTTTTTCATAAAGAATTCAATTAATTTTTAAAAAATCAGATAATTAATGTAAATAGGCGTGTCATAAATTAGTTTCTTATCCGCCTTATATTTAGATAGGAGAGTTGCAAGTGCAGCTGGCGCCCGAAGGCACATAAATATTCATGCATCCCTAACCACTTATGTAATTAAATATTCAATAGCATACCAAACCTTACAAAGTCAAATATAAACAATTTTTATTTAATAAATTTATAGTTATTTTTAAGTTAGCGAAACAGTTAAATCGCTAAAAAGTTTTTATCAGTTTTCATTTACTTTTATTTCATTCATCAACATATTTATCCAGACATTTACAGTTATTTTAATTCTATGATTATTGCAGTCTATTAATTAATGTGTGGGGGTGAAAGGACAAATGAAAGTTTGATGTATTTGAGCCTCATTATTGTGACTCCCTTAGGGTATCACTTAAGACCCTGTGTTTAAATGATGATCATTATTATATTAAACTGAGAATGAATAAGCAAATGAAAAGCATTAAAAAATAATCATATTTAATCTATTAGATAGAAATCTATACACACGAGCAGATGTATAACAAACAATTTTATACTAATAACAATAGATAATAAGAAATTGTTTGGAGCCAATTGAAAAAGGCGATTGTTCTTCTTGAATTCAATTTCCGATAGCATTTTAAAACAGATTCAACAGTTGAATTATGGTATTTGGAAGTTATAATTGCTTTTAGTTATTCGGTAAAGAAATGTAAGGAAAGTAAACAAAATAGACAGAAGTAAAATGAAAATAAAATTTGATTACCTCAGAATAAGCTAAATGAGTTTCGGTAACACATTTTACATATTCGAGCTTTAGTATTATTTATTTCACATAAATTTCAAAACACTAAAGATTTGAAATTTATAACGAGAGTTATTTAAAATAATTTCTGTTTTAATTTAATATAATTATTCTTGATATTATTCACATGAAATGAAAAATAAACTCAATTTTTTTTAAAATTATAAATGAAAAAAAAAAAACCTTTTTGGATTTAAGAAATATTTATAAAACAAGTTTATATTCAATAATACTTAGTATACTTCTCTATTCTATAATAGTATATGGTAATACTTAGTGTACTGCTCTATGCAGTAATAATTAGCATACATGCTATCCGTTTAATTTATCAAAAAAAGAAACTTCTGACCATATAACAGTTAAATATGTGATGTACCCATAATTAGTTGCCAATATATTGCTACTTACTTATACACAATAAAATTGACTATTTCACTGATTTTATTAAAATTTTGTCTTTTAAAGTGTATATTTGTTGCAATTGCTGTTATAATACTTTAAGCAATTGGTATATCGAATATTAAAGGGTAGTATTACTTTTATGCGAAATTATGTTAATTGTGGATAAACATACATTTATGCAATTTCAGTTGAACTGTTTAATTATTATTATAATGCATATACAACTGTCGGTGCAGTCCTTGAAATTGTTCAAGCGATCATAGGACAAATACTTTTTTCCCTGGTATAGTAACAGAAGTTTTGGACTTGAAGAATTTTTAAGTAGATTTTGAGTTTTGTTTATGAAGACGCTTTTTAACGATAAATCTGTTTTATGAAAGATCATATCCAAACAATTGATAACATATCTGAAAGGTTAAATAATTTTTCGTCAGCAGTTCAAAGTCGTTTGAAATCCACTTAGAGATTTAGATTTTCTTGCGTTGAATACAAAAGGCTCTAAGCGAAAGCAACAAATCACAAAGTTTCTTCATATTTGAATCACTTTCAAACGCTGTCTCTCTTATTGCTTTGTGACGTAAGTTCTAAGAAAGGGCTGTTGGATGAGCACATCATCTGTCCACAGTTCAGAATTGTGACACTCATTTTAATTAAGCTAAGCTGAAATACAAACAGTCTGATATTTTATGATTAAAGAATGACCTCTTTGTCAAGAAATCAAAATCAATCCATAAACTGCCATTACGAGATCGTTTTATGATTTATATTTTAAGAATGGATTAGGAAGAAAGAATCTTCCAAACAAAGGAAGATTTCCATTCGTGAAGCATGGAAAAAATATTAAAAAATCAAAATCTCTAATGAAACCGAAGACAGATACTTCTATGGTGGACTTTATTTTGAGTAACTAAATTCTGTATAGCTATTATTATGATTGACACAATATATATTTCTATTCCCTAATTAAAATATTATTTTGATCAGTGATGGATAATTTATTGTGACTATAGTTGTGTAGTGATAGTGACTAATAATTGAATTTAAATGAATTTAATTATAAACTATTCATAATAATTTCAAATAAGGTATTATGTTGACTTTAGATTATGTTAATCTTTTATGTGTTAACAAAACACCTTTATGCAAATAATTTCTAAAATGGAAAGTTATCAGTGTCTTAACGACAGATAACAATATTAGTTAAATGTTATCACTTACAATAATATTTAAAACTATATGTTAGTTGATTCTCTACAGAAAAAAAAAATCCTTAAATACAAAGTGCGTCGTAAATTAGTGGAAACTTCAAAAATTCGTAATAAAAGATAGAAAAAATTTTGGTTTGAGCGGGTATGATTATAAGGGGAATTTTTCTTAATGACTGCTAAATTATTAGATGTAAAATTTGGCACGGATGTGTTTTGTAAAAATATTTTGAGGGTAAAATGTAGCTAGTAACTTTCATTAATCTATTTGAAAATTTGTAATATTTAGCAGTAACCAACATCATTTAACAATTAATCAACAAAAGCTAAAAAACCTAATTCTCACCAGCTCTTGCCGGTGTATGCGGCTCAACGTAGATTAGTTTGAGGAATCCTAAAGGTAAACTACTTAAAAGGAGATAAATTGATATATAATTTTTTATAGTGAGTTAACAACATTAAACAAAAATCTTCTTTCGCCCTTCCTAGAATTTGAACCATTATCCTTTTAATGGTAACTTAATCCGGATTTAGCAAATTTTTATCAGATCTTTAGGAAAAGCGTTTGTGTAAATAAAATTTAATAGCATTTTGTAGTATTTATATTAATTTTCAAATAAATCCAGTTATAAAATGTTTTTTTTGCAGGCCTGAAAGAATCCCTCTGAAAGATAAACATCTTTTCTAAACATCAATAATATTAGCGATAAATAAGGACAAAGCAGCAAGTGATGAAAATAAGCGATCGATCATATATTTCAATCACGTCATTATAATCCCAAAACTTTCTTTGCCTTTATCGAGGCTATGCAAATGTTAGAGAGCATTCAGTAACACTTTCTCTGAACAGAAACTATTTAAGGATTGCAATTTTAAAGTAGATAGATAGTACCTCTTTATGTTAAAAGGTTAGAGCATGCAGAAACATGGCTTCTTAATACAGTCTGTTTGGTTTTGAAAAGTCTTATGACTTCATATTATCTGAATAAAACGGATGGTTGAAGTGAAATCTCTGCCTTTAAAGAATTTAATGCCGAAGACTTATGCTAAAACGGATCTTCCGTTTATTTGCTACACTTTAATAAAAGGCATGTGAAAGAGGCAATTATTTAAAGGAAAGAATATAACAGAGTTTTTTTAATATATCGTTTTCAGGCATTTTATTTTCCAGTTTCTTTTGGCATTAAGTTTACAGAATGTATTTACATACTTTTAGAACGATTTTTATAAAGGATTTCTAAAATTCCAAATGCTTTGAAATACAAATTTCTGAAAAATTTTAAATAAAAAAATATCACAACTACTTGTAAATTTATGCTTTTTCAAAATGATGCTAAAACGCAATCTGTGGAATACCTTTCAAAAATATAAGGTGTCGCAGTTAACTTTTGTAATAAATTACAGATTTATTTATGCTTGTTTTTTAATCACATGATTTTAAAAACTTTAATTTCAATATCTTGAGTTTTTGAATAAAAAAAAAGCTAAAATTAATTAAAAAGTGAGGCTTAAAATAATTTTGAATGGAAAACCATCACCGTCATGTTCATATTAGAATGCTTTCCACATATTAATTGCTTGTTTGGCATATTATCACTAAATAAACCTAGTGGTGTTATAAGTTAAAAAGAATCCTATTCTAAGTAGAGGATAAGATAAAAAAATATCATACATAAATAATCTTGTTAGAAGAAATGATAAAAAATACAGAGAGTATTTACATATTATTAAAACAATTTCCATAAAAAAATTTAAAAAATAAATGTTTCAAAATAAAAAAATGGACAAAAATTTATTATTTGAAATCCAAGTATCGTTTATTAGTCCTCCGAAATTTCGCACTAAACCAGCGGTGAAATGGAGGATAACGCTTTCAGAAGATAAATATTTCTATTACATAAGACAAAAGTTTTGTAAAATGCGTATTATTAAAATGTGAAAGTTCAAAATAAGGTTGGAATCCATTCGAAGGGAAAAAGCCGTCAACCAATACTCCTACACAGAAAGATTCTAAACGAATATCCGGAAAAAGTATACACTGTTTCAAATATTTCAAAAGTGAAATCACTGGTAAAGAGAGAAAAACTGACAATGTTCAGTTCAGTTGCAAAATATTTAAATAAATAAATTTGTAGCAGCAATAATTAAAATAATAGACCAACATTTGCAACTTAAAAAAGGTTTTTAAAAAAATAGTGTTTGCCGAGATTTGCGGCTCAACATAGATCAGTTTGAAGGACCCTGAAGGGAAATTACTTAACAAGAAATAAATGGAAAACGCTTGATAAAGGATGGGTTTACCAAAGTGACTACATCAGAAATAAGCTATTTATTATTCGAAACGAAGAAAAAGACACTTGCAAAAGTGATTCCATCAATTCAAAGGAGATTTCAGTAAGGGATTTATGATTGTCGCAGAAATTACCTACAGTGGGAAAATAAAAATAAGAAGGGAAAATTATTAAAATTAGTTCAGTGCGTTATCTAGAGATAGTTTTATGTCCTCTATTTGCAGAGGAAATTCCATTTGCTTATCCAAATGACTTTCAAGGAGAGAAATTTTATCAAGACAAAGTTACAACTTTTATATCGAAAAGCACTACTGAATTCCTCGAAAATACTTTGATACATGTGTATATATATATATATATATATATAACATATATACATATATATAACATCTTCTATCACGGAAATCACGAGGCAAAATTACAGAAGGTTAAAAAAGTCACGAAAAAAAGTTTATCAGATCAAACATTAAAAAAAGGGTCTTTCCATTTTAAAAATTATGTTGGCTGTACCGAAAGCGTTCTAAAAATGTGCAAACATTATCTGTATTACGAATAATAAAAATAAATAAATAAATGATCAATGAAAAATAATGGAAAATTTGAATAGTCAATTTGATTAAGACAAAAGTGCAAGAAAACCGAGGAAAAGCAATAAAGAAATTTTCGAATTAAATGTTAACAAATAATATTGAAAGATATTTGATTTTAGTGTAAAAACGGGAAAAATATAAAGCCTTTCTCACTGCTTTTACGGAGAGCCTAAAAAAAAAGCAGTTTTGAAAGCTGAAATCAAGTTTGAACGAAAAAAATGAATCTAGACTATTAATAATTTCAACATCCGATGCACACATTTTCCCGTATAAAATAGGATTTAAATAATGGATTGAGGAAAAAATTTTTTCAAATTTAGCTGATAATTCTTTGTTCGCACATATCAAGTAATAATCTTTACTTAAAGCAAATCATTCATAATTTTAAAGCTACAGTTTCATCAAGCATTTTTAAAAGCAAAAATTTGTGATTTTTTTGTTTAATGAAAAATAACTGGATTATGAACATGAATGAAAATAGGACAAGTACCATGCATTTTAAAGTTTATTCTAGAGAAAAGAAACAAAGTAGATTTTTAAGAAATAAAATTAAATTTTGAGATTTCATGAAAAAATTAAGAAAGCATCTGATAGCATAGCTTAAGCTATTAAAACTTTTACATAGCATAATATTTTTTAAAAAAAACATTTACACGAGGTAACAACTGTTTCATTGTCCAGTGAATACTAGTTGTTTTTTAGAATTTTTCCTAAATTAACATGAAAGTTAAATTAATGCCTTATGAAAAAACCAAGCAATTAGGTAAAAATTTCAGAGGTATGCAATATTTAAAAAAATTATTAAGATATAAGGAAACAGAAAAGATTTGATCAGTCATTACTAGTAAGTCTTCAAAAGAAAAAAATCACTCGTACAAAATTTTCTATTTCAACATTCATAATATTTTGCTAAATTATTTGAAAATAAAACTATCATTGTAAAAGATTAGCCCATCATTTTCTATATTTCTGCCTTTTAGCCTATTAAATTTAAGAAAATATTCTTATTCTATGAATTATATAAATACAAAAAAGAAAGTATCAATAATCCAAGGACGGTTTGTTAATGTTTTGAAACTGAAGAACTCAGTCACTCACTGAGAAATGATGATATTCATATTTTATTCTCTTAATTCTGAAAACATAAAAAAAATTCGAAAATGAAGAAGAACCAGATGCATACTATGAGCATCCATCAAAACCCTATTATTATAAACAAAATTGCAATAATATGCTGGATGCATTCTCTAAAGAACTGAGGAAACCGTCAACGTCTAATGATAAGTTTTTTTTTTGAAAATTAGGGATTGTAAAATCGAATTCAATTACAAAAAAGATTTCACAACATTGTATATTTTTAAATTAAAGACAATTTCGACGCTCTTGATTATCCTGATTTTAAATTTGAATCTTCAGTTATGTGAGAATCCCCCCCTAACTACTTTTATGTACCTTCAAAACGGGACATTAATCAAACCAATCTATCTCAAGAGATATAAAGAGATCGCAGGTATCTTAGCCATTCGAATCATACCTATACTTTCTAAGATGCTATCAATCGTGATTCATCTGGAATATATCCTCACAATCTAGCGTTTATCATTATCGGAGTTCAAAAAAATGTGTCATTAAATTACAATTATAGATGACTGTAAATATGAAATATTTCTTCTCTTTGAGTCACTCCTTAATCTTACGAAAACCTTAACAAAAATAAATGGATGGATTGCAAGAAAAACAATCTGTATGTATTAAATGTATGATTTACAGAAGGCGAGCAACCTTTTCAATGTGCGTGATCCTTAGTGATGAACGACACGCAACGGTCAAATGTTCCAGGAATGGTGCGAAAAGAATGATGAGCCCTCTTTAAAGAAACGGTCGCATTGTTATAACACCACTCGAAGACAACGAGGACATAAAAATGATTTTCCAGAACTGAGTGTTTGATTTTCCGTGGAAAAAAAGCTGGAGCTAGAATAAAAGTAAAGTGAAAAGTAGAAGTGTCAAAGTCACGCGTCAGAAATTCAAAATATGTTACATTTCTTTATGAAAATTCGATACATATTACATTTTGTTTAGAAAAGTTTTGTTCTTTAATGATACACGAGAAAAGATAAGAGACAGAAATCTTTGAAAATTGTTTAGAATCTCTGTAATTGTTTTCAGCACTCTAAATTCACCCTTTACCGCTATATTAGAATTGTTACATTGTTTTTTCAGCTAAAATTGACAAATAAATCGGATCTTTATGGAACTAATAGGTTTTGAATAGAAATTTCATAAATTAAATAATACAGAGTTATTGACGGTAGTTTAAAATGTGCAAATAAAAATATTTCTGATTATAAATATTCCTTAGTTATAGATAAATTCCTAAAACTTCTCTAAAATATTTTCTATTTTAGTTAGTTATTAAATGTGTAATTAAATGGTATTTTTATATGTAAAGGAAGAAATTAAATATATTAAAAATAACTTTGAATAATTTGATGATCGGGTTGAAATAATCCGTTGAAAAATACTCGCATTCATATTTTTGTTCTCTGTCTAATTAAGAAAAAAATGAAACAGGACTGATAAAATCTTAATTTTTCACTGCCTATGAAACTCGGAACTGTTTGATCACTTTCAGCCTATTTTCGGAATTCGTTTATAAACAAAACTGATTGCTTTCGGAAAGAGACGAAACGAAAACACGTTCGTTCCGGGAGGTGGGAGGCTTGAAAAGGGAGGGGGGTATAAACGGAATTCTCGCCATTTGTTGGTGGATGTTGTGACCAATCAACAAGTGCTCATCTCGGGACGGGACGGCGAATTTTTTTTTTCTAAGTACAAGTAGCGGTAGTTTTTGGTAAAGGGGGTGGTCCCCCCAAGAATCGCTGAATGGCATCTGCGCAAGGGATGCGTATCGATCTCGCTGGCAGTGGCATTCGAGCGACCTTTCTCTCACAGCGACTTCGAATCGAGGAAGAAGATGCGGCTCCCGAGCCTCTGCTCGTCAACTTGCTGTTGTGCGGGAGAGTGAGAAAGGCATTGCATGTGCGACAGACATGAGCGTCCGCAGGGTGAGGGGATCTTTCAGGGGATCCCTAAGGCGCTACGGGAGTGTGGAATCCGCCAAGAAACCTGTCCGACACTTTCAGTGGATTTACAGGAAGGGCGAATGGAGGATCGCTTACGGTGAGTGACTTCTTTTGGTTCCCCCAAAAAATCGATCCCCTCCGTTTGCGCCAACAACAAATTTTCCATCCGAAGTTTCCCTCCCGGAACTTTTTATTAGTTCCCGTCCCAGACGACGATTTTCCCACCAAGAGGAGATTGTTAAACTTCTCTGGAGCGCTTCGGCGGCTCTCCCGAAACTTTTTCCTAGAGTTGAAAAAGGTGTTTTTTTCACGATCTTTCCTCGTCCCGCTACGGAAGTTGAGCGGACTCCCAGCCGACGAATCGTCCGGTCGCTTTCGGGAGAAAGTTCGCCGCCGTGAGAAACTGTTGCTCGCGTACTTTTTTGGACTCTTTGTTGCGCTTTCTCTTGCGAAGAAGTGTCTGTAGGTGACTTTTTTAGATCTTGTGCAAGATCTTTTAAGCGAGGAAGTCCGGCAAACCTTACGCAAGTGACCCGACATAGAACTCTTCAAACGGGACACATGCAGATTGAACGCAATTAATTGCACACTTTCATTCAATTTCTTGAAATTCGATAAAAAGTCGAAAAAAAAACTTTTTAAAAAGATCGAGTGTACTATAAAAGCGGTGCTTTTTATGCTTGAATGCTGAGACACGTAATCTTTCCCCTCACTCTATTCTGACTGAAAGGAAAAGACGCAATTTTATAGCATCGCTTATTTGTTTACTGTGGTTTGACACATTATCAGCACGCGTTGGCCCTGCGCCTACAATCTCACTACGCCCGCCGACACTGATTAGGATCTCACACCTCACTCTGGTTGGACGATCATGTTCTCGCTCCATTGAGAGAAAAAGGTATAAAAGGAAGATAAAATGTGGAGAACTTCAATTATGAACATGCGAGCGGAGAAAGGATCCTTTCGGGAGTCTTTCAAGCATTATGAGAGACGGGAATCGACCAAAGTCTTGGGTCCCAACCGCCACTTTGAATTAGTTTTCAAGAAAGGACAATGGAGGATTGTTTACGGTGAGTGATTTTACTTACACCTCTCCCATGTGTGCGTTTAAAAGCGAAGGCCATTTTCCTGTTCTAACTAGACTTTTAAAAAGGACGCTCTCTGGTTATTCTCAAGACAAGTTGCTTTGTGGTCTCAGCGGAAGAAATGCACCGCTAACATTTTAAATTTAAGCATCTGTGGAGCACCAAACATAATTAAATACTAAGTATCTCAAACCCCCACTGCCCCTTTTACTATAAAAGCAGTAAAATTTAATTTTTGCCTTTTTAGTCACTTTCATACTTAGTATTGCTTGGTGCATTTGTTTTGTAGCTAGAATAGAAATGTAGAGATGAATGCATTCATTTAAATTAAATTTTGCGTAGAATTCTTATTTATACATAGTCTAGTATAGGCAATTCCTTTTTCTTCGCTTAAAACGTATTTCTATTTTTCTTGATTGAATGTATCATGTCTATGTTCTGAATGTATCAATGAGCATTTTTCTTCTTTTCTAAGTGATATTTGATACACTAAATCAGCTAGTATCTACTTAATTTAACATCGAAAATTATATTTTTCAATGAAATTTTATTTGACTATTATTTTAAGCTGTTTGCTGTAAATATTTTTACCGAGTTTTAATACAGAAAAAAAAAGAATACAAATTTAGTGTAATATTATTTTAACAAACAAGTGTTCATTTAGTAATGTGCACTAGACTCGTTTCCTTCCTTTTAAAAGAACGTAAAATATTTTATGGGTATTTTGCATGTGACTAGAATATCAAATTTCAAAGTGGTTATTAAATGCCAACTTTAAATGCTTGGGATATTTCTGGAGAATAACGGAAGCCCAGTTTATCTAGTTAAAAATGTACTGTTGATCCATATTTGTGATGAATTAAATGTTCTGAAGATTTCTACAGGACATTTAATTCAGCACAATAATTAAGTTTACAAACTTATAAATTAAGTTTAGATTTTTCTGCAATCATTATTAAGTTGCTTGAAAATTTTTATTTTCTTGCTTATCTGACCTTTTCTTTGTTCGTTTTGAAGAAGCGCTAATAGTTTTTATATTTGAATTAATGATTAAATCCATTTAATCTTTTAGACCAATTTGTTATTAATCAATAACTTTTAAGTTACTTTTGATGAAAGTGAAAGAAATCGATGATTTTTTCGTTAACATATTAGTTTTTCTTGTGAATAAATATACTACTGTTCTTAAACTAACAATATATAAATATTAATTAATAATCAATAGTTCTGTAATGTAATATTTTAATGTAATGTACTGACATTCAGTGCTTACTTTGATAAAGCATACAAACAGAAAATATTCAGTAACACTTATCTAGTTATTCTAGAATTTAGTGAAATATATTAAAATATAAAAACTGGAAAGAGCAAAGCATTACCTCTTTAAATAGTAATTTCTTATTTGATAAAACATAATTTTGTCTGTTATAGACTAATCATTTTTAGAAATACATAAATATAACATTTTTTCTAGAAAAATTCTGCTTTAATAAGAACACTCCTAAATATTTATTAAATAATACTGTATAATATTTGTTGAAAACCATTTACTGCATTTACAAAATAGAATTTTTTTAAACATTTTTTTCCATGTTAAGCAGTTGTTTCCAATATGATTATAAACCAAACTATTCTTAATTGAAAAAGTTAAGTTGAGGAAAAAGGCCCAAAAGTAATATTTTTCCTTTTTATATGAATTAATTGATAGTTGATAATTAGTATAAAATATCATGAGGTATAACGTAACTCTATTAGCTTTATATAATATGTAATAACTGTAAGTATTTTATATAATGCGATAAAAAATCGAATGAATGTACGCTGATCATCCAAAGATGATTCCAATAATACACCAAGTAAAGCAATGAAACATTAAAACCAGTTAATTTTCGGAGCATGGAAATTATATTTTAGCAGTTTCAAATTATGGATTTCCCTGGAGAGTTCAATATTTTTAATAATTTCATAACATTTTTTAATAAAATAAGCTATTGAGAAAGTTATTTAATAATTCTACATGAGGATGTATAATATTTTTTTTTGAAAAATAAACCATTTTAATTGAAAATATAAATTACTGTTGCATCAGGCTTATTTTTATAATTATATATTTTATAAATTCTCACACATTTCTTTGCTTTCTCAATTTTCCTAATTTTTTTTATTAAATACAATGAATAAAATACTCTTATAACAGTATAAGAGAGCGTGATCTCAGATCAGACTCTTAAATATTAGCAATCTCAAACACATTTTCTTTATTAAGAATATGTGAAAATATTTATATACACCTAGAGTTCTTAGAAAAGTATTAAATGAAGCGAGAATCAAGAATTGAAAATATATAGAGTTTCAAATGCTACATAGCAGAAATGTTTATTTGTCCTAGAAGTTCTTTTTGAAAAACGTGTCGATCTTGTAAAGAAAATTTGGTATACAATGTAAGAAATTTGTGAAAAGATAAATTTTAAGTTATAGGACATTTTGAGCAATATTGGAATTGAAATAAATAATCAAACTCTTTAAACTATTTTGTTTATTCGAACACATTTTATTTACAAAACCTGATTTTATAAAAATATGCATACCTTAATTTATGTGAGGATAATATTACGTTGAGAAAGTTACAAAATACAATTTGATTAGTTCAATTGAATTTTATTTACTCTAAAGAAAAAAGAGGAATTGCGGTCTTTTTCAAGCATTGATAGGCCATATGAAAGAAATAAGGGCAGAGGAAAACATGAATTTTTAAACAAAAATTATATACACACATGATTACTTTTCGACGATGATCGCCATTAAAATTCAGATATTTTTCATGCGATGGACCAAATTTTCAATCCCAGTGATAAAAGATCAACTTTAACTCCTCTTTGAAACACCTCATAAATCAGTAAATTCTTTGAATTTTCTTTTAACGAAAAGATAAGCTACAGAAATGTCTAAACTTTTTTCCCTAAATTATAATTTCGGCATGCCGGTCGACGAATTCGTCTCCTGGGATTAAAGCATCCTCCATTTCTTTCGAACCCCTTTATCAATTTCTGAACACATTCCTCGGTTGCGACATACTTTTGTCTTTGTTCCCCTTCATCGAGAAAGCATCTGACAGCCGAGTGGTTTTAATCTGTTTCTTGAATTGAAGAAATGACTAGAAGGCCAAGGATTCCAAATTAATTAGGAGTTTCGAAAGGGGGGATTAACACCCATTCACATCAATGGCGGCAACACTCTTCGATGAGAGGATCGAAAACCTTGTCCATCGACTTGACAAAACCGGTATAAAATTGCTAGATTCTTCAGGGTGATTATAACATAAACAGATTTATACGTGATTTTTGATGATAAGTTCACCATGCTCGTTATTATTGTTTTCGGTTGTTATTAATAAAAAAAATATACAAAAGGGTCCCTCCATTATTTCACAGCATACTTTCAAATAAATGTATATTATTATACGTTTCCTAATGACAATCAATAGTTTCGAAACGGGCTGTTAGCGTTCGTTTTCGGCGATTAATCGCTAGGATAAGTATTATAATCAAGATCCAGGACACTGAATGTGTAATTTTGATGGCTTTTTTTCTCTCTAAAATTTGATACAGAACTACAAATGTAATTACACAATCTCTTCAAACCATGAAATTTCATATATTCAAGTCATTCCGTTAGTAATTATCATATTTACCTGCTTCAAGTTTGTCAGGTATCTGAACTTTAGATACTCTGTGTACAAAATTTTATTCATATAATATACTTCGTTTTTTAGTTATTGTGTTAATTTCGAATAACACGGCAGTCAAACTGAATGGAAAATGCACATTCAAAGTTAAAATTCTACAAATTCATTGTAAAGATCGTATACTAATTATCATCCAACTAGCTCAAAGAGTTTTTGAGTAATATTTTTTACAGACATTCAAACACATTTCTAAAAATGTATTTTTTGGACTGAAACAGAAACATGAAACTTGCAGATTAGTTAAAATCTTGTATTTGAATTTTTGAGCAATTACAATGCTATCTCTTTGTATATACTGGGCACGAGGAAGTAAAAACAGGCCTTATTTCAAGCAAATCAAATATCTGTCCCGAAAGTGTTTATCAATAAAAATTACAGTCAACAAAAACTTTCTTATTTTTACTCTAATCGAAAGTTTTTTTAAAAAATTCTTTAATAATCTTTAATAATAATTTAATTCTTTCTATTTAAAAATTATCACATGGAAGAAGCATAATAGGCTTCTGACAGCTGATATTTAGCATCAATATTTTTCAAACTAGATGTTGTATAAATATTCATGGCTCAAGTACAATAGCTACTTTTTAGTCATCCAAAAATTTTCAAAATGTCAAACTTATTCCATATTAATTCACTTTGTTATTTTTTAACTGGGCGAAAAATTTATCAGATATTTAAGCCTTGTTTATCAAGAAACGATCACTTTTATTTTGCTAATTCCTTTATTTATTAATTTGTTTTGCCTCTTTCGCAACTGTCAGAAAAATATCATGCACTTTTTAAAGTTGCTTTGAGTTTAAGTTCAGATATTTTTTATATTTTATTTTGTAATGTCAGTAGGAAAAGAGCAGAATCTTCTGCTATTTCTGTATTCAACTGTCTGAATAATAAACGAGCATCTTTCTATTCCATTTCCAACACTTCAGTTTGTCACTAGATTAAATTTACTGCTGAAATCTTCCCTGGCGCATATCATTTTTCTCATGTCGACTCCCAGAAGAAACATGCATGAAAAAAAACCCACTTTATTTTTTGTGAGGGGACTGAGTGAACAATAAAGGATTTTTCTCGCTGCTATGTAAAAAAGAACCAAAAATATATAAAATAAAGCAATAGAGTTTTTAAGCAAATGAGAGGGCGAGGATTTTCATTTCTTCATGAATTACCAATGAAACGTATAATTTAAAAAGTTTAATCGAATATTGATAATTAGGATTGAATTATTGGCGATTTATCCAAAGTATTTTATTTTTTACGGAGAAAGAAGTGAAAAAATAAAGGATTCAGTTTGAAGTTATGTTTTAAAAAGATACACTAAAATTATTTGAAGAAAACTAGCGTATTTCTTTTATTGCTTTAAAGGTAATATGCCTCATTTTTTCGTAAGCAGTCGATGAATTCTATCAAAATTAAATTAAACGATAACGTCTTTATTAAAATGCTAGTGATTACCAACTAAACATCTAAATCTCCAAAACAAGCAGAAAAAATGCATGCAGAAGTTAATGATAAGAAACGGTAATCAAGTACTTTGGAACCATTGGGATTAAATAAAATGTTTTCATAAATTAGAAGCACTTTAGTAAAAATGCTTTATTTTCTCGAAATAATAGCTAATTTATGTATTCTATTTGTTTAAAAGTATGTGTTAAAAGAGAAGTTATTCGGAGAAAACAATAAGCAAAAATGTTCTGAAATTATCACGTAAAATAAATATACTTGGTGGCGTAGAAACAGTAAATGCATTCCCTTTTTCCCTGAAGAAAGAATTAAATTTAGATGCACATTGAGCTTTTTATGAATTTATGTAAATGAGAAAATAAGAATAAAAAAAGTGTTTGTCCTGCTTGAAATTAATTTTAGCTTTATCAATGCTTTAAGGTATTTTCTATTTGTGCAAGTTTAAACCATCGGATTAGTTTCCTATCCTTGTTTGTAATCATTTTTGTGTTGTCAGCAAAAATCAATTTTTGAATTATCCAAGAAAATTTATTTAAACAGAAATTCTTAATACCTTTAAATATGCAATTTGCCATTAATTTAATTTAAATATGATTTAGTTAGATACCGGCAGTTATTATTTAGTAAAAGTCACTGAATGCTGCTTCAAAACTTAAAATTGAATTTGTAGGTAGATTTTAAATAATTTACAAAATACTTAAAGTTATGAAGTCAGTGATAAGCTATGCGCAAAGTATTTCCTTTTTTTGTATTTGATTTCATTTAAAACGAAATAATATTAATTAGTAATCGTGACATTTATTTATAGAAAACATTTTATATGTCATATATTTAAAAAGTTTAAAAAAATGCAAAATATTTGTAAAAAATTCTAATATGAAGAATGCTTGTTGCTTTTTCTATCGAAATCTCAGGAATAGTTGTTAAAATTCCTAATCCTAATAATAAAAATCATAAAATAAACTTCCAGTACCCTAAAACATTAAAGCTTCTCTATTTAAAAATTAGCAATATTGAACGTGCAAACTAAATTAATAATCTATAAGTATATTGCTTTTGATTATTGTTACTACATGAAAGACAAGTACCTTCATTTACTGTAAAATATTTGCATTGCATTCAACAGACTGGAGAATTGTAGAACGAAGTTTTATTGCTAAATATAACGAAAGAATATCGAAAAGAATTTTGGCCTAATTTCAGCTTTTAGCACTTATCTTTAAAACCTAAATGCAGTTGTTTGTTTCTTTACTTTTTACATATTTATTTTCTATATATACGAAACAACAGGTTTGAGTTCCACAAAATGTAAAATGATGAAAGAAGCAATGATGTATCCGAAATCCATTTTATATCAAATGACACTAAAATGAAGCATGAAAGTTTTTATTGTAGCTTTACTGAAAAGTCATTTGCCTGTTCTTATTATTTGTTTATCTTGAAAATGCAGCAATTTCAATGCAGCTTTCAGACGCTAGATGGACTTTTATGATTACTTGATCGCCCGTAAAGCTTTCAGGAAAAAAAAAGTTTTGAGCAAGAGCCAAAAAAAGGATTTTGAGAGTGCTGCTCCACATGAAGGAATGCAACTAGTGAGCGCCTTTAAGACTTTTCGTAATATATGTTTTTGCTTTATTTATTCACTTTTGAATTTGAATTGATATTTTGGCTGGTTCTTAATGACTGCATAATGCTTGGTTAAATTAAATGCGACAAAACTGCGATAGAGTTAGAAAAAAAACACATATTACGAAAATTAACTGTGACAAAATTAGAATTTTTCTATTCAAAGATTCCTTATGTTTTATAAAAACTTTATAATTAAAATTCTGCGAAGGAGAAATAATAATCCAATAAAGAAAAATCTCTAAGAAATTCATTAAAGAACAAAGAACTTTCACGTGACCTGTGACTTGTGATATTAATCCTGGATGGAAAACGAAATCCCTCCTACGGTTAATTCAGTAATCGTATTACATGTTAATGATAGTTTCATAAGCAAAATTGCCTTATTGGATTTTTTGATATTTCGAATTATTAACTCCTTTTTATGAAAACAGTTTGGTAAGAAATTTTCTAAAATATTATTTGTCTGTAGACGGTTAACAAGTGATTAAAAGAATTTTAAAAGGAGAATTTATGACGCACGTAGAATTTTAAATTGAGTTACAATTATAAATAAAGATCACAGCAAAATTTTGGAATTTGAATTCGTAATTATGTGCAAAACAGAATATATATTTTTCTGCGCAAGCATTCGCTGCCTTTCTCCCGACATTCCTTAATAAGAAAATTTCGCGGGCCTCAATTTTTCTGTAATGTTTTAATATATTTCTACTTTTAGTAAGTGGTGTGTAAGACATATTGCATTTATGAGTTCAAGATGAAATTGATACAGATCTAAAATAAGATTAATAGAAACAGCACATTAACTTACAAACAATAGAAATAAAAGGGTAGAAACATCTAAAAAGAGTACATTATAAGCAAGAAACGAAAAAATATAAAAGAGAAAATGTCCGGATTTAAATTTTAAAGTTATGGAAAGAAAGGAACGATTTTAGGAACTTAAGAGAAATTTTCTAACAGTGCCTTTGAGAAGACATCAAAAGCTGAATTTCTCTCTCTTGAAAGAAGGGAAAGTTTATAACACTAAGGAATCGTAAAAGAAAAAATCTATACAAAAAATAAATATCATGAAAGGAAGAGGAAGGAAGGCATTTTCAGATTGAATAATGGAATAACATTTCATGGTTTTGACAAAAAAAGAAAGACGGATTTTGATTTATGAAAAGATGGTGCCTGCTTGGAAATGTTTGAAAAATTCTATAAAGTACGTTCAGAAAATAAATCATTACAGTTTTTTCTCTTTGACAAAAAAAAAAAAATCAATATCATTTCTGATGTCGCTTTTTGTTGCGCATTGAGGAAAAAACTAATTTATATTATAAAACTGCCTATTGATTTTGTTGTTATTTGTGCGTCATGGATATCTAAGAAATCTAGGGTGAACGTCCATCCATATTCAGTCTTAACATTACATTTAAATTAAATCTCTAGTATTAACATTCGCATTTAAATTAAATGTAAGTATTAAAGATTAAATAAAAAAACAGGACCGATTACTACCACATAATTTCTAAGAAACGCATTAAATGAGATAGTATAAATCCAGACGGATTAAAAGTCCTTAAGAGATTTAAAAAGAATAAATTGATTCATGTGATGTAACAGATCGATGCAGAGCATTGCGCAACATGCTGATGCATAAAACAGATATTTTCAACATCTAAGAGGAAAGATATATAAAATAAATGAAAATAAAAGACAAATCTAATTTTTTTCTAGGAAATAACTCATTATAAAGCTTTCCAATATTTTCAAGAAAACAATCTTTGATAAGGCTGACATGTATTAACCACTTGCAACAGCAAGCACTGGGCTGATCGCCAAGTGAATATCCAATTTATACAAGTAGAATGCAGCCATAGAAAAAAAAAATAACCGCGATTTTAATATCGCTTTCTTCAGTTTCAATCTCATGCATCTGGAAAAGAAAAAAATTGAAAAAAATCGATGATTTATCGGAAAGAGCTGCATCATTGAACGGGAGATTTCTTGTCTGAAGAATTTCACGATAGGGAGTTTCTGTAGGGGTAGAGAGGAGCTGAGGATTGGTAAATTTTGAATCTGACGATTCTGCGTTTCTAGCAATCTATTTTCGTGGAAATCTTCTACTCGTTCCGACTCGTTAGGTCAGCCAATCTCCTCTGAATTTGCTTCTTTTGCGAGTGAGAAAAAATTCCCACTTAGTGATGGAAAGTGTGAGAAAAATTTTCAATCATCAAAGATACCTTGATTTTTTTGTTTGATAAGCAAGATCAATGTATGATCATCTGTTGAGAAATACTAAAACGATGTTTTTGCGATAATTTTTGCATATAAAATTCCTTGATGGTGCATATTTATTTAAGTTTAAATCAAAGAACAATTGTTTTAATCTAAATCTTTTTAGAGCTGTATACAATCTAAAAAAATATTAATTATTCTGTAAAAACAGCCCATAAGAATGCATATTTCCGAATTTTATACATACAATATTTGCTTACAAAAACTTTCAATATTTTGAGAGTTTATTTTCCTGCCTGTTCTACTACTTTTAACCGATCTAGGAGGCCTTTGATTTAGTTTGTACAATGAAAGATTTGTCCGAAAAACAGCGTTCCTTTAAATAAGCGAAGATTTTGGTTTGAATATCATGCTGATTTTTGTGCATTTTAGGTCTGTGCTTTGCAACATGTATTATTTCTCTGAAATTCTTTTCCCGTTTGACAAATTTAGCAAAATCTATGGACTTTATAATCTACGCTGTATGGTTGCCAAAAACGTCAATCTATTTCCTGGATAATTCATGCTATTCCGGGCCTAAAAATAAGGATTATTTTCATCTAGAAATAAATTAAGCTAAATTTTATGATTATTTTTACGACCTTCCAATATGAAGAAACTAATAAGGAAAAAGTTGCTTTCAAAGAAAAACTATTTTCAAAATAAGCGCCAGCAAAAAAGATTTCACATTGTGCTATTAAATTAGGGTAGTCCTATTTTATATTAAATATCTGCATATTTTACATTTCTTCGCCATGACTCCAATTTTATTTGTTTTTTCTTCACCAATATAAAGAGAACAAATGTATAAATAATTTGACGATTTCTTGGCGTAATATTTATAATTTTGCAGCAGCAGTAGTCACCTAACAAACTTTATTTATTTGAGTATTAATAGCTAATCGTTTCTGTAAAATCACTGATGAAACAGTAGAAACTCAAACAAATAACAACAATTTAAATTTTAACAATTTAGTTGAATTGTTTTGACATTTTTAATTGAATTATAATTAAGACACTTTATTTCATTTCGGAACGCAGATTTCTGAGAATTGACTTTAGATGTTTCATCCTTTGATATTAGCTTCAACTGCTTGATTAAAAGGAAGTGTAGCTTGTTTTTGTATGATCGAAAGCAGAAATATCTGTGAAGAAAATTATATTGAATTATTCAGTAAACCTAAAATAATACTATAAGTTGAAAACTCCATTTTAATTTAAAAGGGATTTAATTTAAAAGCATAATTATATTGCAGTCTTTATTCAAATGACATACATTTATATATTCATATATTTGCTAATTTCCTTTTAAGCTACAGATTTCTGCTATACGTGAAATCAGACTGTTTTCTAAATTTATTTTAAGAAGAGATAATTAGGTTTCTTTTATCATTAATTTTTGAAAAATGGCTTAAGATAAAAAAAATTATAATTCCATGAAGTTTATGAATGTGTTATTAGAAAATGTATGTTTATAATTCTTTATAAAATATCTTTATAATTATAACTACAAATATATAGTCTTCTCGAAGTTAAAAGAGGTTTTTTTTCTGAAGAACTTAAATGAATAGTATAAAATAAAAAATGATTTTAAATATTTTAAAATCACTTTAAAAGTATTAAAAGTTTCAATCAGAATATATTTGATTCAACTAAAAAGGAATAAGTAATAAATACTTTGTATGATTTCAGACCGGTCTTTTTCAACTTTTTCGTATGATTTGATTTATGAACGATATCAAATGGTTAGAAAAGATGGAAGGTCACAACTAAAACTAAAAGCATTACTGAAACAGGTGTATAAATACACACACCAATGTAGAATGCATTCACATATACAATAGAATTTAATAATAAAATATCATCAAAATATTACGAGATATATCAAGATAATATATCATAAGTTTATCCAGATATTTCAAAATTCAACAATTAATAGATCATAAATTTCAAAAAATATGTAAATTGTTTGAACTTATAATAGAAATTTTAATTTTAATTAGGAACGATTTTTTATAGAAATTCTGAATTTTAAATTTCATTACAGAAGGGTTATGAATGAGCTGGATTTTATACGAATTATTTCTATCGGGGAAATTTGATATTAATCAAATGAGAACTTTGAAACTCCATATATATGTAATGGAATTAAGAATTTTGTATTTTAAATAGCTAGTGATTGAAAATTCAAGCATTAAGAAAGCAATATTACGGAGTTTCAGAAAATTTAGTTAGTTTTACGGATTCTTATTTTTTGTTATTAGCAAATAGAAGTGTATGTAAAATTTCCATTTTTCATGTTTAATTCACAAAACAATTTATTTCATAGATATTTAACATAATTGTTAAAAGATTGCGTATTCTTATATTGCGTAAATTAAGGATACCAAATATCTTCAATCTGCCGGTATAGTTTGATTTATTTCCCGTTATCAGCAAGCTTCTTTGTGCATCTTAAATCAAGACGGGTATCAGAGCAAGCTTTCACGTCCGATCTTTCTTTCGGAAGATAAATTGCATACATTTGCCTGATTGCACAAGGCTTATAAATTATGCAAGGGCTGATAGGAATTTATTTATTTGTTCATTTATTATTGTTAGTTCGTTTTTTCCCTTTCTACTGTTCATTCACTTCTGCGATACATGTGTGAAATAGCGAATTAGCTAAAGCTTTTAGGAAGAAAGTTACACCTCTCGTAGAACGAAGTTTCGTAGCAAAAGAAACCGAAGTAATTTCCTTTTTTATCAAATAGGAAACAAGAAATTTCAAAGAAAATGTAATTGAACCTTTTATTTGAATCAACATTCTTGTTTCAATTAAAACTTGTTCAAAATCGTTGCGCTTTAGGTTAAGGGATTACTTCAGTTCCATAGCTTTTCATCTATGGATTTAATTTAGCTAGTAACGCTTCGTTTGGAAGAAAAAACAAGAGGACTATTTAGGACTGATTTCATTATTTTGATTTCCAATCAAATGATGACGTATGAATTAGCATCTCTTTTCAAATTTCCATTCCATACCAGCTTCAGGATATTTGGCATTGACTTATTCAGAGCGTAATCAGGTCCATTTACAACGCTTTCTAGATGTCACATGATTCAGTAAAGCATTTTCCCTAGTTATATTTGTGTAAAATATGCAAAAGTAATTGTCATTCCACTTTGCTTATATCAATGAAAAGTGATTAAAATAATGCAGCGATCAAAAATGAGTACTGTTAACTGCTTTAACAGCTTACGAGATAAACTAGAAAAGAGCAATTTGCCGTTTTTATTCAAGGCTCAAAGAATATTTAAAAACATAAAAAAGAATATGAGTTGATATTCTTAAAAGAAATTCACTTTAACTGAATCAATAATTATGGGGTATTAATTTAAAGTTTTGCTTCATGATACTTTAAAATGCTCATATTTGATTTAAGCACTTCATTGACTAATAGTGCATTTAATGCCCTTGTATTGTTTAATAAGGAATTAATAGAGTGGTATTCATCGTATTTAGCTATCTTTTATTTCAAAACAATTAATAACGGGAATTTTTTCTTTTAATAATGGTAATTATAGCTTTTCAACGATTTCTATCACTTGTAATATATCTTTCAATAAAGTCAAATCGACATTTTCATTCCATTGCATACAGATTATATAGATCTCCGTCTCAAAGAAGTTATTTGTGTAATTTTGGCGAAATGTCTTTGGGAAACTAATCCACGTGGCCAAACTAAAATAAAATTGAAATAATTTTTACTGCTCAAAATTCAATGTCATTATAAGATGAGGTGGTGGTGGTGGGGCTCATGCCACTTGGTCATACCAAGCCCGATTGAGCGGAGCTCTTTCGAGTTAAGGCAGAGGTGTGAATATATCGTTGTTAATGAGTACCGTTTAGGTGAAAGTACGACTTTACTCGAACACACACGACACAATCCTTTATCAAAAATTTATTTGACAAGATTTTAAAACTTTGTTTTCGAAACGATGACATTTGCTGATTCGTTTTCAAGGAAACAATTTTCAGAAGCACAATTTATTGCTAATTTTATATGATCTTGGACTCAAGATGAATAGACTCTCGATTTGATGGCGTAAAATTCAATTTGGATTTGAATTTTTCCCCATCAAATCAGAAGTCTACGTCTTATTCCTAGTATATGTTTCAGTTCTTGTAGGAAAAAGTTTCTTGAAAGAAATTTTATTGCGGAAACATCATATTTAGAATCTATCTAATAAAATAGTAGATTTTTTGCTTTTATAGATCTATTAGAAATTCCTTTGGATTCAAAGTTAGTTTCACGATTTTTATTTACAAAAAAGGTATTATTCCACTTATATGTCATTTGATAGCATTCCAGATGTTGTCTGAGACTAAAGTCTTTTTTTATATAATGTTTTTAATCGAGAAGCTTTTTTGTGTAAAATATTACAATGTAAAATTCCTTTATAAGATTTACGTATTGAAATAAAAATGAAATTATAAAAAAAATTAATAAAATAAGTTCCTACAACAAAAATAATTCTTCTAGTTTAAAGCAGTTTTGATTTATCTTGTTGACAGAGAGACAGACATAATTCTAAAAACGTATTTTTCGGTCTCAGGCAGAATTGAAATGTGCAGATTCGTCAAAATCTCGAATTTGAACTTTTGCCGAGTACAATACTTTATCTTTATATATTTTGCATGCAAGAATCTAAAAACATATTTAAAAAGAACACTACATATGTTGCAATCACTTACTCCAAATTTTTCATAATACACAGTCCACCAAATAATTTTCCCTTTCTGTTCAAAGATGTTTAAAGGCTAACATTTTTTAATCTAGTTTTAAACTTACCCAGTTCCTGAATGGGCATGTGAAATTTCAAGCTTATTTGAAATGTTTCAATACGGCAAGTTCAGGCCTGTATTCTTATTCTTGAAGAGAAGTTTGAAATATCAAGTACTCAATTTTTGCACTTGATATACCCCCTAAAAATAAATTCATAAATTCATTCTTTAAAAACATTCCTTCATTAATAGTCTAAAAAAAAGAACATGATAATAGCAGAATAGGTTTAATAGCTTACAAAGTTTCTCGTTTCTTTACTTTTAGACAGAATAAAATACTTTTTATTTTATTTTGTTCGTACATAGGTAATATTTTTCACGCGTTTTTTAGGCTATTAATTCTGTTTTTGTGTTTTTATTTTAACCTTTTTCCTTCCTTTTTAATATTTTCTATTTATTTATTTAAATATTTGAATCGGTTCAGTTTCTTAGTTTCATTTACTAATTAGTATTTTTTTATGGATTTGATTTTTGTTCGTGTTTTATCATCATTTTCACTGTTTTACTTTTTCTTATGCATATGAATAATTACTGTATGATTCCATGCATTCTTGATAAACTTGTTTCCATTATTGATTGAGTATTTACACATGTAAGCCTTCTGATTTGCGTTTTGGTGTACAAGAAGTCTTTTTCCTAGATTCTTAAAAAATTAAACTGCGTTGATCTTTTGCGAAAATCTAAGAGAAATTTAAGTTTTGTCATTGAGAAAGTCATTTCCATAAGCAATTCCTTTAATGACAAAATCTTATGTTATGATTTACAGTATACATTATGATAAGTTTTTCTTTATTTAAATATTGAAAAATGCCCAACACGATCTCGCAAGAAAATTGATTCATGTGCGAAGCTTTACAATCACTGAGATAAGAAACTCAACAAACTGTCTTAAAAATGCACTGAGTGTTGGGTAAAAATTACTTAAGACTGATAACATTCAAGGAACCAGTTACAAAGGTGGAGCGTTTTAAAATAATTGAACGTATGAGTGCTTAAGAGAAAGAAGCGAAAGTTAAATCAAGTGAAAAAGTATAAGTTAAATATTATCACTCTATTTTGCTACGTTAAAAACTAAGTTTTGTTTGCTTTGCCTTAACGTACCATTTAGTTTAGTGAAAGAGAGACCGCTTTCGCTCTCTTAAAAAGAAAAGATGAAAACTGGCTACTTTTCTATGCTTAAAATATAACATATGTATTTAGCAAGAGTTCATTCAAAGTATTTTAACTTTTATGCTGAGGTAGAGAATCTTATAATTTGTTTGCTAAATTTTAAGTTTTCTTCAAACTTTAATAATTTTTAGTTTGTTCATTGTTTAATATTTCCAGTAAATTGATATGCTTCAATTAATATTAAATTACATTATTGTTACTTATAATTTTATTATATAATTGGCGCATATTTTTTAAACTCAAATATATCAAGCTGAAATGCTATTGGAAATGCGACATCAAATCTAGAATCCTTAAACTATACTAATCACTTAAGAGCATACTTTGTCTTTTATTGCTTTAAATGTGAACAGGACAAAGTAATCCGATAAGCTTAAAAGTTTGCCTTAATGCCAAAAAAGTAAGATAAAATTAAAAGCTTTTCAAGCACAAATATTTTATAACTTTTATCATATTAAATGGATTTTTTATTTCTAAATAATTTCTTACTTTTAAAATAATTTATTTTTCTTCATATTTTATTGCATGCAAACACTTAAGTTTCTGCAGTCAGTAAACTTTTTAATAAGTAAAGAGAAATAAGCTTCCGAGACCTAATTAAATTTTTTAACAGTTGTCATTCCAATTTATAAAGTCCGATTCCTAATATTACAAACAGTTGGAAAGTACGAAATATTTTTGAAAACATTTACATTTAAATAAGCAATTAATTTTCTTCTCAACTTTTTTAAGTTTCAAGCTGATGAATTTTCATCGTCGTAAAAAAATTTCACCGTTAAAATTTTTGCTTATTATTATTATTATCCACCTTGCAAATTTGAATGACATTTTTATATTGTTAAAGCTATTATTTAATGTATTTCTATAATAGCTGAAACATTTAAAAGCCATTAAAATTTTTTGTGATGTCTTTTGAAATCTAAAAGATTTAAGATCTTATGCTTATAAACTCTTGGAAGTATTCTAGAAGATTTAATACAAGAGAAATAAAATTTGTATTGATCATGAAACATCTGACTTTCTTAAAAAAAATCTTTTACCTTATAAATGTAAAATTTAAAAAAAATACATGCTCCCTATTTTTAATTTTCATAGCTAATATATACATATATTTAAATTTACAATAAAATTACATTATAAAAGTCGTTCTAATAAAGATTTAAAAGATAGATATTCGAACTCCATTTGTCCGACAAATTTGTACTCAAGTGATGAAAGAAATTTTAATTGGATTGTTGAAATGAAAAGTTATCACCTGCCCCCATATTTTTATCAATGCTTTTATTTTTAGTCTACGTCTATGCACACAACTCAGCAAAATTTTGTTTTCATTCCTTTCAGTCGAAAGTTTCAGTCAGTTCAAATACACGATTAAGTCGACGTCAATGCTGACTCAGCTTCCGAAGCCTTAGTTTAATCAAAAATTCGGAGACTAACGCATATGTGATGCAAATCGTTCGATTTTATTTTTACGAATACATTTTGTTCTTACTTTTTCCAACAAATTTCAAAAGGGAGGCAGTAAAATGTGTAGCAACAGCAATATACTATATATTTTTTTTTTATTTCAATATGCGACTAGAAAAAATATGAAATAAAATTTAAGAATATCCCAGGGGGAAAAAATTTCTTGCAAACAGCATATTCCCGTTTTCCCATACTGTTACATCATGATATGTTCACAAAATTGTATATTATATTTAATATCACACAACTGAAGTTATGATTTAGAATTTAGGTAAATACTTTCAAGAAAAAATTAGATATTTTTCATCAAGGATTCAATCATTAAGAAAAGGGAAGCACAAATTTACTATGAAGCTTATATTTTATAGTACAGTTTACTTTTGTCATAAAATCTCATTGAAATTCTATATTAAAAATCCATTGGAAATTAAAATGTTTATGCTTGATTATGATTTTTTTTACTTATTAGGCTTATGAGTTTTATTGATGTTTGATCGAAATTGACGAAATATTAATTAAATTCTAAAGATTATAACATTTTTTAAATAAACGGTAATATTACAGTTATAGAAAATATTTGATATTGTCCAGACTTGAGTTATATCTTTTAAGTGTTGAACAATATTTAATTCTATTGCAATTATTTTTCTGAGAAATTTAGCATATCACACAAAAAATAAGAAAACACTTTTTTGGATGACACATTGTTTAAAAGAAAAGAGACTTTGGAATATTTATTGTTTCTTGTGCCTTTCATTTAACTATTTGTTTCGTCTTTGATTATTGAGTAATTTTTATAAGGAAGGGAAAAAGACTGAAATTTCGCTGAAATAAATAACTAATATTTCTGATTTTCTCAAATCTTATATAAAATTTAGACTGCACTTTCATATTAGATATAAAAAAGAAATCAAAAACTTTTGCCAACGGTTGTATAATTTTCATTTCTTCTGCTTTTTGTAAAATTTAGGAAATAGAGATGGGTGGGGATGAGATTTATTATACAAGTGATAACATACTTTTTTCTAAAATTTTACAATCAGAAGGTCTTTTGGCCTGAAACTTTTTACCTTTTAGCTGAAAATATACTTAGTAAACCTTTAAAGTAAAATACAAATATTTATTCTCCTGTTTTCAATCTTGTTTCTTTAATGCTTTCCTTTTGCTCTCTTTTAGACATCTAATAATCTTTTATTTGCTACAGAAGATTAAAAGCTTTGTGAGCTCTGCTCATAAAAATCTATTTCATTATTTATTGAAGCGTATAAGTGTTTCAGAAAGTAATCCATTTCAGAGTGAAAGATTTCAAACGAAACATTTTATCGATAAAGAATTATTTCTTTTGCGATACATGGGGAAAAAACAGGTGGTGATTACTTGATCCTTTACTTTGCTCAAAAGAGCAATTTTGTAGTATAGAGAAATTTACCGATTTTGCTGATAAGGATTTTCTGTAACATAAACATTTCGTTTGATAGATTCATAAACAGAATCAATTAAGATTGAAGCATTAATATTTATAAATTTAGGTAACTGAAGATAATTTCTTTTTTACCCGTAAAACATTATGCGAAAAAAGCATTCCACTGTGAAAAGATTTAAAAAAAAATCAAAAATTCTCGAAAAGAAATGCATGTCAATAATCTGTTAGTGAATAATAATTAAATAAGGAAATGAATAATAATTAAATTGCCATTTGAAGTGTATCATTTGTAGAAATTAATAACTTTTTAATTAATAATGTTACTTAAATGTAATTATTGTGTAATAATTTTTTCGTTCTATCAGTGACGAAATTCATTTTCATTTAAATATTAATCCATTCCATTGTTGTACAACAATTTCACTGCTTAAAATTTTCAGTTGCGCTGTTTGGTGATGCAAGCAGACTAGTATTGCGCAGATGTTTTGAATTATTTGCTACTTATGACTCCTATAAATGATATACGATGCGTTATAATGCTTATTTGCTTCGGTGTGAAAGCAAAAATAAAAACTCCATTCTCATTGTTAGGAATTGCAATAGCAATATATTTTGTACAAGATCGTATTCTGTGAAATAAATTGTAGATAAATCCCACAACTTCACATGTGTGCATATGTTACGAAAATTTTAAAATCTTTGATTTTCGGATATAATAAAACTGATTCGTCTTTTCGGAAATTAAGTGCTTGAAAAAAATTGTTAAGCCATTCTTTATAGTTTCTTTCCAAAATTTTGAGTAAACACCTATGCTTTTTTGTTACTCTGTCTTTCAATACTAACTTTTTTCTGAAAACTGATGAAACTTTATTTCTTTATTGTTTTCAAATATCCGATCTAAGTTACTGATTGAAAGAATCATAAGATTTTCTGATTCTTTATAAGATATAGATTGCTTGAATTTTCACAAAAACCTATCATTATGGCTTTCTACTTAATATACTGGAGAAAATTTGAAAAATAGGGCTTAGCTCAATTTCTTAATTTAAATTCAGAGGCTTTCATTATTTTTAAACTGTAAATCCTCTGCTTATCATTTATGAAACGTGCAAGCAATAGTAAGTTATTCTCTGTAAGGGAGGCTTTATGTTTTATAACAAAATATTATTTTTAAAGCAGTTCAGTGTTTGGTGATTCATTTTTTGGCAGTTTATAAACTATTAGCTTATTAGCTCAAACTTTTGCATTGTTTATATGTTATTGTTTTCAGTCTTAGAATTGAAATCACTATTCGATTTATCTGTTTATTTCAACATTTTAATTATGTAACGTTAAAACAACTTTAAATTTTTTTATAATTCTAATTATAACAATAATACAGTACCGGTTATTTTCTCATTCTATATTTTGACCTATTTTTTATAATATATTTATGGTATTTCTTCATAGGACTCTTTCATCCATAGGTGAAAAGTTTTCCTATATAAATTAGTGAAGTGTTTTGAAAAGCTATGGAAATCAAATTTGGATGGATAAGAATATAGAGAGTTCTAAGTCTTCGTATATTCAGGATTTTCAAAGTTATATATAACATACTTTGGTAAAAATGATTTCGAGAATTCTTTCATATTTCATATGAAACCGATGTATTTTGGGTGATATTTAATGAGATTAACATTATCAATCTGTAGGCACTGAAAATTTGTTGGAAATAATTTCTTTAATTGCTAATTCGCAGCTTTGGTGTTAAAAAGCTGTAATTCTTATATTTCAACGTTTGACAGCTGTTTTGATTACCTGAAAGCATGCTTCGATTCTTACTATTTGCCCTGACATGTCTGACAAAATTTTCAGTGGGATTTCTACTATGCAACTTTCTCTATGTTCATTTCGAAGAATTTGGTTTGCTCTTTTACGACTAAATTCACTCAATAAAAAAAGTGGAAGACTGTCTTGAGTTAACGCTTTCTGTAGAATTATTTACTTCTGTACCACAAAATGAAGAAAGGAAAGTTTCGAGAAATTGTTCTTAATCGATTAATAACTTGACGGATTTTTTTACAGTAAAAAAAGCATTTTAAGAAAAGTCAAGTGTAGAACAAAAATCTCTAGTTTATGTCACAATGTCTGACAGTTTTTATACTAAGAGAGAAGTGGCTTCATTTTTCTTCGATATCCAACTTCAAACATTGGCAGAAACTTGTCAAAAATGCGTTACTTGTCTTGTCAAATACGGATTACAACTCGAGTTACGTATGTCAAAACTCAGATTCACAGCAAAGTGGCGATAAAATACAAGCAGTGATTTCAAAGAATTGGGAAGGTTCTTGACGAGACTTAAGAGAAGATTAAAGACAAAATGTTTTCCTGGTCCAACAAAGATAAAAAATCGTTTCATTCCACTTCGTCGCACTAACTGGGTATGTTGGTTCAAGTCTGCAGTTAAACTGTAGTTAAGTTTGCCAACAAGCATCTTAATCATTAAAAATACTTAAATATGGCAAATGGTCAATTTATTCCGAGATTGCTTGAAACTATATTTAATTTCTAGAACAGAAATATAACAGGATTGTTATTTAATTTCATATACGAATTGATACTTTATTTCAAAACAATCCAGATCTTTTTGTGACTAAAAAAAGGGATATTTCTCTCTAAAAGGGCGTCTACAAATGTATCTTATCTATTAGTTTCAGAAAACATTTTTTTAGATTATAAATATCTTTATTCAATTAAATTATTAAAATCGGAAAAACTTATGAATATACTGAATTGGAATAATTTTGTTTTATAACATATAAATCATTTTTCAAATTTCTTCTCCTCAGATTATACATTTTAAAAACTACTATAATAGTTTTTCGCGATTCCTTAAAATTGAGGAATGGACTTTAAAAAATTGAATAGTTTATTTGAAACATAATTTTTTGAATTCGTAATCTGTATCTCTCAGAACACAAGATGTAATTCAGGCTGTCTGAATAGTAGTTAAAAGACAGTATTCGATTACAATGCTTTATACTATTTTTTATCTCTATGCATTAAATAGTTTCAGAGCAGTCTTTACTATCTCAGTGTTCCTTGATTTTTACCATTTGCTAATTCTTGAAATAAAAATAACGGTAACATAAGTAAACAACTTTTCCACTGTGCCAGTTTGAAGGAAAAATTCTAGTAACTGATTTAAAAACCTTATTCGTTTTTCCCTTCTCTGGTTGAAAACTATTGGTGTTATGAAAATAAATTTAAGAATAAAATCCCTTGTAGCATAATTATCCATTCAAACATCACTCCAGCTCAGGATTAAAAATAAACTGCCGTTTTAAAAAATAATGAAATCAAGGTATCATCACCCACTGATATGCAAGTTTTTTCACATCTGGGAGCTTTTAAATATATTCACTCGAATTGTTTTGAAATGGTGCATAGAAGCAGTTTTAATCATAGTAACCGACTAACTACTTTAACTACTGAGGATTTAACATTTCTAACATACGATAAATTAAATACAAAAGTATTCAGCATCTAATTGTGAACTGATCAGTCAAAAAGATTTTAGCCCCCAGAATGACCTTGAGAAGGACAATTTTCTCTGTACTGATACTGCAAAGCGAAACTGTTGAGCTCGGCAGCATTCCGTTTCCCAGGACAAAAATAATGAGAGGGGAAAAGCTCATCTGTGCTGTAACTGATTCTTGGAAATGACTCTCATTCACTGAATCGATTTCAGCGTCGTTACGCAGTTAGACAGGAGAACCAGAAAAGTCGACATTCATCACAAGAGACTTGAAAACAAAGTCATGCTTGTAATACTTAGATATAATAATAAAAATAACGGGTCAAGTAAGGAGAAATACTTTAGCCTTACATTAATGCTTCTCATTTTGTTATTATTTTCTAAAATTACATTCAAGGCAAAAAAGAAAAACAGCTAAAGCTGCAAAGCTATTTTGTTTTGAACAAGATAAGGTTTACAGTATTATGAAATTGAGAAAATTTAAGAAAAGTTATCGATGAATGCTAACTGAAAATAATCTTTAAAGCTTTTTTGTCTTCAACACTTCTAAATTCAGTGGTTCCTTTAAAGATTTTAAATTGCTGGTTTCGGAAGTTAAATATTTATTTCACTTAATTTATTTTAAATTTGTATGGAATTAAAACATGGAAAAATATTCTGATTAATCATTCAAAAACGTTTTAAGGGTTTTTTATACATACAAACATTTCATAATTTTCTAATTCATCGTAAATTTTCTTCATTGTTTTGGATTTAAAATTTACTTTCCTAAAATAGCTACATACTAACTGTAAATTTATAAAATGAAAATGGAAGTATTTGTTTTAAGATAAATAAAAGTTTTAGTTGCATTATCCATAACCCGGAAATTGGAATAATGGCATGTTTTATTAAAAACAAGATGAATAATTTTTTAACTAAAGTGCTATTATGATCTATATTTGTAAAGTAAATAGAAATATTAAGGGAATAAACAATAGCTCATAAGCATATGAATTAGTTTACTTTTAATTTAGAATTCACATTTTTTTAAATATATATTCAATGAAATAAAATACTTTAAAAAAATCTGCAAAATGTTAGAACTTTTTCATTCTTTTTGAACTAAAGGGAAAACGTTATTTTATTTAACAAAAATTTAATTAATATCAGGCACTCTATTTGCTAAGTTAATAATTAAAAAGACATTATTATTTTATCATATGGCATTTTTATCAAACCCATTCACATTCTTAATTTATCCGATTGAACACTGACTTTTGATGAATGTCCTTTCAAACTATAACTATTTGAGCTAATAATGGGGCTTTTTTATTTTCTAAATTTCATAATTTCACTTTATAAAATTTCTAAATCACATCTGAAAGAAAAACATCAGACAGTGAGTTATGTATATACTATTTTTTAAAATGTATGGCATTTCTCTGATAAAAATTGGAATTTCAGACATATTAGATATTATAATTTTGAGAATGAAAATGCTCAAAAGCATTCAGAAATGCTTTAATATATTAATAATTCTTTTGACTAGGAGCAGGCAGACCCAACAAAGAGCATAATGTTGTCTTCTTTGAAAAATGTCATGCTCAGTTAGTTTTAATATTTATGGGATTATTTTTTCTTAGTTATCATATTAAAATAAAATGATGAAAATATATATCTTCGGATTGAAGAAACACCATTTTCATTACTGAAAAAATATTTTTTTCAATAAATTTATCCTTACCTAAGATGGCAGAAACCATAAGTTCTTAGCTTGAGAACATTTTTCAGACATATTTATCCATGTATTAGGCCGATTTCATTCTCACTTTCATCTCTTAAAATTTAAATCAAAAAATATATTATCTTTACTTCAAAATCATTATTATCTAAGGGAAACATCGAAGGCTTTTAAAATGAGAATAAAATGGATTTATAAAACGACATGATTCAATGTCTCTAATTATTTTGGCATGATATCTTTAGCACTTTCGTGAATCATTATTTGCAGTGTAATTCTTTTAATTCGGTAAAATAACGGCTATGTATTCAATAGTTTTTAATTTCTTTCTTGATAGGCAGAGAATCATTTCAAACCAAAAAATGCAAGATATGTGTATATTGAAAATTTTTATACAAAATTTCATTCCAACATAGATAAATATGTTGAAAATACAGAAACTACAATGGGAGACCGTTTGTAGTACAAGAATTTCTTTCATATTCGATATAAATTAAACAGTGCGAAAATCTATCGAAGTCAAATCTGCTAATCCATTCTAATTTTCTTGTATTCAAAGATATTTTATTGATTTTTTTCATGGTTTCCTTATATCTAGAATTATCCCACCTCCGTATAAAATTAATACAGAAACTCGGCGACATTTATATTTATTTTCATGTTGTAATAGAATCCATTAGTTTTGATCAAACATGTCAAATGGAATGTACTATTTTGCCGCCTATCTGGATAGGATCGAATCGCAGCGGGTTATAAGAGTACTTTGATGGGAATACACTGCAGGGCATGGCAACAACCGCAGCGACAATTCAATCAATTCTGGATGAAGGGAGAGGCTGTTACTGTAATACACAACCAGTAGAAAGGATTAGGCTATAGGGTATAATTGATTAAGTAATCGGTGTTGGGTTTCACCTTGCTGACAAATGAATTATTTTGAATAGTATTGTAAATATAAAGATTTTAGCTTGATATCAAATCAATGCATTCTCGATTGGCTTGTTAACGAATTACTTACAAATGTTATTTCTTTAAAAATTTTCTTATAGCAGAGAAATAATCGAATGAGATATTAATTCATTAATGTTTCTTAGAAATTTAAAACTTTTGCTGACTATAGCTAATATTCCTATATTTTCGATGAACTTTAAGATGTTTTGAAACACATTCTGATGGATTTTAACTTTTAATCAGCAATTAATTAGCTAGAACTTAATTAGTCTTATATTATGATTCCCTTAAATCATCCGAATATTCATAAACCAACTGACTGAAAACTGCCGGAGTTGGTTTACTAATGAAGAATATTTTATCGGTAAATAAAGTTGCTAATTTTGTTTGGTGCCATTAATGAGTTATCGATTTCATATAACCTAAAAAAGGGTATGTTTGTTCATAAATTTCAGTGTTTCATCTTTTAATAAGCAACAACGAGTTTGATAATTTTCAAAATTAAATAAGCGGAAGAAACTGAATTTTATCTAACTACGAAATCACGAAGAATGTTTTTTAGCATTTTAAATTGGCAATGTCAGTTACTGTTTAAGACAAATGCAGGCTTTTTTTCCTCATGCAAAATTCTGAAAATTGCGATAGTTGTTGCTCTTTGTTAAGCGACAATTTGTTGTATTTGAGTATATACTTCCATTTTTATGCTACTTTACTACCAGATCATCAGGTTCTCGTAAAGTAACCATTTATTATGCGCTAAAAAAAGAACATCCGATTAAAATTATCCATTAGAATGTATTGCAGGAACTTCTGATACTATAGTATACATATTTGATCCAATACATTGTTTAATTTTTTAGCTTCATTGTAATCTAAATTGCTAGATACGCAGAGCACTGTATTATTTACTTTAAACCAAAAAAAAATTATATTTAAAATTAATATTTTATTTTTAAAAGTATATTTTATAAAATGAATATTATATACTCAAACGTTCAATCATCTCGCTTGAAACAATATTTGAAAGTAAGGAAAAAAAATCGATATTAAGTAAATTTTAAAAAATCGCATAAGATTATAAAAACCTTTTAACAATTTACCAAAGAAGGAAATTTTACTTTTTTTGTAAATTGATTAAACACTAGTTTCCCATTATTTGATTTTTAGTTCAACGTTTTATTTTTTAAAAAATGTCCTATCGTAAATGAAAGTGAATGAATTCGAACAACTTAAGCTGAAAGCGCAATAATGAGAATAACTTTTTTAATGGCAACTCAAATCAACTTAATGGAGATTTCTCATGAAACAAAAGCCATCACCCAGAACACATGTCAAAATAAATGTTGTTGCATGATCTTTTTGTTATGGTTAATGAATAATTTATCACTGGTAATGTTAGGTTATAAATGAAGTATTATTTAATCACTTCATATTTCTTCCTCTTTATTAGCATATGAGAAGTGTTCACACGTAGCCCGCATGAGCATTTCTCTTCTACTTATAAATTAAAAATTAACATTTAAAACATTATTCCAAATCATTATATTTTAAAAGTTCAACGTTTGTGCTCGTTGTGAAAAGTTACGCTACCTTTATATATATGCATAACATATGTTACTTTTTATTTAAATGTATTAACTTTTGCCACTATTAAATGGAAATAGTTCCGAAGTTTATTTATTTATAATATTTGATATGATAATGATTTCTGTTAATAAATTAATATCTTTATATAGCTAATGGATAAAAGCTTTCAACTGCTATTCCGATAATCAAGAGTATGTAATTTTATTTCAATGGCAAAATGCCATTTACAGCTATCACTGTTGAGCATCACTTCACATTGTCTTAAATTGTATGCAAATATCTTGAAAAGCAAGAGGTAAAAAAGTGCTTGAAGCATTAAGTGATAGCATAAAGTAATCCACTTAGTATTCAGAAAGTTTTTGGCTTATTTTCCATTTTACTATATAAATATATGAAATAATAACAAAATTTTTCTGAGGACAAAATCCCAGCTATTTAAAATCATTTTTCAAATTTAAGGAACCAGTAAGTCCTGTAAAATGTTTTAAAGGACATAAAAATATTCAAAAAAGCTGTATTTGCATAAATTTTTAATTCTGTTTTTTTGATAAAAAATATTTTTTCTCACGAGAACCCACAGTTTTTAACAGTGTTCACCGAAAAATGTAAGCAATAATAATTAAAAAATTCTGTAAAGAAAAAAAATCAGATTCAGTTTCTTATATTTACCACATAATGTTGAAAACCGTTCTTCGAATTTAATGAAATTAAGAAAATTTCATCATGTTAAAGTTTTAAAACATTTTTCAAAAATTCCTCTTAGTAGATATGCTCCAGGAATCAATATTAAATACAGAAGTGTCTTGTGTCATTTGTATAGACTGTTTTTGAATGCAGTATAGAAAACTATATTTTTCAAATCATTTGATGATTTGTAATGATAATTTTTTTAAATAATATTAAATACAAAGTATCAACAGACGAAAACAACATTATTGACACAAACATGCTAAAAATTTAAACTCAACACTGACAAAATTTTAATATATTCTCTGTATTCTTACTTTTAAATATTTGATTTACAGAGAAAATTGTTGTAAACATTCAGCTTCATTTTGTAATTCTTTTTTCAAAAGATGCAGCCTCTGTTTCAAGGAGGTCTGTTTAAGAATCAAACGGCAGTTTTCTACTATTTTTACAGTTGTTTACACATATTTAGAAAGTCGTCGGTATGAAGCTAGTGAAATAAGTGTGTACTAATTCAAAAAATTAATTTGACTTAATAAATTAATTGACTTACGATAAAGCAAGCTAATAAATTTTTATTCTTGCCTCATCTGAAACAAATGAGACATAAATAAAATCTCGATTCAAAGAACGCGATTCAAATTTATTGTATTTTTTTTATTGTTTAAAACAAGTTTTCTTTATTTATGGATATCGATTCCAAGAACAGTTCAATAAAAAAAATTTACTGCAAAAACTTCCAGGGTATTATTTTTTTATATTTTTCCACCCTCAGTAAGCAAAAACAGTTTGAAAAATTCCTCGTGATTTCAAAAATTACTTTAAATTTAGAAAACAAATAGTTTTAACAGAATTTAAAGAAAGTTAACCTTATACTCCTTTTGAGTTTTCAACTTAAGACTATAGAATAATTTTTCGGATAGAAATAGAAATGAGAGTTTTTTTCCTTCCAAAAAAAGTCATGGGTTTGGAGAATTTAAGAAACCCTAATTTAAAGCATCACTGAATGCAAAAAAAGTGTAAGACGATTAAAATATGGAAACCAAAAGTACGTATCCTTTTGAAATATGCCTTTATTCCCCCCCCCCCCCCCAACATCAAACTCAGGCAAGTTTTCCTAATAGTTCGATGAAAAGATTTTAAAATATTATGTGAGTACTTTAGAGCAATTATTCGTGTTTTATTTTTTTTCAAACTTATTACCCTTATTTTTCCCTAACTCAAAGTTATGCTTGCTCTTTTAACTTACCGTTAAATAGCTCATTATCCTCCGATAAAAATTCATCATCTGAGGGAATATTTCGCCCTGAGGCAAGCATTTGCTTTCTCATTACTAAATGCATCTGCCATACCTTTTTTATTGGAGACTCTGAGAGATATTCTTCTTTCTTAATAATTATACTTATGCTGTCGTCTAGAGTGAATGCCTTATCAACAAGTATCCATGGCAAGCTATATTTCTGGAAGAATGCAGCCACTTCCTCTGGGGGAATGACTTTTTTCTTTAATGCTCTGTAATCTAACAGAGTAGAGGACATGGAAAAGCATCAACAATCTATTGAAAGGCGGAGTCATTTCCTTTTCGAGAAGACACGACAGCATATGACAAATCAGATAACGACCTCAGAAATTTCATTTTAGGGTGGAAAAGGTTTTTGTTGTTTTTGATTATCTGCATGCCAACTCTAGGGTTCTAATACAGAGTTAAGTTATTTACAAGGGATAGGATGTAAATTCTAAAATTTATTCTTCATATTTCCAGTTTTGGTTATTAGCTTGCTTTATAATCAGTTATATATAAGGTACAGTCGTGGAAGAAAAAGGCGCCACTCAACTCATTTCTGAAGCCGATCATCACAGTTGAAGACAAAAAATACCATTTTTCAGAGACATATATTGAAAGGTGATATGCCTAAAATGGTCATAGTAAAATATCTACATATTTAAAATCGTAGAAATTTCAAAATTTCCTATGGCAACATCTTGTTTTGATATACTGAATAAATTCAAAATGAAAAAATCCTCAGAGCATAAATTTGGTTAATATACTATTATTTTATTATTTGATTTGGCATTTTCGGTTAAACAGTTATTTCTATATTGAGATATGTAAGATTTATATATTCTATGGACGTCGGTAATAGTATTTTTTATTTTTATTTCTATGACATTTTAAAAGCAACCGTAAAGTTACAAGCTAAATGTCAAAAACTATTTTCTACTTCATGCATGATAAAATATTTGAGGTGAAAATTTCTTAGAAAAACTTAATTCGTTCTGGTAGTTCTTTTTTCAATATTATTGAAAGTCCTGCTTAACATGCAACTGAGTCTGAATCGTCATTACGTCGAAAGAATCAAAACGGAAAGTTTGCTATATGAGAGAAAGAATTAAAGTAGAATAGATTGTCTATTGCTTAAATATAATATTAATATTAGTGCTAAAATTAAAAGTGAAACCGATAGATTAAGACAAAATAGTTTACTGATCTTTACATCCTTAGTAGTTTATTTTTGCATTTCGTTATTAGAACATATTGTATGTATCGTCATAGAAGACCACTCATTAATAAACGTGGAATAATACACTGCTTTATTTTACAAGGACATAAAAAGAAGTGCATTTTATTCTTCGATAAATGTAACTCAGTTTTCTTTCATGCATTATCGGTGGATTAGCACTCTATAGAACTGCTTTTTGATTGCACTAGAATGATAGGAAGTTACACATATTGGGAATACGCATATTGCTGACAAGGAATGCTTATAGCAAAAAATCATTCTAACTATTCATTGATTTATTTTACTTATCTTTAATTTTCATCCTTCCTGCTCTTTTTTAAGTTAGTATCAATCCTGCATTTAACAACTTCTGATGGAAATGGAAATTTGAAAGAAGATATAATTATAGAAATAAAATTATGAAAGTAGTTAACCCATAAGATGCCTTTAAGAAATTCGTTTAATAATCGAAAATTTATATTAGAATGTGTTTTTTGTATTCGGCTTTAAAAATTTTAAATTTCTGTCAGAAGGATATTAGAGTAACGCTTTAATGTGCTGTAACAAAAGGATTCTACAAATCGCGATTGTTCATATAATTGAGGGTAATTAAAAATGACTGCAAATATTTTATAAAAATGTTTTTAACAATTTCGTGTATTTGTAAGTATGGGAACGTTAAGAACAGTATTAACTTAAAAAATTAACTTTATGTGAAATTTTGAGTAATTTTGTATAAAATATTTTTGCTTATCCAGAAAATTTTTTACGAAATGTCATTTTCCAAGAAGATTTTTTATTTTCATTCAAATAAACTGAAACTTACCATTTAAAATTTTTATTTCATACACATATGCTCTTCATTTGAAAACTAAGAAAAAACTGCGTAATTCTGTGCCTACAAAAATAGTGATAAGCTAAAATATCAATACAGATTTCGTAAATCGTTAAAATTATTTAAAATTCTTCATTTTAGCATGGGTAGGAAATAAAAATAAGATACATTTCGCATCCAAAATATTACTGCAAATTCCATTATTTAATAGTGTTTGAATTTTTTTTAATTCCATGTATGATTATAAAGAAATGTTATAATAATTGCAATACGACAGATTTATTTTAAGAAATTTGAGACTGTTGTGAGAAATATTGAGTACATAAACAAATATCAATAAATTTAAACTGACTCGAATGTCCCTTTTCTTGTTACATAATATGGAGTTTGCTGCACCTTAATCATAAGTAGAAATAATTTGGTCGTCAAAAGTTTAGTAGGATTAAAACTAATTAACTTTTCACAGTATTTGTTAGCGAATAAAATTCCGTCTTTCCAATTTATTTAATATTCTGTAAGTGATATTAAATGAGCCGACGAGTAGCAAGTCTAGTTTGCGCAAAGACAGAGGCACTCCTAAAAACATAAAAGCAACAGTTATTAATACAATATTATGGCAACGGAAAGTATTTATTATTATTCTTTTGACTTTGATTTCATTTTTTTTTGCCACTGGCGAAATATTTTTTAAATATATTATCTAGTTATATTTGAATGTCAAATGAAATGCTGTGGATATGTAGAGATTTGTAAATACGCTCCTCAGTGTATCATTTTAGAGACAAAAAGGAGCATTTAATCTAAACTAAAAATTGTTCGTAATAATAAGCTGAAATTTTGTATTCGCCTCATGAAAGGGCCTCCGATTTATGCCCAAATTTAAGTTTGTTATTATTTAAAAACTTTTATATTCCAATTTATACAATTTTTTCGCATTTTAAAAATTACTTTTTAATCATGTTGTTACTATTTATGGCGTTTTACAAGCCCTCTGTCTAAAAGCTCTCAGCGATCAAGCTTACATTAGGGCCCCTTGTTTTTGCAGTAGCGCCAACTAGGGCCAAGAGTACAACTTAGCTACTTCATGTTTCGTATTCGCTTGCACAACCCCCACATTCACACTACTCAAAGATAGAACACAGAATAACAACCATGCCTGAACCGTGACACCCAGAACACGGAGAGGACGCGTTACCACTATGCCAGGATGACGGCACTTTTAACTCATAAATACAATACATGTTCAAAATGTGTAGAATACTTCATATTTTCATAAGGAAAAGAGTTGAGATTAATAATCATATTAATTTTTAAAATATGAATTAAAGTTCAAAATTTTATTTTAGCATTTGAAGACCAAAATTTTTTCAGCTCAAACATTCGAAACGAATAGATCTAGACTGAGGAAATTTAGTTTCACGGAAGAGCATTTGATATATTTTAAAAATTTAATGAGAAAAGTATATAATGCTATTGGAAATTAAGTTCGTTCTTATTTCACTATATAAACTATCCTATATGAAATTTTTAATTTAATAAACCTTAAGAATTTGTTAATTCCTGTCGAATAATGCCTTTTATATGATTGTACGATGAATAAGGTCAGAATAAAGCTATGTAGCTCCTTTTTCTTCCCGTGATTGCATATTTAGCACTAATTGCTACCAGAGAGATTAGTACTTACAATATAATGATTATTCTATACTGAATAAGCAGTTTGTTTTACAATCAAGGTCTATATAAATTGCTAACCGATAAATATAGAATAAAAATTAGATATTTTTTCATAATAGATTTTTATAATTAAGTAGCATTTCATTGATGTTTGACTGCTATCTTTTAAATATATAATAAAAACGGAATTTAACAAAAACTCGCTTTTAGTCATTACAAAATGTACGCAGAGTATCTGATCGGACAACTGGAAAAATTTCTTGGCTGTTAAATATTTGATGCTTCTAAGCATATCTTTTTAATATTTGTTTTGCATAATTTTTAATAATGTTTTCTTCAATGGAAAACATTGAATCTATAAATCAAAAACCACCATTTTTGAAGTATTTTTATTAAAGAAATCAAAACAGGCATGTTCCTATTAGAAGATGTATTTCATTTTAGATGTTCATAAAATTTATCTCAAAATCTTATTATAATAATGTTAATGAATTCCATTTCTCAAGGTTCTTTAAATGTTATCTTAATGAATTAATGGATAAATGCTGAAACCGCTTTTTATTCTTCATATTGCTTGATATTAATGAGCTATTAAAAATTTTTTCATTGCTTTGTCAAAGACAAAAATCATCTTTTCATAAATTGTTAAATTCCGAGAAAGTTTTTGTGTCATTCATTAAGAAAATTTGATTCTTGAAAGATAAGAGAGATTAATTGAATCATTGATTTATGATGACATTTTGGAGAGACTGAGGTGAAAATGTCCAATCATTAATTCAAATGTGTCTAAAAGGGCATTGCTCTTTCATTGAAAACTGATTTATCTTCATGTGCTGCTTTAATATTTTAAAAAACATTCAGTTTCTTTTTTTCTTTTTTTTTTTTCTTTTTTTTTTTTTTTACACTTCAAATTGCAGATTAAAAGATCCATTCTATTCATGACTTCAAAATTTATTTAGTTTGTCTTTCTTCAAATACAATTTAAATTTTATCTCTAGCAACGACGATGTCGAGAATTAAATCAATGATGATTTCATTCAGTGTGTTTTCATTTTTGGACGGAACAAACATTATTTGGAGAGAAATTCCTATTGAATACTTTTTCAGTCATTTCCTATTTGAAGCCACTTTTTGTTTCCTTTAAAATAATACATTTTATTTTATCATTTTAAAGATTAGCTGGAATCGTAGCATTTGTGCTGGGTATTAAGGAATTGTTGAATGGAATATTAAATTTAGTTTGACCAATTTTGCAAGTTAAACACTCAAAACTATTTTAACAAGATTATTAATTTTATTTTCATTCAAAGACAGCTAATTTTACCTTACTTATTTAATAGAAAGATAGATAAATGGTATTCATTTCAAGTTTTTTAAAAAGGACGATAAGTAAATAAGGGGTATTAAATATATTTTGATTAAATAAGGCAAATAATCAAAGCTATTTATTTTTCTTAAAAATAATTAATGTTTAAACTAATTAATTTTATGAGATAGTTGAGTAGTAAGAGACAGTAAGTACTTGATTAATTGAATATCAAATATATTTTAACTAAATTAGAAAAGTAAATAATATGATTTGTGATTAAACACTAATTTCTATTAAAAACAAAATTTCATAATGCATGCCTTATAAATAAAAGAAAAAAAATTACTTATTATTATTAAGATGTTATTTGAAATTTTTGAGAGACTTTTTTTTTCAAAAATAAATAAATAAAAGATTCTATATCAGATTTGGAAGAAAAAATAAATTTTATTCTATAATTTTTTCCTATGATAGTTTTGCGCTGCAAAAGGCAAGCATATTTTTCCTATCAGCAAACTGTACTGAAAATGAAAAGTCTGTGGAAGGAACGTTGACAATTCGTTAATTCCCCTTCAACTTTGTTTTCGACATGGACATCGTGATATAGAAATAGAACAATGACTTATTAATATTGTAAGAAATATAAAGATGACAAAAGTATTGAATCAGATATTCAAAAAGGATTGTTGATATTGGCAAAATTGTTGGGAAATATTTCTGACTGTACAACATTCCATTCAAAATCCATCCCATAGAAATGATTGTTAATTTCAGAATTTCCTCCTGTAATAGAATAGTTAAAAAGATAGCGAGTTCGCCCACAATGAACTTAAGCTAAAGAATAAAATCATGACGACGAATAATAATCCTAATTAAAATAAGCAGTGATGCGCAGATAATTGCCTTTTAACATAAAGTTTCTGCAGTTGAGCAATCAACATAAAAAGAGCAGATTTAACTCAAAAGTACTTTTTTAGAAAGAGCATCGGCTTATATTCCTATATTTGTTAACTTAATGTAATTTGTTCTAGATTATGTTATAATCACATTGCGAAAATTTTTAATTAAGATTTTATAGGCTGTGAGCAGCAAAATTATTTCAAGATATAATTGGAATTCTGCTTTGAAATTTTAGAATTTATCTTTCAAATCGTAAGAAAAATTTTATTTCAATTATCTACATGAGAAAGTGATTGGTAGCAAAAAATCGCGGTGCTGAAATTCTAAATTTCATCTTGATTTTTTAAAAATATTATTTTCTTGTTTTGAGGAAAAGAATTAGTTATTGTTAAATTGAAATAATAAATAATTTCTTTGAAATGGTGTACTAAAATCTAATAAAATTTTTCATAAATACTTTATTATATTTTTACTTTTTAAAATTTTTCACTTATGTCATATCATATATATGTAGTTATCTAAATGACACCAATTATATTATAGATATATTCTGCATCATTAATTATAAGAAAATTAAGTGATTTGTGACAATACTTTTTCATTCCGACCTTATCATATCAGAAGGAAAATAAAAAATAAGAAAGTCATTTTATCTTCCACATGTTTAAAAATGTTCGAATTACACCCGCATAAATTTAATATTTTCTTCTTTGATTACTACTGAAAAACTCGTTGTGCGAATTAAATAACCATCAAACGAAAACCATCGACAATTAACTTTAAATTAATATGAATCATAATCCTCCTAAAATTATCAAAAATAAAAATTAATCATTTAAGATAAAATTCTATTTCTTGTATATTAAACGCAGACATGGCTCGAAAATGTGTAAAAATTCTAACTTTAATTTTCTAAATGTCTAAACAGAATTCATTCGTGTTGATATTCTGCTTTCATTCTATAAAAATGTCATTTTATTCAAATTTTGGAAAAGCGTTTTAAAAAGAAATGAATGTTAATCGGTGCAATAACACCGACTGTACCCTCGTAATTTATAAAAATTATGTAACCTAGTAAACTTTTAAATTTTAGACGACAGTCTAAAGAGCACATTTTTGAAAGCACTATGATATGAAATGTAGAAATATTTCTAAAAGAGCAGTTATCTTCTATTCACATAAAAATTTAAGTGATTTTGTGTCAGTGTCGTTCAGATACTATATTTATCTCAAATTAAAATTCAGCTTCGATTGAAACAGAAACTACTTATAAGTTCCTTTCCATAAGAATTTACAAAATCTTATGCTGTCTTTTTTGTCCATTTAAATATCATTCGTTTTTAATACTTCATAGTCTCGCAATTATGAAAAACTTCTGAAATTTCAAAATAGTTATGAAAATTGTTTGAGAAATCTCCAGGTTCAGTTTTTTGTGACAATAATTTGTGCTGTTTTCAAGAACAAGCATTTGCAACTAAAAATGTATTGATCTTTCATATTTTATGCAGAGTAAACAGCGAGAATTTTCTTGTTGAATTAAATTTAAAAATGTGAATTGTAAAAAGCTGTCAAGTTTTTTTATTTTTACAATTCTTATATCGTTCCTGGTAAGTTCTGTCTTTGTGATCTTGTATATTTTGTAAGAAAACTACTGTCAGGTTTAAGTTGTCTGTGTGTGTATTATGTCAGAGATTTTGCATTCGAAAAAGGCATGAAAATTAAATTATATTTGTCTTAAAGTATAACAAAAGGCAACGTTCAGTTCACTTTATTAATTTTTAATCTCTTAAAAAGTATCAAAAGAATTGAAACAGAGGTCAACATTTTTCGGACATACCATATAATGTAAGCTATTTACGAATGATACATATGGCTTAAGAATTTACGAATGATCATTCTGATACTGATTCCATTTGTTTGTGGTTTTAACGATTCAAAGAATCATAGATGCAAAACCAGTTAAGGTCTTCTCAAAAGTGGTTAAACCCGATGTTGAATTTAATGAAACTAGTATATGATTTGTTGTCAAAAGAAGATTGAAACATGAAAATTTCTAAGTCAAGTATAATGCGTTATTGGTTGATTTTTGTTGTTAAAACTTTAAATTGTATATATAAATATTTAAAGCTTTAAATTGAATTGAAATTAAATTTTACGAAATCAAAAACTGATTTCTAATAAAACCCCAACTTCTTTTTAAAATCTAGTTCAACTGAAAACTTAATCCCATAAATAGTTCGCATGCAAAGCTTTAAACAAACAGTTAGAATTTCAGTCTATTCTTCTTTAGTCTATCAGTCTATTCTAAATAAAGAAAAAATTCTTCTTTTTTATTTAACAAAGGAATTCTCGGATTTTTTTCAATAAAATATTTGCTTAAAGGAACTAATAAGAATAACTACTGAAATATGTTTCCTTGGTGTTCCAAGAATTGAAACGAAAGGAAGAGTCTGGCCAAAAGGAAAATTACTAGATTAAAAATCCAATTGATTCGAAATCTTCAAAGCGAACATAAGAATAATTAGCTTTCGACTTAATTTTTTATAAAAGACATAGACAACAGAGTAAATCTTATCTATTTTTTGCTATCCTATACCATGTTTTTTTCCTCTCAGAATTATTCAATTTCTCTGATTTCATACTTTTCTACACCGGTAGATTTAGATAATTTCAATGAACAAATGGAGATGACCTTCTGTGAAACATATAATTGTTTTTCAGTTTATTATGCAGTTTCTAAAGTGTATGTAATCTGCTGTAAGTAATGTCCGAAGTATCAAATTGAAGTTCGTTTCCTTTCTTGAACGAAATACAATTGAGAAACATAGAACTATCTTGCCTGAGTGAATGCAGTACTTTTGTCTTTTGAACTGAATGTAGATTTTGAAGTAAAATCAGCGGAATAAAACTTGTTTCACTCTTTCTACAAACATTTCTTGAAATATTATTTGGCATTTTATCATAAAAGAAATAAAATACAATTAATAGTTATTTTATAAAAGAATCTATGATGTCATTCTCTTCAAGAATTTCAACATATCTTTGCAATAAGGCTAATACAAGTTTTTCATTTCATCTCAAAAGTAAAACTATTTTAATCATTTTAAGATCTGAAAGGGACTTTGAATTTTTTTGAATTCTTATACTGATAGCCTACTTATATAGTTAGATATATATATCTAATAAAATTTAATTAAAATAACACATGTGCCAAATTGCCTGATTTACCACAAAGTGTACTTTTTAATGTATATTTTGAGTCTTTTTTTGTTCAGGATAACATAAACCTTATCTTTTATTGCAATTCAAAGATACGAGGAAACAATGCATACAAATTTAAATGAATTTTTGATTCACTGATTGTATTCTAACTACTAAAAGTCCTATGAGCACTTATAATGAAAGTAGGATCAAGTATTAATGGAAAAATATAATATTAAATTTATAATTAGGCAAAAAAGGAAAACAAGCTATTTTCCCCTTGTCATAGCGTCAATAATCTAAATGACGGGCTACAGAGGCAGCTTAATCCTTAATAGAGATTAATGGGACATTAAACAACGCCATTATGGTGAAGTCCGGGCGTTATCTTCTCACTTAAGGGGTACGATCCGTCATCTATGTAAAGGCAATACAACCTTGCACCATTATTGTACCACCAGAGAAGAGAGATTTTACTTATTTATACTTTAACTCCTCCTCTCCATATATGAGGGGTCCATGGTGGGATTGAATTTAGATATGCAATAATTTACAGATTACTGGAGGATAAACATCTCATTTTCCACATTATTATTTAACCCTATGATCATGGTTGACCTAATAACAAATTTCTATATTTTATCAGCTTGTGCCATTCCCTAAAATTTTAACTATTAGTTATTCTTATACATAATTCCTTATAATTTATTCTAGAATAATTTCATATCATTTATTAGTTTTTTAAAACTCTTTATATGAAGAGTGAAAGTGTATGTGTGTGTTAATTAATTAAAAATCTTTCCTCTAGATCTAGTGAAATATGCTACCAATTATTAGTAGAAAAAAATATTTTTAACATTTTCATTAATTGAGAGCGTAGATAAGCATTTTAGCTATCTATAACGTAAATGAAAGAAATAATTTATACTTGTTGACATTAAATGTATCTAAAGCTCCTTGCAAAATGTTACGCTCATTGGGGAAAAAGCTTTATGCTTTTTGAAGATCGACAACTTTCCGTATAAAAAAAACTGCATTAAACGTTAAATAAATAGCTTTCTAACAGAAATATTTCAAAAGATATGTTAAAGTATAATTTTCTAAGAACCCTTAAGGCCAAAAGTAAGCTTAACTTTTGAAAACAATTCTTTCTATTACGCCACCAAGGTTAAATAACTACCAATTTTCATTTCTTTACCCAAAATATGAATTGATTTCTAATTAATATATCCCTTATGACTGGTAAAGCGCTTTTCTTTTTAAAGAAAATAAAATACTTTTTCTGTATTGCTCGTTACAGTATCAAAAAATGAAAGAAGAAACTTTTGAATCTTTAAAATTTATTTCTTCTGGGAAAATGGTTACTTACTTTTTTCCTAAATGTTACAATTCGCTTTATAAGTACAAATGAAGTTAATTAAAAGTAAAAAACAAAAACAAATTAAATCTAAACTAACTAAAATACAAAAAAATTCAACTATTAAAGCTATTATCATTTTTCTTAAATTTATTATTCAGTTAAATATACAATATTAAACTCGTATGACCCCATCTTGTTCAGTACTTTATTGATAAGTATTTTTCCAGTTGGAATCATATGAGATGGCTAATAACTTAATTTTATTCATTTTTTAATAACAGCCGGTAACCGCGTTACGACAGAACTAAACCGTACAAACAGGACAGCCAACAATTTCTTTAACGAGTTTTTTCTTCAAACCCATAAATCATTAGCATAATAAAAGAATAAATCTAAAGGCTATCAACATAAAGAACTTTGGATGTTAGAAGAGGATAGAATTCTGACTGTCAAGCTTTTGGCTAGGATTCGTTAAATATAAAAATTGCCGAAGTATTTGGATTTTTCAATTCATTCTTGTATGTAAATTATTCTAATAAAAAAAATGAAATTTTTTTAAAGAAAATGCATGACTATTACAATGTTGGCTTTGTTTCTTAACTCAGTCGCTACGTTATAATTTTTAGAATGTCCTTGAATATATAAAATAAAAATGAAAGCTTGTAAGTCGGAAGTCTAGTTCTTCAAATTGGCTATGGACATTTTATTATTAAATTTTGCTTGTCCTTCAAACTCGAATTAGTTTAGAAAGAGTAATATCCTGTTTATTCAAATGTTAATAAAATGGCTTTATAGTAGTCTTCAAAGCTAGTAAAAATAGATCAATATTATTTTGATTATCTCAAATATTTTTGTTAATATGTTTAAAATATATATATTTAGCTATTAATTAAATAATGTAGATAAATGTGCATTACTGCAAATTGCAATTTTTAATTTCCAAGCAATATGGAAATAACCAGAATTAAAAATATATAGCCCGAAAAAGCTAACAAGAGTTTTTATTTGTTATCCTTAATACCCTTTAATGAATTATAAAACTCTTTTATTTGTGCATTTAGAAATTGATAAAAAGATTAATTTTTCTTATCAATATCTTCAAAAAAATTCCACATTCGCCGAATCAACGTAGACATTCTTGTCATTCTTTTCTTATATTTTTAATTATATAAAAGGTTTTTCCTGCTATCAATATTCTTTGAAATAAATTATTACAATAATCTCTCAATAATACTCCAGATACTAGACCAGAGAACAATTATAATGAACTAAAGCTATGAATTAGGGGAAGCCTAGAAAAATGTATTCCAATAGCAAAACTTATATTTCTTCAGCAGAATATTATTTATTTTTTTATTTGCTCAGATAAACATAACTTATATAAAAAAACTACCTATTATTTACTATCTGTCTCTATATATAACATGAAATGAAATCAGCTAACCATTTTCTACAGACCATGTCGCAGACATCGAAATGCAGTAACCTGAATCGATACTTTCCATTTACCCATCTGAAAGCGCCGCATTTCGAAAGGGTCGGATTGACCAAGTACAGAATCACAGAGGGATCTTAGAATATTTATTTTTATTATTTATGATTTATATATATATCACATTTTTTTTTCTTGGATTTTTAAGTAAAAATGGATTTTAAAAGCATGTCTTTACATTCCCATCAAAAGATTTATTGTGTTTTGAAAAACACTTGTAGAAATACAACAAGTGCCGTTAAATCAAATGCTTGTGTAAAAATAGGTCTCTCAGCATGAAGATTTTCAATAAAAATCCTCAGTTTCATCCTCTGAATGCATTTCAGTTTATTCAGAAAGCTTTTATCCTTAAGGAAGCATTCATATTAAGAGTAAAATCAAGAAAAATGATATATACATTGGTAGAACTTAAAGGAATTTCATTCCGTGAGTTGAATTTGAGTTAGGAAATGGTTGCTATGCACAACAAAAACTTTCTTGTAGGATTAAGATTAAAAGCATCATAACAGAGTAAAAGTTTCATCTATATATGTTGGATTGCTGGAAAAGGTACATAAGCTGTAAAACTACACATTCAACTCATTAATTAAGAGTGCGTGAAAGAATATATACCTTAAGTTTTATGCCGTTAGAATCATGAAATGTATCTGTTCGTTTCTTTGAAATCTTTAAAAATTTTATGCCGCTTGAGATCTTAAAATGTATCCCTTCATTTCTTTGAATTCTATGAAAAATGTGTTGCATGGGACATTGAATTCTAAAACATGCCAATGCAAAATTAGAGGAATTACTCGTTTTATAGCAAAAGCCAAGATGGTAAAGTTTTCTCACATACACTTTTAAATGATTGAAAAGGAATTTTATAATAAAACAAAACTTATTAGTGACTTGAAAATTTAAACCACAGGATAATGTAGAATAGAATCGAAATAAATGTAACTAACAAACAATTACCTTTTTTGAAAAAAAAAAGAAAGATGACATTTTGAAATATAAATTAGCTCCTAAGTAATATTAATAATTGAAAATAGTCTAAATATACATTTACAAAATAGAAAAAAAAAGCCGATAAAAATATATCCACTGATAATTCTTTCATTTAAAGATAGATGGGAGATGATAAAATTTTAAAAAGATGAAATTAAAGCAAAACTTTGCATATTTGTAAATAAAAATGAACATGAGATAATATATTTTTGTTTGCATGATAGGTATGTTGAAAAAGTAGTAGCCATTGTTTTAATAAATAAAATCTGGAATTGCACTAGATATGAACAAACTAAGCTTAATGCAGAGAGATGAACCATGAATAGTTTTATATTTGAGAATTAACTCGTTATAAAAGTTAACTCTATGTTTAATTATTTCATTCTCATTCAAAAATTGCGTCTATGAAGTAAATATTAAAAAATATTATTTAAGGCAATGCTAAGGCATTAGTAATGCATCTATAGCAGAGAAATACTTCGAAAGAAATATTGAAATAAAGTAAAAATTTTGTAAGTCTTTGCTAAATCTCAGATTTTTTATTTGAGTGAAATTATGTGACTTAATTACTCATTATACTCATTATAGTATTTTTAGAAAATGATTATAGGAAAAAGTTACATATATAAGATCTTATTAAAAAATTAATCGATTGAAATTTCGGAGAATAATAATATTCTCTCATCCCCCAGAATTATAATTCAAAAGAAAAGAAGAATAAAGACTTCTGTTGAATTCGTTTAATATTAAATTTTAAATATAAATACATTATGCATTAAAATTCTATTCAGAATATATTCTCAAAGGTGTTGTCAAACGATCGAAGAACTTCTATATTTATGCCAATAACAATGACGGGAACAAGGAAATATAAATTGGAACTATTTTTTAAATTTCGGCTCAAGAAGCAAAATTTAATTTAATTAGTTTTCACCTTTTCATTTATTTTTAAAGTATTGAATTATTTTCTAATGAATTTAATGATTGGAAAAGGGGAAGGAGAAGAGAGAGAATGTTTTGACTAAAGAGAAATAGGAACGTGCTTCGAAAACAGATTCCTCTAAGGATTCATTGAGTATGCACTTTAATTCTCTCATTGAGATCAAACGCTGTAAGCTTTGTAAATTGTGACATCGTTAATGAATTTTATTCTTCTATGTATTTAAGCAGTGAACTTGGAGAAGAGCAGGGGTAGTACTGTGATTTTATGGAAAGATCTCTCCTTTGAGGTAAAGACAACACATGTCAGATATCCATTAGAAATTAATTCAATTATAACGAATCTAATTTGTTGATTAAGTTAGTTTCATTACACGAGGGTTGTTTTAATTCAGTTTAATTTAGTTACATTTGGCTTTCGTTTTGAAGTAACACTTGACTATTTTGGAAAAGACCTTGAAATTTTGAAGCACGGTGGAATGACGAAGACTGCACTTGAGTTGACATAAGAAAGTTCTTATGTCAACTCAAGTTCTTTAAATTTCCGCACCACACTAACGAAGAGAAATTTGATCTGATGAATTCAACGTGCTCTAGCTTTGATCAAGTAGCGTTTCTTCGATGGAACTTCCAAAGGTTCAAACCTCGTACTCCAAAAACATACCACCAGTAACCAAAGAATCTAGTGGTTACTTTCTAATGGCCCTATTAATCCTGAACCATGGTCGAATAACCAGGAAAGGAAACGAGGCATTTATCCTTTGCCAAATCTCCACTCCATACTAATGGAAGGTGGCTTGGCCCTCAGTGAATTTCATATTATCAAAACCTTATATGACGCAGGCCTTCCTTTGAGAAGGATGTGACAGCACGACTCTTCTGATGGTGTTATAAGCTCCAACTTCTAAAAGGATTTTTCTTATGTTTTGTCCAATCCATAAGTTTTCACTTATTAATTCAAAAAGTTGAAGAACTAACTCTATGATTTCAGGGCGCTAATTGACTTTCGAGATGGAAACATCACGAAAGGCAGAGGCAGGGTTGTTTGGTGATAAGATTTTGGCTTTGTATAAGGAGAGATTCCGCCTTAGAACAAACTTCCATGGGTGTTTGTTGGAAGTTAAATCTAACATGATCAATCATCCTTCCTCTGGTGTGATACAAAAGTTCGGGGAAGGCCTGCTGGCATAAACAAGATTTTCGTCAACTACTCATATTTCAAAACCTACAAGGTTCTTGCCGAAATATCCTTTGTGATGCTTCAAAAGGGGCTTAAATGATAATATGTTAAATTAGGTCGCTTTCAGATAACGATTTAAAGTTACGATATTTGCTATCATCAGCTTGGATGCATGTATAAAAGTTCATAACTAAGCTTATACTTTACGTGCACATAAACATATATTTAAAGTAATATTCGTACAAAAATTCCGCATTCAGGTTAAGGAAATCGAAACAAAGAAAGACTGATCCGATCCGAAAATAAAACCCCTAAGAGGAAAGAGCAAGAGTTGGAGTTGCAGATAACAGCCAAAAATGGTGCGTGGTTAGAAGCAAATGCTTCTCTGTCAGGCTCCTGTGCTCTCGGGGAAGAGCATTAACAGTGCTTTTATCCAATATTTTTCGTCGGTGGGCTGTCAGAGTGGGAGGAAATATATGACTTGGAAAAGTATCCGAAGAGTGTCCCTCTGCCTGAAGGGGGAGGGAAAGAAACAGCTTGTTCTAACTGTATCGTAGAAAGAAAGATGGAAATGCAACAAAAGTCATCTGGGATATAAGCCAAAAGGGAAATTGCGAAGAAATTCGCCCTCGCATATTACAGGAGAAATGAGGAGAAGTATGCGTGATATGTTGTGTGACGATAATTAATTGATGATGTTATGGCGAAAATATGACCATGTTATATTAAAAGACGATGACTTCCAATTGAGGATTATAAGACCAGAAAATGTTGTTAGAGAAAACATAACTTTTATTTTTATTTTTATATCGTTCTTAAAATATATATTAATGAATTTTTGAATATATCATTTTAAATATGAAAGAAAAAGAAATTCAAACAACAATACCTTTAAGTACGTGTTATAAGATGGCATAAATTTGTTTTGCTTAGTTGGTATTTTTCACAATCAGTTTGGTTATATATAAACCTGTGGTTGTAGTTCTTGTAATATATTCAGCCAAATTCATGAGTTAAGAACTCATTTTGAAAGTAATTGTGCCATTTTAAAAAATTTGAATCACCTGACTTAAAAATTTCGCTCAAACTAATATATGGGAGTGATTTTTCTTTTATATTATATATATTGGGGAAACGGACCCGCATTTGTGTTTGGAAAAAAATTAAGAAAATTTCCAGCACACTGTTCGATCATTGCTATTAATTATTAGTTTTAGAATAATCTATCAGTCTAGTCAATCTATCAGTTTTAGAATAATGGTAGTTACTAAAGTTACAAAATCATGGAATTCATCATCTTCATCTTCCGATTTATATTCTGCATCAATATTATGATCAAAATTACACGATCTCAGGCGAGTTGTTCAAAGACTTAAAAATGCTCCTTCTCCTCCGTACACTCTATTAAAATGAAAAAATTCAAAGAAGAAATCTATTAACAAAAAGAAATCTGCATATTTATTTAAAATCGAATGCTAACAAATACAAGAAACTGAAGAAGATATCCGATTTGAGTGCATAGAAAAATGAATAAAGAAACCTAAAAACCTGGATTACAAAAACATGGGTAGCCACTCTTGTCTTATTAGTTGCATTGTAGCGAAAACCGAAGAAATCAGTCAGCATTAAGTTCTAGTTAAATTTCAATTCATTCTGTCAAAGATATCTTTGTATAAGTAAGAAAGAATATCAAGATCAACTCTTTGTCCTTTGTTACCAAATGACGCAATCACTGAATAACTTGAGGATTTGAAAGCATTCTGAATGACACAGGTTATTTGAAATTTATTAGGAAACCATCTGGTTTTGTATAGTACCGAGGGTATCATATATATGTTAGAGAAAAGAAACGATTTGAATGCACAACAAAAATTGACCACCCTTTTCTTGTTCGCTGCACTATAACCAAACTGAAAGGGTCATGCAGAATGAAGTTTTAACTAAATTTCTTCCTTCTGGTTTAGAAAGCTTTGTGTGAGTTTCAATTTCAAGACCAACTGTTTGTCCTTTGATAAAAACTATAGAAATCTCAGAATAACTTGAAGATTTTGAAGTCTTGTGATGACGCAAGTTATTATTTCATTTGAAGATGGTGAGGGACTATCTGGATTTGCCTAATGTCAATGCTATCATTTGGGTATGAATAGATATGTCTTTGAATGTTGTTGGCATGGATATATTTTTCTTCCATTATATTTTGATATAAAGAGATAGAAATGGAACAAATCTTGAACTATAATCCTCCTCAGATACACAAAAAGATATAATGCGATGCAAAGAAGTTAAACATATGGTCCATTGTCAATGAAGAAAACCAAATATTTCTTATATTTATAATTCCAAAAGTTAATTATAGTTTCTTCAGTCATCAAAACGCCAATAAAATAGAAATTTATTTCCAGTAGTAAAATTACGAAGGATGTAATATCAACTTCAATTTTAAAAAAAGTAAAATAATATTAAGCTCATTTATATTCAAAATCTGAAGAAAAATTTACAGATTTTTGTAGTTTCCTTAAATAGAATCTGAAGGTGAGATCAAGGTTATGGTACTGTAAGCATACTGTAAAATTTTTAATTGTAAGTATTCTATTAATCTTAAAGAACTTTTTGGGAAAAAAGCAAGTCTTCACAGCTAACAGATGTGAAGTTGCCAAAGCCAACTGAGAAACAAGATTATTCTTATAATGAATGAACAATATCTTTAATAGAAGCAGTAATTAATATTACTGATAATATTTTTGAGCTTCAATTTCGGAAAATATTTAAGTGTAACCGAAAGGAAAGTTTGTTGTAGCAATCTCGGGATATGTTTTTTTTAAATAAATAAGTTCTCAAACATGATTAGAATGTGAAATAGGTTATTAGACATGAAATATAAACTTCGTGCATGGCATTAGATCTTTTGAACATTTGTGTTTGAAGAGTTTCCATTTTAATTGCTTCTTGCTGCATCTTTTATAATTAGTGGATATATATATGTAAGAAATGGTGGGACAGAATGCCCATCCAACCACATTTAGATCAGTGTCTAGGGTCACTGATTGAAGGAAAAGAAGCTTTTGGATAAGAAAGAAATTTATTTACAGTAAAGAATAAGGAAAAGACATTAACAATTATGACAGGACTATTTACAACAGAGAAAAAAAGTATTTACTTATAGAGGCCACCAAAGATGAGGCCTAATTAATTGTTTCATTGCGAAACTAAGTTGCGTTTTAAAGATGCATAATCGGAACGATATGACCCTCTCTGTCCCCGTCTGCAGAGGGAATGCGTAGTTCGCTTTCTCTCAAATTTTTACGTCACGCGTCTTGGACTTTGGTTCAGAGGTATTTTGCAGTATCCGTAGTGACATCTATTACAACAAATAGGAACTAAATATTTAACAGCAATGGCCGCTAATTATATATATATATATATATATATATATATATATATATATATATATATAAGAAGTATAAGACATTTATTTCATTAATTAATGGCAAAAATGAAACAGCGGATTCATTTGTGCTGAAATTCATTGAAAAATCACTTATTAGTAATCAAATAACTTAAAACATAACAAATAAACAAAACTGATAATTATATATACAGGAAATGTAATTAAATGAAGTATAATTTGCTAAATTGTTAAAGCTTCATATTTCAGAATTATATTTATTTTATTATATTGAAATTAGTCTATGCTCCAAATAATCATTGACTAAGGTAACCTTCATATCCGAATTAAAATTCAGTTTATAAGCTTGTGATGTTATTATTTCGTTTTGTCAGAAAATAATAAATTAGATTATAAAACTATGTTGTTGTATATTTCAAAATTACAATTTTTTATGCCTTCACAACAAAGTTATAGTTGAATTCCGTTGTCGATTAGTTTTTTGGAGTCAAAATTTTCTCATTTGATCCTGTTTTTAAAATTTACTGTGCAATCAATTTTAAGTCGATTTTTGAAAGAAGCAAATTTCTTATTTTTCATCACAACTATTCTTTGTTATTCTTTATTTAAAATTTTAATTAACTTTAATTAATCATTTATTGTTTAAGTTGAGCGACATCAACTAAAAATCATTTAACTTAAATTTAAGTTAGTGATTTTTTCCCAGAACTAAATTTAAATCAATCAGTGATAAAATCTATTTAATTTTTATTGATTGACAATGACTAAACTAATTAATATAAAATTAAAATAGCGTTATAATTTTTTAATCAGTTTTTATTATCTTCACTACAAGACATATACATGCTGTTTTGAGTAATTCGTTTCATTAGGACAGAAATTTGGGTCTTTCCGTAGAAGTTTCGCTATATTGTAAGGAGCATGGAGTGTCTTGTTCACACTACCAATGAATGATTGTTATCAGTTTTCTAAGCTGAGCTAAATCTTGCGCACATTGATAAAAATTTATAATGCATGATAAAAATTTATAATGCAGCAGTCGTTTTTATGTTCGAGCTCAAACAACATTACTCAATGAATAAATGCAAACGCGATTGAGCCTACTGGCCACTATCCCGATTATTTCAGGAGGAATTATTCGGTCCTTTGGTAAGGTAGTGAACATACATATTAAATTAACAAAAAAGTGTGCAATAAAAGTGGCATACATAATTATTCCGTACAGATAAATGTTCAAAGGATTTGAAAGAATTATTTTTCTCTTTGACCAGTTCTTTTCATTTGATAATTGTAAGAAATGTAATTGTGCCACGGTTTAATTCACGATTCAAGTTTTTACTCGTTCATTTCACTTCTAAAAGAATTCCTAAATCTAAAGAACAACAAACGAATGTTTAAAAATTTATTTAGGTAATGTATGGAATCTGCTCGAGGAAATAATTACTTAAATATTAAGATACATTCTACTGAAAAACACTCTGGATATTATGAGAAAATCAGTTTCAAACGGATGATTTTCCTGAAATTAGTTTCAATAAATTCGAATTTCAATAAATTGAAACTTGAGACTGTATAGACTAAATAAGTTGTCCGATTCATAACCATTAGCAGGATTTAAGTAAACAAATAAATTGCTCGAAACTAAAAGATAAAGTTACTGAAATTCAAGTATTAATTATTATAGGCTTAATATTATTTTTAACACACGACTAACAAGTTATCTAATACGCTTTGTTGGTAGCCTTTCAATTACTGCATAGAAAGCGGAGATCAACTTTTGATTTATTTGGAAAAAGATCGACCTTTTTTGTACATTAGATTGCATTGCTTAGCCACTTCATTATAGGCTTATAATTGTTTTGAATTGATGAAAACATATTATCGGTGACTTTCTCCTCGTTGGTTTCCTATTTAGATATAGGAAGATGAAACCAATTTCCCATTTAATTCACCCCACAGGCGCTTTTTTGTAGATTTACAACCTGCACTTCTTACGCAACAAGGTTAGGGTTTCATAGCACTCATTATGTAGCCTTAATAGGAAGAAAACACCGTAGCTAGAAAATTGGATGATAAAAGTACACCACCCTTTATTTTGTGTGGAGTTCTTGCTCATAAGTACCCCTTAATAATTGTTTTTGTAACTATAACAGAAAGAATACATGGCCTTGCAAAAATCCTCTACTTCCAATCAAAGTAATATAATACAGAGTCAATTATCGACAGTACATAACACTAAGAGAATTATATTTATAAAAAAACTAATTAAGTAAAAATTTAAAAATAATGAGCTTCGTATCGTTAGATATTCATATTGGTTCACTTGGAAAAGCACGACGTTTGTACGTAACTTTTACTTAGAATTATTGAGTTTATCTATAACATAGATTTAATCTATGAAACGAATAGAAGTTAATTTTCATTTCAACTATTTGAAATAATTTTCTTACCAGACAAAACTTTTCCAATTGAAATTACGATTTTCTCTATTTATTTACATTTAGCTTTGTACTGAGCATAAAATCCCGTCTTTTCAGTAATGAAGACTTTCAGGTTGTAACAGTTTTCCTTTGGGTAACATTCGCTCCTCATCTTTCATCGCAAATTACAACCTAGACTTGACAATTGCTACCGATTCCCTGGGTAAAACTGAGTCATTTCTACTGGTTTATCATGATATGAGGGAACATACTCAGGTTCTTGTAATAGCCAGTAGCATATCGGATGGAGTGAGTTCTACATGCATATTGGTTATTTTCGAATGCATATGTAGTACATAGGTGTGTAATTGTTAAGGAATTCTCCATCTGACCTATTCCTAGGAAATCCTTTGTGGATTCAAATAGATGTTTCTTAGATATTCTTGGATAGCCAATTAAAAAACAGAGCATTAGAATATTTATGGATCGCTTTAAAAAGGTTTTATAGCAATTTTATTATACCAGTCTATTAGCAGCATCAATAGAAAAGGGAGATCATATAGCCTTCTGATTTCCAAGAATTTTGGGCATTACTCAATTAATTATCGATATATCCAATTTATGAATAATTAGGCTAAACCTAAAAAAGACTAATGAAACTGGTCTTTTCCCAGTTCACTATATGAGATGTGTACAAAATTTAAATCAGGATTTATCGTAACTGTTGCGAGCAATCTTTTCTAATATAATTTTTTTGAATTAAAAAAAACTGACTGTTTTTAGACAATGGCAGTTACTTAAGTTGACTGCTGTTGTAAATATAAGTATTAACTTTTCAGAGAATATATTCTTTCTAATGGATGTATATAAATGTGTTCAGATTCACATACACGTACGTACACACCTTAAAAAGAAGAAATAGTATTCTTGTATTAGTAAATACTTGGTTAAAACATATGAGTGTACTACTGAAAAAGATGTTAATGAATGATATTTACCAGTTTCTTTAAATGTGAAAGATAAAGATATTTTTTTTGATGATTTAGTTCATTGATATATTAAACTAAAACAAAAGTAATGATAAGAGTTTTCAAAGCGTACAATAAATATGGTCAAAAGCAGTCTTTTTTAATTTGAATTCTTTATGAATCTGAGCTATAGAATTAATTTGAAAATCTCAGAAACTAAGAGTATTGATGATAGGAACTCCCATTTTTGAAAAATATTTACTATCTTATATTTCAACAAAAACAAATACAATAGTGTTTGAATGTTTAAATAATTACTGTATCAGCTAAATATTTCTTAGAAATTAATTGCACGTTCTTTGAAAAGTATGCAAGTGAAAAATGAATAATGTAATGTTCAGTGAATTTATTTTTTCACTCAGAAGATAATAAATAGAAATGGATATTTTTTATTCATTGAAAAGTTTTATTTGCTTTTTTCTTGCCTTTGAGTTTTCTCATTGCGTTTTGATTTAAAATCAGATAATATATTTTTCATTTCACATGGTATTGTTACTGGTGGCTTTTTACAAGTACTCTGGCCTGTCAGTGATTTCAGCCGAAATGAACCTCCCTTGTGTTTTCAATTGCGCCAACTGGGGCCAAGAGTACATCTTAGCTACTTCATACTCCACATTCGCATGCACAATCCTTTTTTTTACAGAGGACGGGATCAGATTCACACACTTCACAGATAGAGCACAGAATAACAACCATGCCCGAACCGGGACTCGAACCTGGGAAGCCCAGATCTCAGGAAAAACACGCTACCCCTATGCCAGTGCTCCGGGTTATGTCTCTCATTTCTTCTATCTATGAATTTTAGGTTAGATTTTAATTATTCTACCTTTCAAACTTGATTGTACTTTCTATAAATCAAAAAGAAACTAAAATTTTGATATTTAAGGATTTTGTATCCACTGGAAAATTTGTAAGCTCAAAAAATTTCTTTAAAAATATTTTATCTCGTTATTATTTTTTTTCTTCATATTTTTCGAAGAAAGACATTTAATTTAATTTAATTATTTTCTAAAAGCTTGGCATTAATTGATGTAGAATTTTAAATTTTACTGGAATTTAAACATTTTGTATCGTCTTTTAATTAACACCATTAATAATAATTCAAGGAATAATTTATAACAATTTACAAAAAGAAAACTGCAGACAAATAAAAAATTAAATAGAATCTTAAGATGGAACTTAAAATAGGTATAGAAGAAATTTTAGAAAACTAAATTACCAGAAAACTAAATTTTCTCGAATATTTAGTTTTCTGGTAAGCATACATTGACTGCAAGCATGCGATAATGAATCTGTTCACCAATTCTTTTTCCGAATAAACATTTTAACAACATGGCATGAGCTTTCTAACTATAATCTATATCGATTGCTTAAAGTAGGTATAATTTATGGAATCACTTATTTCTAATATTTATAAAACTAGCTATCAAAATGTGATAATTGCCGCAAATATCTTGCATGGACTTTTAGCTCTTTAAAGCTTGACATCTTTCGTTAACTAACTCAGGCGGTAGGACTTAAGGAAGTATTTGAGAGAAAATAAACGATTAATCGTGTTTCCCCCTAAGCCTGAGGAAAGGGAAAAGGGATAAATATGAAAAGCCCAAAAATTAATTAGTCGTGGTCGTAAAATATTTAGCTGCATTAGGATTTTAAGATTAAAAATACGAACGATGTTTCTAAAATAATTGGAGTTTGTTTTCTTGAATATAAAGCAAATATTTGGGATTTAACTTTCAATTGTCGATTTAAAGCTTCATTTAATTTGAATATTTCGTTTAGATTATCATTACAATATTTAATATCCACGTAATGAGTCTTATTAATACCAAATGCAGCAGATTTATAGTAAAGTGGAAAAGGCAAGTAGGGTAAATTATTACGTTTTCCTCTTCGAAGTAAAACTTTACAATTAATACAACTGTTTTATATTCATAATAAAAGATTCAGATCAGTTTACGCAAATGCAATGTTTCAGATCGTATATTTAATCAGATATCTTTGCAGATAAAATATTATTCATTCAGTTAAGAAAGTAAGGAAGAAAATTATATTTATTACAATTTCGAAACTGATCTTCGTCGTGGACTCCCTTTTATTTTTTCAAATAATAAATGTTTTTTTGAAAGAAGTTATTTATGAAACTGCAAAAAACCTCCAGAAAGAGCATATGGAAAAAACAATTATACATTATAATATATATTCACCTCGCAATATTTATATAGAGAAGAAAGAACTATAAAAATATGCAAAAGAAATCAAAATACGCGAAAAATGCAAAGAAATCACTATTGTATTAAAATATTGCATCAAACTGTTTTAAAAGTCAGTATAGTGTAAAGATAATCTTGCTTTATATTATTATCGTTGGTAGTTGTTTAAATTTCTTCTTGAGAACTACTTTTGTTGAAAATCCCATATCAGAGATTGTTTATGTATTTTTAATAAGAGTCACGTTCATGAATGACACAATCAAGCATAGGAATAATGATATATTCTGTTGATTTTTTCATATTCTTCTCTACACTTAGTTCTTATTTAATCAACGCATGTCTGATTACTTGACTGAAAGGTTTTATAAAAAATAATAATGGAACTACAATACAATGACCAAAAGAAAACGTTACAACATTCCATTGAATCATCTTTCAAACCGAGGAAGTTTGTACCTAAAACAAGGAAAAAAATTTATTCTGGAGTTTTATTTTGTATACTTATCATCAAAACTAAAAAGCAATAGAAAAAAAATTAATGTCAAGTAATTTTCATCGAATATATCTGATAAAAAAAAACATTTACGTTAAATGGCTTTCTTTGCTTTAATTTTACCAACCAAAGCACCAGTTAAAAATAAAGCGTATGTAAATATCCAGCAATTTAGCAAAAAAAAAAAAAAAAAAAAAAAAAAATGCAATTTTAACAATTTCTCAAAATTTAATGCCAAGAAGATACACTGTAAGTACTAAAAGTGTGAAGGATAGCCGACTGCTCTCGGTAGTAATTTAATTTCAAAAGCGTTGAAATCGCACCTACGCTTTCCCCCGAAGTGATTTCAGCGTTCTGAAATTCAGTTTCGATCATTAATTATGGGAAGAGCTGGAGTATCTTTTATCTGAACAGTTTGAAGAAGAAAAGTAATGGAACGATTTTTTCCTAGATTCCCAAAATCGATTCAGGCAACGTTGATACGAGGATTCGTATCTAAGAAATTGAGAAAAATAGATCTCCAGTGCTAGAAACCTTCCAGTTCATTTGATTTTTTTTCTTTTTTTGAAAAAAGAAGCCAAGTTTGGGTGATAATTGAGCACATTTATTTCTCGTTAAATTCTTAGGATGAGAAAGTTTTGATAACTTTTGTAAATGTGAGAATGATAAGCATCGTTAACTTTACCACTACCATAATATTAGGGATTAAATGTTTCTTAGCACTTCAATGAAGGCCTTCAACTTGACTTTTTATGAAATCTTTATTCGTGCAAAAATAGTTTAATAATGATATCTAACCAAAGCAAGAATACGAAATTTTCAAAGACTTATCCTTACTATTTGGTATTTTTTTTTTCACAAGGTATTTCAATGAAAATATAATTATTCTTCTTAATACACCATGCTCAAAATTTGATAATTCATTGGTTGTATTTAATTGATAATTGGTATTTACTAGTACCATTTTCAGTGTCATATAAGTTGATCAGGCTATAGATATTGAGGTTTAAAATTTTAAAATGTTATTTCTTGGTTGCATATGGCCCAATAAGAAATTTGATTCAAGAAATAACTATCAAAATAGAAAACTTTTTGCCATATTCATTTCGTGTAAGGAAAAAAAATCACAATTCTTCTTTGCGAAATAAAAAAATATATTTAAAGATATCAAGCGTTAGATTTTTTTATTTTTATTTTCGGAGTTTTTTTCTTTGGGAAAAGATAGGCTTGTCATTTGTATAAATTTAATTTCAGTTCTCAATTCGAAATTTTTCTTATTCGTCATGCTTGAATCCATATTATTGTTGTGATCTACTACAATGCAATTAATTCCTTGTTACAAAAAAAAGCCAAATAGTCGACTGCCTTCTCATTCATATAAGTTCTAACGAAATGCAGGTTTCGAGAAGAGTTTAGGAACTCTTGAAAAACGTAATTACATCTTCCTACCCTGCTACTCCTACAAGAGAAATGGGCAATTCGATTACATTTTGTTTCTAAATGACATAATCATTCTTTTTTACGACTACTCGCGCGTCATTTGTGATTTACAAAAACGCTATCAGTATCTTGGATTCGGAAATTGATGACATCCTTGTTTTTCTCACACTCACAACGAAATACCGGATTCTCCCATCAATTAAATCCTCAAAACATCTTGAATTGTGAGCACTACATCTATGCGACTCTTTGGTTCTAGACTAAAAATAACTTCCACCGATGGCTATATATTTATACGAATAACTCTGAGATGATCCAATTGTTCTTCGTTACTACCATTTCCTTGATATTATTGTTGTGGTCCAAAAGAGCATAATACATTTCCTGAAACAAACCAAAAAACAAAAAAGTCAAACAGTTCCCCTGCCGTCCCTGTAAATTGAGATAGAATGCCTAGTTAGACTCGCGATTCAATGCTCAAGAATTCGTTATTGCTTTCTTTGACGTTGTCTCCATCATGAATGGAACCCTTTGTCCTGACACAATGGAATGAAATTCTTTCTACCTTCCTGAAGAGTTAATTGAAAAAATGTCAGTTCCCTCGTCACCTAAATGAGAGGGTGAATGATAAGCAGCAAGCCGATAAAAGCTAGGGAGACCTGATTTCAATTCCAATGGGGATAAACAGAGGGTACTTCACATTCCCTTCTCTAGGAACGCAATTACTTCTTTAGGTTGTTTACTTTCGGAAGAGTTGTTCCGTGTCACAGGGGGGTGTTTCTGAAAAGCAGTATTCTGGAGCGGAATCCATTTTAATACATTTGAGTTGGCATTTAAAATTTCTTTCTAGGATTATAAATCCGGTGATATTGATACATGTTGGTCTATTCCACTCAAAATACTATATTCTTCACTCTAAGAAAATCTGAAAATTCCATTCGACATGAAGGCATTATTTTAAATAAGACGTAAATTATGTGTTTCGGGAGTTGTTTGAGATGCTGAGAGCACTGTTAGTGCCAAGATTCTGGCTGGTAACATATGTAATTTCAACAATCGATAGATTATTTAAACCGAAAGATAAAGTGTTGCTTTAACCTTTGTGATAAATTAGTTATTTATTTATACTTATCTTTGATTCAATAGATTTTGAAATAATTCCTTTTATCATCATTTTTTTGATTTTTGGAGCAAAACCGGAACAAAATTAATCTAAAATAATTTTAAATGAAAAATTACTGTAATCTTATTCACATTAGAATATATTCCACGCTTAGCTTCTTTTCCCACTAAAGAAACCTTGGAGATGTTAAAAGGAATCGTATTCTAGGCAGAGTATAAGATCAAAGAACATAAACAATCCTATTAGAAGAAGTAGGCAGAGGGTATTTACACATTTTAAGAAACATTTCCATAAAAAGTTTTTTTTAAGTGAATGTTTCAAAATAAAAATTTAAAAAAAATGTCACAAACTTATTATTTGAAATGCAAATATCATTTTGTAATAAAGTTAAACTTACGTTTAAATGTATTATTCTTTCAAAATATCTTATTTAAGCAAAGCGGTGCATTGAAGGATAACACTTTCAAAGTATAAATATTTTTATTTTCCATCTCAAAAACATTGTTAAGCGAAAGTTATTAAAATTTAGGTCCAATATAAGCAACTTTATTTATTGGAAAGGAAAAGTCCACCAATCATTACTTCTACATGAAAAGAAAATTTCAAACGAATACCAGAAAAGATGCATATTCAATATTTATATTTCAAATATGTCTAATGAAATCACTGATAACAAGAAAAAACCCGCCAATGCAATAATCAATAGCAAAATATTTAAATACATGCGTAATAACAATAAATAAAACAGTAATAAACCAAGATTTAGAACTTAAAAATATAATGTTTACCAGCCTGTGCAGAACAGCAGAACAATTTGTAGAACCTATGAATACTTAACAGACAATAAATGGAAATATTTTGTGGTTGTTGCTGAAGTTTTGTTTTCCCTAACTTTCTGCCATAAAATAGGCCTATTTACTATCAAAAATGTAAAGGAAAATTTGTACTAACTTGGGTTCTATCAGAACTGAGAAAGTTTCACAAACAGGTTTGTGATTGTTGAAGAATTCTCCTACAAATTAGAAATAAGAAAAATGGGGGTAAATAGAAAAATAAATTGAATGTGCAATCAAGAAAAAGTTTTGTGCCCGCTATTTACGAAAGAAATCCCATTTCTTTATTCTAATAACTTTCAAAAATTGAAAATTCATCTTGTGAAAGCTGCTCGTTATATTTCAATTAGTACTTACTCCTGCATTCCTTGAAAAAACTGAAGACATACAAATAATGAATACATACAGTTTTATAAATATTTCTAAAAACTTCCCTGACGTTTCTCCTAAGGATAATTATGTTGTTTTTTTCTGATGAAAAGAGCTTTTTTTTCATCGGAAATTTAAGCGGAAATTCAAGAAATTTACGGATTTCGAAAAATAGTAAAGGATGAATAGAAATCATTGCACTTGGAAATTGCACAAAAGCCCTTTTGTCACGGGAATCACGATGCAAAAGCCCAGAAAAAAGGTTTTCAGAAAGAGTATTTAAAAATGATATTAACATTTTGAACGTTAACTGAATAGTACGAAATTTGTCCTAAAGATGTGTCAGAACCTTCTGTAAAACACATTTACAAACATTATGACCTATGATAATATGAGTTTCAATCAAATTATATGAAATAATTACTGTTTTAAGAGATATATTTTAAGTATAAAAATGAGAAATTAAGTGAAAAAATTAGAAATTCATTAAACATCAAAAAATAGAATCGGGTTTCTTCATTTTGTTCCAAATTTATTAAAAGAGTAGCAGTATTTTTTTAAACAATACAGTTCTTGCTTTTGCATTTCAAATGTCCGTTTTCTTATAAGCAATTTAGAGTTATTATTTTTTATGTTTTCAAATTTATCTCTTATATTTCCTCCAGGCTATATTTTACCATTGGCACTTTATACAGAGGGGTTTATCAAGAGAAACCTAAAAACTTCATTCAGTTTGTCAAGCCAAAGCAAAAGATAAAGAAGAATGAACCAATCTCTCCCCTCGAAGATACCCCGAGACTTACATAGCAACTCAAATAAATATTCGCTAGTCCCCAAAGTCGTTCATTAAAATGGAAGAGTTCCGCCTTGGTAGAGGATTGTAGAGCATATTCTTGAACGCAGGTCACGTTTAAGCTGGAACTTGAAAGTGGTTCCTTTTTGAAAAGGAAGAAAGATACGACTCATCATAACTCATTTTACGTTGAAAGAAAGTGAATCCACGTTACATCCTTTTAATTGAATTGTATGATTCGTATAGTCACTTTCATTCGCTCCGCTGTTATAAAATTATCTTGGTTGTGTCGCAAAAACTTGAATATTCCGGAGAGAAAAGCGAGTTATGAATACAGAAGTAACTCAACTTTGTGGCACAAATAATACCCCGTACATATTTTTGTACTAAGAATTAATTGACTAGTGAGTAAAATGTCCATAATACAATGACATATCTGTAATAAATGTAGCTGAATTTGAAAGAATTTTGAGAACTTGTTTCTTTTTAGACTACAAGGTTCTTTTCGTAAATGGATAAAAGCACTCCCTTGAATGAGTAGTTATAGTAGGTAACATCTTCAAACATTAAGTTTTTTTTCTGTATTTTCTGAGTGAAATATATGGATGACATTATTCAAAAATGACCCGAAAACATCTTCTTTCAGCAAAATCTCGAACTCTATAATAAACTGCCCATAATTTTTTTCCAAACTTATTTTTTTAACTGAACTTTCAACAAAAATAGTGCTCAAATGCATTTGTATGCAATTTGGAAAATAAATACAAAATTCAGTTTTCATATTAGACTAGGACCATATCACTTCAAAATTTGGCCATCAGGAAAATGAACAACATGTATGAAGTTCAAGTAGAAATAGAGCAGGTCAAATTCAATCACGATATGTTAATTTTTTTTAATTTTATACTTATGACATAATCATCTGCTAAGAAGAATGAAAAATGTTTTTATATGTTCATTGAAATGGTTGTAATTCTGATGAAGGTCTTGAATTTCACGAGAGAAAATGCATTGTGCATTAATTTTTTTTAATCATGCTGCAGTGGGAGGAACTTATCTAAGCAATGAATTTTTGTTGACTACCTATACGTTTTTATGTGAAAGGAATGATAAAAAAAAGTACTGTCGTGATCGAAATGAATAATTAGTTTCCGAGAAATAAGAATGTTGATCTTCCACACTAAGGGACTCAAGTTCAAATCGTTGAACTTAATTTCATTCTTTTCATTTATTATTTTGATAACTCAAATTGTATATAAATTTCATTCAAGCATTTTTTCCAGTTGAACGTTCTAGAACATTCTATTAGGTATATAAAATTATCTCTTTGGAATAAGGCTTCAGTTGTGCTACTCCTTGATAGATAGCTTCTGCCTTTTAAACTATCCAGTTCCTTACGAGTGTACTGTAAGTAATTTTGATGCGATAGTATAGATAACCAAATTCTATCTTAACTTTAGCATTTAAAAAACACTGCTAATCGCTGGTAGTCACATACGTATTTGCTCAGAATTCAGTGATTTGCTTTCATTCAACTAAGTACAATTGTCGTTCTCGTATTAAATTATTTTTATATTCATACAATCATTAATATAACTAGTTCATTCTTGTTATCAATTATTTAATTATTATTAGCAGTATGATAAATTTAGCTTTCTTTTCTTCCGTATTTTATATTTGAAGACCTTATATTAATTATTAATATTGTATTTCGAATTTTATATCGTATCTTTCTATAGTCAAAATATCATCCAATTCATATTTCCTAAAATATATATAAAATTAATATGTTTCAAATTGTCAATTATGCTTGTCGATTTGGTTCAACCGAAAACTTTTTGGTATTCACAAGTGTAAGCTTGTTTTCTCTACGATCTTTTCTATTATCTGCTTTGGGAAAATAACCAAAAATTTATTGAAATACCCTCTTGCATTGAATGAAATTACAAAGATCTTGAATTTTTGCTGAACAACAAAAAAAAAAAAAAAAAAAAAAACCCTCTGAAATATAGTAGTGCTCTTAGATAAATATTATGGTTAAAAATAATTTGAGGATTTGTGTATCTCCCCCTTTTTTATGAAGATGACATTCCGATTGCATTATTTTAAAAGCATAATTATATAAAACGAACAATGAATACATTATTATCTATTAAATTCGATTTTCTCATAAAAAATACTTCATATTATGAAACGGTTTCTTTTATAAAGCAATAACCGATGTTTTCGAAGTTTCTATTCAAGGCAATTAGTCTTTTTTTTCGTCATTTCATGAGCTCTTAGCTTTATATAAGAATAACATCAAGTTATTTTCAGTTTTTATATATAAATATTCTTTTATCAAAGTATTTGAATGCCCAGTTTGAAAATCAAAAGAATAAAAAGTTTTTTTTTTTCTTTTTGATAAGTTGTCTTTCAAAATTTTTGTCAGGTATTGATATTTGCATAAAAATATTCTTAAACGCTCTATTGCCTTCAAAAAGATCGCCAAACCTTTGCATATCTGTCGGCTGGCGAATGGAACTATTCTTTATTTTTTGACGCAGAGGAATTCAGGCACTAAGCGATATTTGACGTGAAATTTTCTGAATCATTGAACTATCATAGTGAAGATTTGTGTTTATGTAACCATTAATAATAGTTTTCGGTGCATGCACTACTAATACCAACCAGGAAATTTCCCTTTAAAAAGAAAGTTGTTTTGTTGGAAGGGAGGGGGGAACAGAAATATTATCAAAATATTAGAATGATTAGATGTTATAAACTTTTACATATTATCACAAGTCGCATTATAACAAGATTCGTATGATTGCAAGAGCAAAAATTTTGGATTTTGAGACAATCAGTGATACTTGCGGTTAGAACTTCAGATAAAAGGAGTATGGTGGCATCATTTAAGTATTTTAATGATTTGATAAATTTTATTTGTTCATTTTTTTTATTTAGCTGTGAATGCTGTGGTTTAGCAACATCATAATAGGTCAAAACTTTATAAAGAAATAAAAATGAACCTTATACGTATTATAAGGATAGAACAAGCGAAGTATGCAAATAAAAATGGAGCGAATAATGAATTATCAGCAACATTTTAATTTAGCTGTAAATGCTGAGATTTAGCAAAAGACGTTATAGGTCAAAAGTTTTGAAACAAATAATGTGAGTACAGCAACATTTAGCATTAAGAGAGGGTGAATAAAAGTAAAGGAAAAAAGTGTGAATCATATATTTTGATCAATATTTTTTATTCATCATCTACCCATTAAGTATATTTTTTTTATTGAGGCTCCCTTATTTCTAAGCTGAATTTGAATACTTTATAGAACGCATATAATCCATTAACTTTGAAAAGGCTTAGTAAAGAATGTTAAAAGCAAACGATAAAAAAATAAATTCTCTTAATCGTTTCTCTTTAATGGCGAATGGAATGCAGGAAAATATACATGTAGTCATTGGGATCGATCCTTTTTGAAGAAATTTAATCCAAGCATCATAAATATGTGTCTCGATAAATAAAAACGCAAATATACAAAATTCCGGTTCAGTTTAAGCAGTGTAATATAAAAAGAAACCCGATTAAGAATAGGTTCTCATTTTTTTTTTTGTCCAGAAAATGTTACTATCTATCTCATGTAGATTTTTTTGAATACTTGTTTTATGCAAAGAAAACAAATAATATCATAAAACTTTCGGTTATTTTGCGGGAAATTTAGATGAACGATATATTATCGTTCCGAGTATTTTAAATGTGTCTTTTCATTCTAAAATTTCTGTTTTCCTTTTAAATCGAAAATAAAAATGAGTTCATGGTTTTGTTCAAACAATAGGCATTCAGTAACATCTTTTCTTCCATGGATTAGTGATAGATTTTTCAGTATTGCTTGAGTTCGAATTAGAACATAATTGCAGAAATTCAGATGTTTTACTTTTAGTGCAAAAAACACCATTAAATCTGTGAACATTGATCTGCCTTTAAAATTATCCTACAGGTTAACTTTTACAGTTACTTAAAATATTGATATAAATTTACACGCAGTTGTTGTTGAAAATCAAATTACAAAAATCAATATGACAGAAGATATGTCTATGCATAATATGACGTGGTTTTTTGAAACGGAAGCACAGGGTATGTATGCCATTAAGAGATATAGATGTAACGAGTGAATAAGAGTTCTAATGTTGGTTTTTTTAGTAAGTGTACTCGAGTTTCAATCTACATTATATTATCACCATAATATACAAACACCTAAGTTCAAACGATTCAACAGATGCGATAGAAAATTTTTCGCAGATTCCTCAATTAAACATACGAACATTTCAATCCTAAACATCCAAAACCCTTCTTACCAGATGATGGCATACTGGTTTCTTTCCCACATTTTAATGTAAAAAAGAAAATGTAGAGTCAGTGAGGATCATTGGAACAGAATATGCAATAGATCAAGTTATAATGAGTTGGAAAAGGTACTCTAGAAGAGGAGGAAAGCACTATGACATTTTCTGATGTTTGTTCATTTTATTTACAACTGTAGTGAACAAAAAATGAAACCAAGACTTGAAGTTTCATTTTATTCGCTCTGTGGGTTATTTGTAAGATAAGTAACATGATATGCTTTTTTTGGGTCTGCAGGATATAATGGTCGCGGGCAAGAATTAATTTTCACTTTCAGATTTGTTCCTAAAAAACAGGATAGGGTTCTAAATTGCTACATACATATACACACACACACATACATTCTTGAAAAATTTATTCTAAAATACTAATCTCACTATGCTTAGTATTTTATGCTAAATTAACAACTGATATTTATAATGCATCTACCGTAATATGGATAATACTTCTTATTAACAATTCTATATGGATTCACGCTTAGAAGAAAAATGGTTCTGAAAGAGAAATCTCAAGATAATGATTTTAAATCATTTCAATAAGAAATGGAAGGCATGGAGATGGAGAAAGTAGCATTTCGCATCATCCATGGTTAATTTTCCAAAACAAATATAGGCATTTTGATTGATTGTGTTGAAACCATCGGAATAAATTACCGTTATTTGTGCTTCTGAAGTATTGATGGAGTTGATGGTGTTCAGCTGAATGTGAGGGATTTAAAGAGTGTCAGTTTCACTAAATCAAAATTATTTTTGATTGTTAATTGTAGCTTGCAAATGTTTAGAATTAAATTAAAGTCGTATTACCGAATTTTATACCTGAATTGATTTTTTTTTTCAGATTAGCGTAAATTTTAAATAAAAATTTCTTTGAGATTGAACGATCTTCTTGAAATGGGAATTTTATTTTCTACTTTTAAACTACTTCTATCTTCATTTAGTTTAAGATGGGTTTCTAAATTTTATGCTTTTCTTTCAAGTATCTCATAATGCCCAGCCTTTTATTTTTGAAAAAGTTCGTTTTCCGATTTTCCCTGATAGAATTGGGAATAGAGTGAATATAAATTACTCCAAATTGAAGGTATTGAATATTTACGGAAATTTATAGGCAATATTCAACAAATTAGAATAAACGTATTAAAAAACTGTATAAAAAATCGAAACTTCCGAGTATTTGAGAAAGACCGGTAAAACCAAATTTTGAGATAATAATTAGTAGTTTATAATCTTTGCAAATATATTCTCTTCAAATAAGTTCGTTACTAAAATCGGATGGCAAAATATGTGTGCTTAATCAACCCATATTTTCGGGGGTAATTATGAGACTTGCTGTAACAAAAACTTGTTCATTACTAAGTTAATTTGAAAAAAAAAAATATTGTTTTATCAGCTCCCTAGAATCTAATTATGCACTCATGTAAATAATTGACTTATTTCTCACTTAAAAGAACATTTTCAATCACTAAAAATATCCACTTCTACAAATTGCGTCCCTTTTTACCCTAACTGACTACTGAGTAAAATTTTCCCTCGATTTAGCACTAAGAATATTACCAAAGTTCATCTGCTAGATATTATAAAATTAAACTTCCTTCAATTATTATTATCGTAATATGTATAAATATACAAATGCAGTATGTTTGTATAAGTACTTTCCAAGTTTATGATGAGAGTTTTAAAAAATACCGATCACATTCATATGCGTTTTAAAGCAGAATATATGGAAGTATTGTAATTATAGGATCCTATTATATATATATGTATATATAATCATGCCTAACTTTTTAACTAATAGATATATTATTAAAGTAACGTGAGAACAATGATGCGATTCGCTACATTTTGATAAAATCTTTCAGAGTTTTATTTATAGAAACCTTTTGATATGTAATGCTCGCGGTTTAAATACGAGATTTGTTTGGGCAATAAATAAAGCTTAACAAGAAGTGGGTTGGAGGAGAGAATTAGCTTCCTCTACCTCTTAAAACGAGAATCCGTTGAATCTACAGCAAGCAGAATTGGCTGGAGTCTGAAGGTCGCCAGGGTTATTTGACGATCGATGGCTGTCAACCTTTCCCGAGTGCAGGCCTTTTCGTCTTACCTATTTCATTTAGGTACATTTCTTAAGCTCTCAACGTCTTTTCTCTCAAGTTGCTCTGATCTTCGATATTGGAATTTGAGAGAATCATAGGAAACGGATTTCATGGGAGCAAGCAAACTGAAAGCATAAGACTTTGGTTCCTAATTTAATTTGGCGGTGGAAGACTTTTCAGTTTAGTAGGACGTGCCTTGGCTCTTTTGACCCAATTGAATATAAAATACTCACATGTGGATGTTGAAATTAGGGTCTGGAAAGGAAGGGACAAAAATAAGAACTAATTAACTTAAAATGTCAATTAAACACACTAAAAGTTATTAAGTGAAACAAAGGTTATTATTAGATTCCTTGACCTTAATGAAAATAAAACAATTTTTTAATTTAATGCTCTCAAACAAATTATAAAGGTAATTTTTATTTTGGGTATACCTAAATAATCCACTATCTTCTATATTTTCAAACATACGAATAGCACTAGAATTTTTTAATCAAAAGTGCTTGTTTTATGCTGCAGTTGATATTTTTCCATCTTAAAATACTATCATAGTTGAAGGACTATCGTTTGCTGAATACTACTTCAAACCCACTTATAAGCTTGAAATTATCACACGCTACTGTAAAAAGAAGATAAAAAAATTCTTTTCTTACAGCTGAAAAAATCGAGCAGTGGTTTCTTATATATAAATTTTCAACTTCACATTTAAAAATAAACACTTCAATCGTATTTTAGATCAAACCTATAATTTCAAAGCTTTCTTTTTCATTAGAAGAGTTACCTCAATGAGAAAGTTTCGGAGGATTCCTTTTTCTTATTTTAATTGCTCTAATTGTGGTCATAATAGTTGAGTAAAATGAAGGCTATGTTAGTAAATAAACAATCCTTTGTTAAATAAAATGCACCTTCTACTTACACAGATACTATATACGTATTGGTTATCAATTAAATATTTCAAAAAACGGAATGATAGTACTATTACAATATATAAGATCTAAATTCGTTGTTAAACAATAAATTGCAAGCATGAAAATTTATGTAGGTGGGTGGAATATCAATTTTAATAATCTGACTTAATATAAAAAAAATAAGCTATTAATTTGAGAAACCTGAACTGCTTAGCTCTTTCCGAAAATGCTTTCAGTGTAATCGCACTCTAACTGCCCAAGATTAAATTCTATTTCACCAGAAGTTACCTCAGTCGGGTTGTAAGAGAAGCATAACGGGAAGCGGGTCTTCTGGAGTTGTTCTCTGGTGTATTTCAGGGTGTCTGTCGAATTAAAACTTTATCCCGTGAACTGCTCCGCGCAGTCCATTAGCACAATAACTACGCGTTAAAGACTTTAATTAACCATCGAAGGCTTATGTGGGTGAGAGCTTGTAATAACTGGAATTCAGTGTTTGGAAGTTTTATCAGGGTAACTTAGTATTTTGTTTTTATTGCGGACATTCATTTATAAGCGGTTCTGTAGTTATAGGAAGTGAGATGGAGAAACTCAGCTTTCTATAATTTTTCCACTTAATTATTTTAATAAAATGGATAGATTAACTGATGGATGGACGGATAGAGTCGAATATTTGCTATAAAGCATGTTACAAGTAGAAAACATGTATTCATCTGACAACATTGTTTATAGATATGTTTTTATAATATATATAAAAAAAATAATATTTATAAGCTTAGTTAAAACTTAAATTCAATAAAATGAAAGATTATATTTTTACTCATGTGTTGCTCAATAATGTTGGTTTTTGAGAAATGGTTTAATTTAATAAATATTTTGATGCAAATATATAAATTAGTTGCCTGTGCATGCACCTCTTTTACATTTTAGATTTAAAAAATACATAATTGTTTTTACCAGACTGTTTCCCTATAATCTGATTGATGGAACTTTCGTGCTACGTAAAATAAACCTTTTCAAATACATTGGAAGTGAACACATAGCACTTGTCCATGTCCTTCAAAACTCCAACGAAGCGTTTTGTCTACCAACTGCGTTTTCGTGATGGGCTAAAAATTTGTTCTTGTCGGTAAATTACGGTAAAAGGATCAGTTCAAAATTAACTTGTATTTCGAACATTCTGGTGAATTTTCTATTGACTTCTTTGTTCGTCTCTTCGTTAACTTAACAAGGTTAACAGGAATTTTAGAAGTAAAATCAGTTATTATTATTGTAGTTTAATACCAATCTTAAATGGGGTAGTTTGGGTGAGAAACTATGGAATAGTGATGGATCAAGTAAGAAGTGATTACTCTTACATTTGTTATTTTTAGTGCAAAAGCAAAGAAACCTATTCCTGTTATCAAGGCATACGCGATAAAAAAGGAAAAGACAAAAGAGTTCTAAACTGAAAACTGTAAATAAAACAAATTGCTGAATTTTTATTCCATAATCTTAATGCTGCTGTTGACATTTTGACTTAGTTTTGAGCAGATCTTGCAACCTTTTTAATAAACAAGTAAAACGTACAGAAACTCTCCTTTGCATAATTATTTTGCACTCATTCTTCTTTTCAATTTTAGTATCTAGCTAAGCAGAGGATCAACACGTATATGAACAGAAGCAATTAAATTTTCTCCGCAGAATATAAATAATCAAGGTGACAAAATTCGCGTTATGACGCTTGTTTTCTTCTGTTACGAAAATGAAAGACAGAAGATGACAACATGGGGACAATTCTTATCATTTTCTCTTTCCAATAAAAAAGTAACGAGAAAATTTTTCCTTTCACTTGATTTGCAATACAGATGAGACGAGTTATTTAACTCTGAATTTTTAATTAATTTTTTATCAATACTCTTTTGAAAAAATTCATGGGAGAAAGTCCTAATTAAATTTTTTGGCTCGTTAAAAATTACTGCTTACGTTAAAATTGGTTCATTTGCATATTTCCTGGCAGATCAAAAAATATCGATGAGTGCTTGTTAAATTGTTTCCACCTGCTTCTTTTGAAATTTTTGACTATTGAATTTATGTATTTACAAAGATAACCATTAATGAATTTTAAACAAGGTGATCCAAAAACTTCATGATTTTTGATGAGTATTTAGCTTTTTTAGGAATGATCTTTGATTGGATGCGAATCGAATTGATTTAACTTGCATATTGTGCATTTCTCTTGCATAGCAAGACAAAAATAAGCTGACATTAAGTATAAAAGGTTTTATTAAAAGAAGATTGATTTAGTATTTATTTTGTTACAAACTGAGGTAAATGTACTAATTATCGAATAGCAAATTCCTAAATAATTGAATTTGAAATTAATAAAGAAACAGCTTTATTTAATGTAATAATATAACTCCATTGGAGGTCGTATTTTTTATTGCTCTTTTATTTCAAAATAACTCCGGTGAAAGCTAATCAAAATTTGTTCTTGATCCATTAAACTTCAATAAGCCAACCTACCAACCAAAATATCTTCGGACTAATCCCCCATCCGTGACTGTATTTATCAGCCCTTGAGTGATTTCTATTATTTCCTTGGAGTCTTCCTTTATGTTGATATACGGCTTCAGCCCTTGGATTTTCGAAGGAAACATTTTGACACCATTTTTAGACTAATGCAGCAAAATCTTATCACTTCGAAATTATTGGCTACGTCGAAAGCAATATATTTTCCAAATATTAAGGGTGAGAATTTGGAACATTGTTTACTTCGATGCTTTGTTTAAAAAAATCATTTAGTCCAAATAAAATACATTTAGAATACGGACTTTACGTTTACACTTTGTTTACAGGCTCTAAATCCATTATTTAAGTTATTACTTGTTTTCTCTAACCTTTTTAAATGTTTTAACAATGTGTTAAACTGATATATCTATATACCTTGATAACTGACTTGAATCAAGTAAACATAATATTTAAAAAATCATGTCCTTTGAGAAGTTTAAAAAATAAATTACATTATATTATTCAAATTCATTCCATAAAATTGAAAAATCATTTTTCAATGCTTTCACAAATCGACAGATTATTTGTTGATTTTTTGACGAAGTTTTTCTACTGATGAAATATTAGCTGAATTATTGTATCAAATATGGTATTTTGTTTGAAATGTTATTTTTCATTACATTTCTTTTTCTATAACATACCGAAATCTCATCTTTAGCTTGGATAAGAAGATATTTTGAGATCGTTAGATTAAGAGAAAATGTTTTTTTACTAAGCTGAATTTTTATTAAAATGAAAATAAAAATGGTAATGAATAATTTTAAATGTATAATTGAGTATTGGGATGATAAATAATTCATGATGATTTTTCTGAAATTGATATTCAGATCTACAGACTACAAGTAATTAAAAAATTTGACAAATGGTATTAATATTTTGGTTACAGCACAACTAAATTTTAATGAATAAAGAAATCTACTAATTTAATCCTATTTTAAATAATTAATGAATAACTTACTCATTTCAATTTAATATGATGTTTTCCAAACCATGTATTGAAAAGTTAATACTAAAAATTACACGTCTCTTTTACAACTTTAAATAATGTAAGTGAAAAATCGTATATATAAGGAAATGAGAACCTTTCTATAACCTTACTAATTTTGGAATCTATGAATAAATATCTGCGAATTAGACAAAGAAAATTTCAAAATTACAGTAAAGTTTTAATTTATTCAAATAAATTTTATATCATTTCATTTATACGTACAATAGTTTGTATTAATTGCTATTGTTCCTTCGAAAGCTATTATTATTTTGTAAGAAAAAAGTGCCTCTTAATCACTTCATGCCTTCTCAAGAAAAAAAAAATCGAATTGATATACTTTGTAATCGAAGCATCTCAAATAATGAATGAATTTGTTAGCCCTCGGGTATCGTACAGAAGAAAGTCAGTAGGGAAAGACAAGCCTTGGCCTCCCAATTGCAAGGATGTCTAGTTGCTGTCACAATATTTGAGAGGGCTTCCGGGCATTTATTCATAACATTACGAAAATGTTATTCATTGTCAAAGGTCATTTTACTTAAATTAACAATTTACCATGCGATGCATTTGTAAATGAATGCTTACTTCAAAGAATAGCTTTCAGTATTAATGCAGTTAATGGTATTTTAAATCATTTAAACATTTTTAATCATAAAAGTCTTAATTTGGATGATGAAATCGCAACATGTCAGGGGTAGCAATTATTGCTTTAAGTGATTAACAAAGCGCTTGCAGTGCATGTTGGTTTATTTTTAATGTTGTTAAAATATACGACGACTTGAATTTAAAAAAACAGTTTTATATCTGAAGCATTCACAAAATTTAATTAGATGATTATTAGATATTATACGGTCAGACGAAGCAGCTGTGAACTATGAAAATAACTGTAAAATTAATTTTCTATTAAATTATTTTGGATCCGAATTAAAGAAAATTTGTTCAATTCCTGATGAATGGAAAGTTATTGTCTTATACAGTTTTCGTATTATTCTATAACGGTTAAAGAAAGAATAGGTATATTTTAATTATCTTTATGAGTAAGAAGTTGCTCATGTTTGAAGTATATGTAAAGAAATTTTTGAAAATCAGTTATACTTATATTTTAAGCAAATTCGACAGATAAATGATGGGATGCAATCTTTGCTCCGTATTATGTGCGAAGGATATTTTGTATAAAAAAATCACTTTAATATAACAAAATATAGAATCATTCTCCACACTTGAATTAATAGATTATACATATCTCTTATTTAGGAATAAAAATATCATTAAATAAAATAGTTTAGCTGATTGCTCAAAACTATGACTGAGTTCTCTAAGAAAAATATTGACACATTTACATCAGTATTCAAAATTCTTCTTTTCTCTCCTCAATCCTTTGGTTTAATAGCAATTTCTTTTCTACACTGATAGAAAAAAAAATCCCAACACCAAGAAAAAATTATTGTACAGTAATGAACTTTTAGGAATACATTTGTCCAGGTAACATATTTAATTGATTAAAGTTTCAAGATCACAGGTAGAGCCATTGGCGAGAAGAGCCATTTCAAATGTGAAATGTTGGTACATTAGTAACCGGTGTAACCGCCAGAATTTTAAATGCAAGCATGCAAACGTACATGCATTGTGTCGTACAGGTGTCGGATATCAGTTTGTGGAATGGAGTTCCATGCCTGTTGCACTTGGGCGGTCAATGCAGGGACGATTAATGCTGGTTGTGGATGACGCTGGAGTTGTCGTCCAATGATGTCCCATACGTGCTCGATTGGAGAAAGATATGGTGATCTAGCAGGCCAAGGCAACATGTCGACACTCTGTAGAGCATGTTGGGTTACAACAGCGGTATGAGGGCGAGCGCTATCCTGTTGGAAAACACCCCCTTGAATGCTGTTGATGAATGGCAGCACAACAGGTTGTATCACTAGACTGACGTACTAATTTGCAGTCAGTGTGCGTGGGATAACCACGAGAGTGCTCCTGCTGTCATACGAAATTGCTCCCCAAACCATAACTCCAGGAGTAGGCCCTGTGTGTCTAGGCCGCAGACAGGTCACTAGCAGGCGTTCACCTGGCCTCCTTCTAACCAACAAACGGCTATCACTGCGACCAAGGCAGAACCGGCTTTCATCAGAAAACACAACAGATCTCCACTCCGTCCTCCAATGAGCTCTAGCTTGACACCACTCACGTCTCAAACGGCAGTGGTTTGGAGTCAGTGGAATGCACTATACAGGGCGTCTGGCTCGGAGCTGTCGTTGAAGTAACCAATTTGTAACAGTTATATATATATATATATATATATCTGCATATCTATATATATATGAATGCAGATTGAAATGTTTGTGCTTATGTTATGAGGCCTGGAGGAAATCAAGTTTTTGATATTCAAAACAGGCTTTCATAAAATCTGAAAAAAATAAAACAACTGATTTAAAATTATATCTGTGGTTTTTCCTCGTAAGAGAATTTAAAACAACATGGCAGATGAAACAACAAATGGTAAGTAAAGCGACGAATCTAATTGAATTTATTCGTGTGGTGTAGATCTCATAATTTTTTAAAATGGAAGTTGTGCTTAACGTCTTTATAGCATAATTTAAGCATAAATATTAAGTATTAACTAACAACTCTAGAATATTTTTAAATAATCAATACTAATAGTTTCAAATTGATACAGCGATATACATTGCATTGATTTTCTGAGGAGTTTTTAAAATGAATACTCGTATAACATCAAAGTAATTTTCTTCAATAAATGATGTTCCTTTTACGATCACGGAGATTAATATAAATCTATTAACCGACGAAAATATCACGAAGAAAATCATTATATCCTTAAAAAGAAATTATTTGAATTATGTTGCTGAATTGTTCATGATCGAAACGATTCAGTCTATCTACAAGTTTGAAGTCGCATTGCAAGGTAATGAAACTTCTTTTGAGTGTGCTCTTCTTTTTTGAACTTATCAGCTAATTTTTCGGAGTACCGTTGGTATTAGTATTGAATGAGTTCGGAATTTTCGATTTCTTGCTCAATTGAAGCAGAAGGAAAGAAATAACACTTTTTGAGGATTCAGTTATTGTGTTTGATATATAATTTTAATCTGCATTTGCATATATTTGAAGGAAATTTCTTTGGTGACAGACGCTACATTTTCTAAAAATTCGACAACATAGTGCTTTTAAAGGAAAAAAATATTTTATTTTAAATTTTCTAAGACCAAAAATGACAGTTGTCAATACAATAAAAAGAGTAATTTTTTTTAATTCAAAACTTTAATTTACATGAAACTTTAATCTATAGTATATAAAAATTAGTTTAAGAGCTTATTTTCCTAAGAGTTATTCTTATGCTATCCCGATAAAGTGAAATTAACACGCTCTATTTTATAAGTAAAGATGAGTTTTGCTCTTAAGAAAGTGCTTATCTGTGTGCTTAAATGTGATTGAATTTATGTTAGTACAAGGTAATTTTAAACTAACAGTTGAAATAATTAAATTTGAAAAAGCTGTGTTATGACATAACTTAACTCTGGAGATGGCTGAATTTATAGAGGATTTAAATTACAAAAAAACAAATTTAAATTGCTATCAAAAAGTGTGTAAATAATATAGGTATCATTAATGGTACACTAAAATTATAAGAGACATTTAAAATTTTTGGTATCTTATAAATTTGTTTTAGGTCTTTTTAATATAACTATAATTTGAATATTTGTAATCAATTTGTCTAAAGTGAAATACTTTACAATGAAAATTCGAATCCTAAGTTAATCTATAATCGTTATATATTAATCAAGTCAAATTCAGTCAGCCGAATGAGTCGGATAAATAACACTGAGTTAGGACACCAGTTGATTAAAATATTTTGTTGTATCTTTAATAATTTTCAAAAAATTGATTGAATGATTCTGTAACAGTAAAATACCTGGACTGGTTATTCTGGATAGTTCAAATCAGAGACAAAATTTTAGTTTAAATGCTAGGCATACAAAAAGAAACAGAAGAAATCGTTAGACGGGAGGCATTTTTTTTTTTTTCATATTCTTGCACTGATCCAAATTACACATCATAAGTGATTAACTTGTTTTTTTCTAAGTTGAAATTTCAATCTAAATTTCGGAATGATGGTAAAATTCCTTTATATATTTCTATAACTATTCAAATGAAATGTAGCAAAAAAATTTCAAATCATGGACGAGATTTTCTTTACATATGAATGATTCATTATTCTGATATTTATTCGAAATTACATGCTCTCGACTAACATATGAACTCTTGAACTAAAAATATGGCTCTAAAATCCTTTTCGTAGCATCAAAAATCATACGCATCTTGAGTGAGAATGGAAGAGATGGATCACTGAAAATATTCTTTTTATAGAGAGAAAATAAATGCATTTTGTATTTCCTCCCGCAGGTAAAGGTGCTTTGGGGGTGTTCTTATTTATTGCAGTTGTTTAGCACGAAACTGAGTATCTTTCGCGGTAGTCGATGTTTATCTGTCTTTCTGTCTGACAGCTCATCCGTGAGTAGAAAAGCTCTATATTGTCTCAGTCAGTATAGTTCGAAAAGTATTTTTCTTTCCTTGACAAGGAATTTTCTGTGAAAAGAAATCGTAAAATATTTTATGATTTTCATGATCTGGCACTCTCTTTTTCTAAGGCTACCGAAGCAGACTCACTTAGAAGTTTCCAGAAAGAAGATTTCACTTGATCCTTGCTTTTCCGATTTTTTAAAAGAAATTTTGGCTTCTTCGCATTGCTGAAACTCGACGATTTTCATTGACATTAATACTGCAAGATCTAATAAATTTCTAAAATTTAGATTTTGGTTCCTAAAACTTACGGTTTTTGACTAGTATTGACTTGAATTTTGACTTTCGTAAATTATTTCATTAGAAGAAGGCATAAATTCTCCTTAAACCTAAAAATTTGCTCCATGAAATAAAAAAAGGCGTTACACTTTCTAACTTACATTCAAATTATTGAGGATTCCTTCTTAATTATGAGTACAATGTATGACGATCTACAGCAGCAGTAGTAGTTTTAGTTTTATATAAAGAAGAATTTAATGAATTAGATATTAACTTAATCATTTGCATGAAATGGATTTTTCGAATTTGAATCTGTCTTTGTATTAAGTTATTGTAAGTCATTTAAGATCTAAATAAGTGTAGTAATATTAAACATTACTCTTCTCTACCTCATGCAGAATTTTAGCTATAAGTAGTGTTACATTGATAATATCATGAGATGATAAAGAAGGTTGATATTAACCTTCTTAAAATAAATTATACATATTGAGGAAGCTTTATTATTTTTAAGTTAAGTAAAAAATAACAATAAAGCTGTCTCAATAACATTTTTAATAATATGCTAGTAAAAAAGTGACATTGTAACTCACTTTAAAACCAAATGGATACTTTGTAGCTTTAGCTTTTTAATACTTTTAGTTAATGTATCATAACGTTAAAATGCAAATTCTTTTTTCTGTGCGACTCGTTTAAATGTATCTTTATTAAGTTCGAAATATAGCTTGGAAAGACGCATTTTGTTTACAAGCCAAAACTTGCTCTTACTCCTACTTAGCCTGAAAAAAAAAGAAACTTAACCAACATTTTTGATTTCATTGTTTTGCCAACAAATTAGCTATGCAAAAATAGTATAATCTTTCAAAGAGGCTCAACAGAGTTAATTATAATCATTAAACCAGAAAGCAAGAGTTTAGGAAAAAGATATTTAATCCCTATCAAACGCTATAATTAACTAAAATTAAGCAAAAATAAAAAAAAAGATGTTTTACAGTTGCATATTAATGCAACGTGAATAAATGGATTTTTCTAAATTTTGGACAAAAACAGGAGACTCAGACTTTAATTAATACTTTGTCATATACAAGAGACAAAAAATTCAAGGAAGACATTGAAGAAATTAAAGATTAATATTTAATGTTACAGTGAGTATTATTTGGACAAATTTAGACGATAAGAAAAATGGTTTATAAAGATGCGGAGAGTTAAGATGAAGTTTAAGTATCTGGTCGGAAGTAAATCACAAGATCAGAATTTAATAGCCTCCTTTGAATATTTTCATAAATTTACGACGCTTGAAGTAAACAACGAATATATAAAACATTATAAAAATTGTAACATAGCAGCATTGGACCGAACACATTTTAGATTATTGCTGGATTCCCAAGGGAAATATATATAATAATATTATAAGCTTCAATAGTTTATTCCCCTAATTAAAGTAAAATTATGATAGTATTTTATATTTTGCTTGTTCTAACATTTCAAAACTAATTATTTCGAGGCTGTAGCTATAATAAAACAAGCATGTTTATGTTATTGATGCACTTTGCTGTCTTTATGGGCGATAAAAAAAATTTTAAGAAAATCTTTGAAATCTTAAAGAAATGCAATTAAGATTTTCCCTCAATTTGGTTGAAGTAGATTTTTTTAAGTAGTTTAAGTACTAAATCTTTTTCTGTGGATGTACAGCAAATTTCAAAAATGTCCTTTTCGGTCCTAATGGACATATACATCCAAGATATCGGACTTTAATCCTGATCGGGTAAAAAAGATCCCATTTTAACATGAATTGCATAGAATAGCTCTTTTTACATGGGATTCGAAATTTAACATTTTAATCATACGAAAAGGTTAAGGATCTCGATGACATAAAGGATAATCATTTTTTCTCTCATCACAACAAAGGTAACTGAAATCCCAAAACATTTTGACTTCCTGAACATGCCTTTGAGAGGAAATACATAGCTTTCAAAAGTTAATGTCATCTTACCATTCCTCTTAAATTCCCTGAACCTTTCCGAAATAGTCCTCGTATTGCCCTCCTCTCCCCTCAAAAAATATGTTAGTTGAAATAAATTTAAAAATTAAATATTAGTTATTTATAAAACCTAAGTTAGAATAATTTTCTATTTTACTCGAATATATATCATAAATAAGTTCTAATACTTATTAAAATCACTGAAAAAATTATAGAATTTTGAAAGACCAACAAATTTACCCAGTAAGAAAAAGATTTACTGAAAAAGAATTGCATCCTATTCTTATAAGAAAAACGTGGTCTGTAATATATCTGATAAAGCAAAAGCGAGGAAGCAGCCTTGATTTCCTTAAGGAGCTCGTAATTCCAAGATTGATGTGTGTCTGCAATAAAGCTCCAGTTCGAGCTGGGAGGCTACGAAACCGGAAAGGAGGAAAACGCTTCTTCCTGAGGGTTTCCGTCTTTCCCGTGATTTCTTGAGACAGCAGGGGTGAAAAAGGACACCAAAGAAGCTTACTAGGTATTGTTATATCCACAGTTACAAACATTGTGACTAAACATAGAATAAATCTTATCTGAAGACATCGTATGCATATATTTGTAAGTGGGTGCGATGATTTTTCAGCTATATAGTTTTAAAACGTGTCTCTTTAACAAACTTTCATAAAAATACTTGGTATTTTCATAAAACTGTTTTGGTATTGCTTTATCCAGAATTAGAAAAACTGTGAAAATATAGCCAGACTTGCTAAATGTAACAAATTAAGTTTGACATTTTCGCTTAAATATTATCCTTGACATATATGTGTAATACTCATTTAAAAAAAATATATTTTTGAAATTTCAAAATAATTTTTTAAAAGTTATTGATCGTCAATGTCTTTAAATCTAGTATAACAAGAATTAAACTGCATTTATAAAAAAATAATTTATTGTTAACTACTATACATACATATACAGAAAGTGAATGATAAATTTCAGAAAGATTTTTGTATTATAAAATGTGTGACAAGTGTATTATGATAAAGAGGTAAATTTTAAAATCATTATATTATTAAAGGTAAAACATTTAAAATTACTTCAGGGAATGCATTGTTTGATTTTATGCCTGACGTCTTTACTCGGAATAGATGCATCTTAGTTAACAAACACTATTTTCAAGACACCCAGAAACTTTTCATACAGAGATGCGGTGATAACTTTGACATAGGTTGTTCGGAATTACGTTTATATAGAAAAATGCTTCTAGACAATTTATGGATACGAGAATCTTTCTCTGGATAACTATTTGAAAGGACAGTCCACTTAGTCGCTCTTAATTTTTTCTTTAGGTACACCCCCCAAATACGAACTTTTTAGTAATGTTTGAAATTGTTCAATTAAGAAAATGAGTTATTATCTAATAATTTTCCGTATTTCTTCTTTAGTATTTTTCATCTTTCAAATTTCAGTCTTTTGGGACTTTTCGCTCTAAAGACACAGGATTTTGAATTGAATATATCACATATAAAAAATATTTTTAAAAAGGAAAGAAAATTAAGAAAAAATACTTATTCAGTCATAAATGATTCATAGGATCTAAAAATTGGGAGTTTATAAATTTTCTAAATTTACCTGTTAGAAAAGTTCCAACTTATTTATATCTGAAATTAGTGATCATTATGAGAGTCAGCATAAAAGAGTATAAATATATTCAAATGTAGTTTATCTGAGTCAAAGCAGGCCTTCATTAAAAAAAAGTTTATTAACAAAGCGGTTTCGCTGCTTTTAGAAGCAGGATTTCCCATTTCCAGAAAGTCTGGAGAATAGCAGAAAAGACATTTTTTTTTTTTATGTTTCTGCTTCTAGAAAGAGCTGGCAACTTTTTGAGCTTCAGTTGGGACATTTTTTTCTAAAGTTATTTCTCATCTGTCAACTATAGCGAAAATTTCTTGGTAATGTATCTTTCTGAAAGAAAAAAATATGTGAAAAAAAACCCACTTTCATAGAAAGAAAAACAATTTATTCATTATATAAATTGAACGTTTTCTTCTAGTGTGGCCTTCCTACTTTGATCTTCTCGATTGCTTTCTATTCGTGATGAATCAAAACAATTATGCAATTCTAAAGCATTGTAAAGTTTTTTCGGTAGTTTAAATATAATAGGGATTTGAAATTAATTTTTTCTACATAAATTCTTGGTTGTGGACCAATTTCAATGAAGACTTTTATTCTAAATTACTTAATTTAACAAAATACAGAAAAAAGCTAAAATTATTTTCCTGCTTAATATTTTTTGGCTCATGATTTACTTTTTATTTATAATATTCCTTAAAGTACTGATTGAAAAGTAGTTGAATTCCCCTTAAAAATGTTTAATGAAAACAAAAACAAAAGATAATTATAAAGAGTTCAGAGATTGAGAATCGTAAATGCTTTTGCAATAGACTGAGAAGTCGAATTCTGTGGAAAGAGTTCTGCATCTTAAAACCACCTTATTTGCATACAATATCAGTTAGTTTCCTAAATTTATTAATTATTCTTTTTTTAAATTCTTTAGTTTATACATTTTTGTTTAGATACGCTCTCCATAACCTATTATGTATCAAAACTTTATTACTTCAAGTAAATATATATATATATATAATTACTTAATTGAAATACAAAAGGAAACACTGTTTTGAAATTATTTCCCAGAACAAATTAATTAGAATTTTAATTAGAAGGAATATTATCTTTAATTGTGAAAAATATTTTTTGAGAATTTATATCTTTTGAAACAAGTAGTTGAACATTTAAGTACAGCAGCTGGAACAAAACTTTTTACTGTTTAAATTGAAATAAATAAAAAAAAGCGTCCTGTGAAAGGAATAATGGTAAATAATAGGTTATGTAACTTGGCAAAAAGAATATGTTACAAGAAAGCAAATTTTTGTTCTTGCCTTAGTATTATATTTTCCAGTACTTCATAACGGAAAAATAATCAGTGAAAAACGTTTCCAATTTCCGTATTTTTCCATATCCGGGTCAAGCATAAGTCATATATATGTCACGTATCTGCTAAAATTATGTGTTCTCTCCCTTACACAAAACATACTAATTTTGTGATTTATTAAGGGACTCAGTCAATATATCTTTGACTGAAAAATGGTGGAAAGAAATAGTCTAGAAACGGTATTTAGCTATTGATTTAGGCTATAGTTATAATAAACATTTGTGAAAAATATAATTGAAATTTACAGGCATTAGGTAATTACAAAAAAAAAAAAAGCAAACGCATGAAATGATGATTCCTTTAAATAGAAAATGGTTGCAGAGACAAGATCAATTTTTGCGAAGCTCGAAGATGATAGACTTATCTAATATTATAATACGAGGAATGGTTGCCAAGTCGAAAATCGCCCCAGAATTAATTAACTCCGGTAAACTTGGGGGTCTGGGGTTTTTGGCCACGAGGAATCGATTGGCGCCGGTTTTGAAGCTCTGCGGTCGAGCAGTTCGGAGTTACAGATAGGATATTTTCAAACTTTATTAGTTCACCATAATGGCTACTTAAATTTTCAAGCGGTAACGTGCTGCCATCTATATCCAATATGGCGAACTAATAAAGTTTTATGTTTATGCTGTTATAGGTTTATAATATGTTTCTTATGTATGTATATATGTTTGGTTTTTCTAAATAAATTTGTCAAAAATATTGAACTTCAACACACTTCAATCTTTACCTTTACTTTACCTTTGTATAGAATAGTTCCCTTTCTAAACTCTAACTTTGTTTAGAATAGTTTACAATGGTGCACTTTAACCGGTTATCTTTTCACCAATGGTTTCACAAATTTTCTTATGGCATGTATTGTTTTGATAAATCACAATTGAAAATTTAAATCTTCGAGTTAGCTTCGATACCTGTTTTCTCCGAGCGGAGCTCGGTCACCCGCTGGTTAAAAATTAAAATAGCATTCTGAAACTGAACTAAGAAATGTTATTGCATTAAATTCCCAGTAAGGTTGCTTGAAACTGATCTAATCTGTATTTCATTCATGGCATATATCAGTTTTTGTTGTAATTGTTTAAAAGAATTTCTAAGTATAGCTCTTCATTTCTCATAAGTTATAATTTTACGAAGGATAGTTTTCGTAATTCTAAGAAAGTCTGTGGAAAGTTATTAGATTCTCCGAATCCTTTTAACATTGCATTAATGCGTCTATAACTCAATATTATTTCGATCTCTATGATTTAGTAATGAACCTTTGAAAGTAATGCTTATTGATTTATGGAAAGAAATATCGAATAAAATTTTAGAAAGTTGACTTGCTAATGCGAAATTAAAAACCTTTCGTTATTAACCAATTTTCCATGACTGATTATTTTGTAAATGATGCTGTTTATTTTTTAATAAAATCTATATTTATTTTTACATTAAAATTATTAAATCTTTATACGATATAATTCTTAATTCACAGTCAGTCTCTTTCTGATAAGATAATAATTTTTTAATTATTGCATTTTTAAGATAGTAAGAAAATAATGAGACCATGGTTGTTGCTGTTGTTTTTGTATATTTTCGCTTAGGATTTGTATACTCCAGATTAAATTTCCTCGTAAAATTCCATTGCAGATAAGATTCCTTTGTTTCAAACATAATCTCAACCCAACGAGCTTTATGTGCAAAAGCAGAGCGTAATTGATATAAGCGGTAAGAAATAAATCTACGCAGTCCTTCTGATAAGATGTTTTTCTTCAAATAATTAATGATTTAACTTTCATAAAGCGTAATTTTTAACCGTAAGACTTGTATTAATAAAAATTTTTAAATGTAAAAGAAACTATTTTTCGGACTTCACATGGAATAAAAATGCATAACCATTATTAAAAATATTCCGAAGTTTATTTTCACCTTTCGAAGCTCTCAAAACAAATTCTTATAATGAAATATATATATAATTACTTCCTTTAATCATTGAGATTGTAGAAACGAAATTGAATTAAAAACTGAAATTTAAAAAAAAATTATGTATGGCATTTTTTAGAAATGCCCACACAAGTGTGTTTCAATTTACTAATTACCTATACTAACTACTTTGTTTATGTACAATTTATTTTGTATTCGTGTAAGCAACAATAAGAAAGCGTTGAAAATATTTTTCTTTGAATTAAACACTATTTTTATTCTGAGAAAGAAAAAAAAATAGTGCTTATGCAAAAAGCTATTTAAAAAATTTTGGTTTCAAGCTTATATTTTGAAATAATGTTAAACTGAAGTTCTTCCATTTTTTATAGAAACAAAATTCCTATGTATTAAACTAAAGAGATAATTTGCTTCTAAATAATTAATGTAAGTGGAAACGGAGGAATCGATTTTCGGCTAAAATGCATTAAAGGAGACAATGTTTAAAGTTTTAGTGCTTAAATATGAAATTATGGAATATGTTGAATGCAGTAGGTAGTTAGAGAACTATCAGTACTCTCCAATTATCTTCAAGAACAATATTGCGGGATCCAATATATTAAATTTTATGTTTCTAATTTGGCTCTAAATTTTGTATGTGCTAGTGAATACATCGATACTTCATTTCTAATTATAATTAACAGATGCCAAATGGTATTTAGTAATACTTATTTTTTTTATTTTCATATAATTCTTGGGTTTATTGAAATCATATATTTATGTAATTACGACTAAGAGTTGAAAGTATGGTAATGAACTATTGCTTTGGATACTTGATTTCAATTAAGGATAGTATCAGGAGCTCGTGAGCTTTAATTTGAGGCATAAGAAAAAATATCCAGTTCCAGGCCAATTTAATGCCATGTTCTTTTTCAGCAGAAAATAATTAGCATAGCTGAAAAAAAAGTTTCTAGTTTGAGTCTGTGTCAGATCATTAGAATTTATGCCACATTTTAATGTCTTTATAGAACACAAGACCTCTCTACTCATAGTAACTCGAGATAATTACAAAATGGAGATAAAAAGTGGCGCGGGAGTGAATAATTATAAAGATGTGTTTTTATTAATGCTAATCATTATTAGCATACAGATATTGTACATAATGAGATTTAATTAAATTTCTCTTTCTAGTTGCTAAATTTTAATGATTTAGTGTCCAAATACGATTCTAAACGTAACTTCCAGGGCAGTTTTGGGCCAATAATGTCATCCATTAATTATAAGAATATCCAAAAGAAAATCTAAAAGAAAAATTAATGAAACTAGCTATTGAGGTTATTGGATAAAAGGCTTTTAGAAAAAAACTATGCAAGTCCAAAGTAGAAAACATCAATTCTTTAAAATTGACATTATCGTGCGTCATCAAGCAGATATAAAATTAGGGAAAAAATTATCCATTCTGAAGAATTTTTAAGATCATCTTCAGGAAGGGATACAAACCGGGGTGTTTCCTTTGAAGGACTAGAATTGTGTCCAAAAATTGTCAGATAGGGACACGAAAATAGGTAATTAGGATTTTAGTGTCAGGAAGGATCAAATTTTGGAAAATATTAAGTACAGTCACAGAAAAAAATATCTCTGGTTTGAATCTCTGCCTCAAGGTGATATTTGAAGAAATTTCATTAATTTTTTTTATTTCTATTTACTAATTCACAAATCTTTAGTGAAATACACAGTTGATAATTTTCCACTTTGGGTGGTTAATTAATCACATAATTAAAACTATCGTATCAAGGCTAAATTTTCTGGTTTTTATTTTCCAAGAAAAATTTGCATAAGTATCTTCCTTAAAAAGATCGAAACAATTTAAAACTTTTATTTTCACATATTTAACAAAATATAAAACTGAAAAATAAGGAAGTTTCTTTAATCGAAATAGAAGCTTGAATAATGATAAACATGAGGAAAAAATATTATTTTTTAAAATATTTTTATTTATTTACTATCAACTTGCATTCTACTTGTTATATTGCTTTCACAATATTCTTAGTAATTTATACTAAAAATATTCCTGCCAAAATACAAATTACAACACACAGTTGCAAATATTGATAGTTGCAAATTAATTGGAAATTCGGAAAGTAAATAATTATTTCATAATAGTAACTGCAAAATAAAACAGTTGCAAAAAATATTTTTCATTTGAATGTACTTGAGTACATCAGGAAACTAAGTACTTGAGCAACTAGCAGCCTGAAGATTTTTATTAAAGAGCCCAAAGTGAATTTTCTAAGTAAAGTATTGTTTTAGAATTTGAACTACAGAAACTTTGGTACTTATTTGATCTTCTAGCATCACAATTTGTTTGCATTTTTCATTCTTTAAAAATTGCATTAATCCATTTAGCCTTACCATAAAAAAAGAGGGTAAAAGACAGTTTTTTTGTTTTGTTTTTCCTTTTTTTTCTATTTTTTACTGACTACCGCTTTTGTTCCAGAAAATAAAATTTATTCGTATCGGAGGAGGGCACTTAAATCCAATCAATAACGATCTAATTTTTGAAAAATAAAACTGCAAATTAAAGGCTGCCCAATCCCTTTCAGCCGCATCGGGAAAAATGCCTATGAATAGTTTTCATTGTTTTGTCTTTTTTCCCCCTCATTTCTATTAGATCCTGCTACTCCTGCTCCAGCAAATCGGATTCCCTCGTACAACTGAAATCCAATCAGTAGCAATCTAATTATAAAAAACAATATTGCAAGTTTAAAGTATATTCTCTCTTTCGGCATAACTTGTGATTTATGGAAGCATTACGGTTCTCATTATCATCTTCTATAGGAAATTGATTACTTTTGAAAACTATTTTTCAAAAGTAATCAAAAGCTTTTTCTGAAATTAGTAAGCTTATATTTTTGATAATTATCTTAATCGAATTTTTATTCCATAATGTTGCTTTGAATTGCACATAACTGGACATCTACTTTAGGGTTTAAATTGGTAAGAATTATAATTAGCTCAATTCATTAGACGAACAATAAAATATGTCTGATTTTGTCTTTGCCTTTGGCACGCGGAATATTTTTCTCTTTAAAGATTAATGAGTTTTCTTGAATTTATTTGAGGTGTTTTCCAAGGGTTTGATGCGAAATGTCTTTGTAAAAAATGCTTTCAACAATTACTTTTTTTTGTTGTGATTATCGATTTAAGTAGCTTTTAACAACCGAACCTTAAAACAAAATTATAGCACAATTATCATGTTCATAATGAAATTAAGTAGATTAATAATCAATAATTCAGTAACTTTTGTGCAATTTCTTTTTTTCTTTTTTTTTTTTTTTTTCTTTCATCACATTTTCTTCACAACTCAAATTTTAGATTCCATGATGCTAAAAGATAAAAAAAAAACATACTAATACTTAAATGGGAGCAATTAATTTCTGATAGAAATAATTTAATATCGTTGTTAGGATGAAACAATTGTTTCATTTCACATGTATAATGACCATACCAATGTAATTAAAAACTGATCATATTTATTTAGGATAAACATGTCCTATTTTTCTATTTTTTGCAGAAGCTCTAGCTAATGGTCAGTTCAGATGAAAATGTTATTTCGGGTACTCATTTCTGTTTGTTGTAAGGGGGAAATGACCTCTAGAAAATAGATTATTCCATTATGAAGAGCGATTTCGATCGCAAGACTATTTGATGTTTGCGAACATTCGCTTCATAAAGAGTTTGATCAACAATGCATGACCAATGATTTCATCTTGAAACTATCAAACATACGCATGTTATGAGCTTGCCTTTAAAAGAAATGGTTATATCCAACTGTTTTGGAATAAATATTTGCGAACAATAAGTACTCTTGAGTACAACAGGGAACAAAACTTTGAATAAGGCATGGAAAAAGAATTAAGAAATGTTTCTATTCCAGTGTACCAAAAATAGTGTTGGATATTTATTGCATAATTGAATTCATATATATTTATAAATATAGAAACATTATTGCATAAAGTTTATATCAGGTTAAAAAAAAAGTTTAGTTCATAATTATATATTACCTTTATAGAAAGATTCTTCTCAAGTTGAATTATGTATCAAAATCTAAATATGATTATTTCGCATAAAATGTTTTTATAGCATTTTATTTCAATTGACGGTATTGTCTTTCTTTTACAAATTTTCAAACCCCAAATCTCTGTTCACATCTTGCATTATTATTGATAGACTTAACTGCATTATATTATTATAGCAATTTGCATAAAGGGCAAAGTTTCTCTTCGACTCAAATGTATTTAGATGTGTTCTTAAAAGTTGAATCTAAATAACGATGTAGGCCAATTTTAAACTGTTTAAATAACTCTAAGTCATAAATATGAGCAATAAGTATTGCAGCTAATTATTCCTTTTCTAAGCCTCCCTTTTTTATATGTACACAAAGATCTGTATTATATTAGATTTGTTTATAATATTAAAACTTTTATTATTGTATGCATAGCAAAACATAAAATTTACTCAAATATTTTGGATTTGATTATCTAATTGGCATTAGCTCAAACGCACGAACTAATCTTCTACTGCTGTGAAATCTCAGCAAACGCACAGGAAACGAAGCATTTCTTTGTGAATACCTGCTCTGAAAAACAAAGAAATCGACATTTTATATGCCCACTTTCCATTATCGTGATTATCTTAAATTATTACTTTAAGAGTGATCTTTTCATGTAGATTTTATCTCTAAACTACGTTCAGAAGTATCTTTTACCAACATAACAGAAGTAAACTCATTAATGTAACCAAACTTCTGCAAAATTAGTAGAATCACGCAACATAAGGAAATAATTCTGTTCCATCTTTGATTTTGTTTGAAAAATTCTCAGGAAATTCAAACAAAAAATTACAGATGGTTAAAAGGTATGAAATAAGTAATCATAACATCCTTTATATTCCGTAATTACATAATCAGAAATTTTCACTAACTTGGGAATAATAGAATATTAATTAATAACTATTTGGCTTTCCGTGAACTGGAATGTTTACCGTCTTATCAACAAGTGCGCATCATGTATCGTTGAGCAAAAACATACCATGCATCAACGGATACGCATCTTATCCTTACGAAGTCTAGAAGTTTAATTATTACTTGTTTTTGAAAAATGTTATTACCTCCATTTGAATGATATCATTCGTGTTTTTACTTCATTGGCATGTGCATTAACCATTGTAAAGAATAAATGGATGTAATTATCTCATTAGAAGCAAGGCATGACAGCTTCGCAGCTTATTTTCAGAGGCTCCCGAAATTTAAACTTTTTCTGAAAGTTTCTAATCTTTGAAAAAAAAAATACTGAAATTTGAAAACTTGATGCTCTTCTTCAGGTGTTATTTATTTGTCATTCCATCCCCCTTTATACAAAGTCTTTATTATTCATCTATAATTCTCGCTGATGTGAATTATGATAATACTTGACATTTTGTGGTTATCATTTCTTTGAACCTTATGCAGTCAGTAATTATTTTTCTGAGTAAAAGCAATGAAAACAGTTTTTGAAATATTTTCTTATTACTGTACTAAAGTTTTTTTAATTATAATTATTTTCAAATTTTTATCCTTAAATTATAACGCATTACAATAAATATTTAGGAAATATTCAATCGATTTGTTTTCTAATTCACTACTAAACAAAGCTAATCATATCAACCTGATAATAAATTCTTGAAAGTATGAAAATAGTACCGCATCATCGAAATTGTTTGATTGAGGTTTCAAATATCTGTTTAAAATCATAGCAGATTTGTAAGAAATTTTTTGTTTCGTTAAAAAGTGAATACAATTACCCTAAAAGTGCATTGCATAATCATTATGGAACTTTAAAGTCACCTTCTTTATGCCAATGTAAGAAACTATGAAAAGATCTGTTTAAGTAATTACTTACATCTGTGAAATGTTACTGTCTTTCTTTGATGTCTGTGAAAACCTTAATTTCAAAATTATTATCAAAAAGGTTTATCCTTTATAAGGACAATAATTTTTAATAACAGAAATTTCTGTAAATTTTTCTTATCTTTTTCAACTGATGTATAAAAACAAAACACTTCTTGAGAATTGAGACACATATGAAAAGAAATTTCAGGTCTCATGATTTAGGTAAAAATTGTTAGGTTAAAAAAATTCAAAACTTTGGTAAAAATATTTTTAAAAATTCAAAAGTGATCTAGAACTGTGTACAAATTAACTAAAAATCCTTCCAGGTCATCTTTTTATTATTTTTTTTACTTCATTCATAAATGTACATTGGATATTCTAGTCTTTTACAACAGCTGCTTTTAAAAACCCAACATTTACATTTTTTGTGAAAACATAATTGCAAACTTAAATTGAAAAAAATTATAATATTCAAAATAAGGCAATTTTGATCGATTTTCAATTTGAAAGCATGACTATATCTTTATTAATTTATAGGACTTTTACTGTGCTTCTTCCTTTTGAATGGTTAAATAAGCCATATGTATAAGATGTAACAAGATTTAGGGTGACGCTTGTACATAAGTCACATCTACATACTTTGAAATTTTCTGGTTGAAACAAATTCAGTAGGTTTCAGTGAAAAGAATTCAGCAGGTTGCAGATTACTAATGGAGAATTATATATTATTTTAAACGTTCAAACCGTTTGTAGACCTGTGCTTTACACACAGATCTTTCAGGATGAACTTTTTTTTCTTTACCAAATTGATTATTTTGGAAATACTGTATAGTATCTGACGCACATTCTTTCACCAATGCACTGAATCATTTTTTAAAGAATAAATTGAAACGATTTTGGTTACTTCATAGAAACAATGTTACATAGCAATGAATTTCGAAAAATTTTCAACTTAGGCTCTAATAGTTTTTAGATGCCGTTAAACTTTTCATATTTCGATACAGCTCCAAAAATCCTTTAAATATTTTTAGCATTAACAAAAATCCAATGATTAATTAAAATCAACGGAAAGGTGTAAAATTAACAGGGTTTACCATAAATGATTTAAATTATCATGATGTTAACTGTATTCCAAATGAAAGACAACCCGCTTTCCTGTCTTGGTTCACGATATCATACCTCTTGCTACAGATTTCTTTTGTTGCAGATATAAAAATATAAACTTATAAGAAACAGATTTTAGATAAACTAGATTTTTAGATTACTTTATTTTACAAGATATTCTTCCTTATATTTTAAACCATTGCTTAGATAAAACTACAGATGTTAAAAGATGAATAACTAAACTTTAAAAAGTGAATCAGATGCTATTTTAAGATATAACCTGAAATATTTAAGTCCCTCATATATGCTATTAACTACAAAAGTATGTCAATACATTCTTTTGTAAAATCCTTTTATCAATCCATTTTTCAGTTTAAATCAGTTTCAATCCAAAAATCAGTTTAATTCCGAAATATATTCGCTGAAAACAATTCATAATAATTCAGAAAACTAAGATTTTTGTAGTGATCACAACTTTATTCAGAAAATTTGCACAGCAATGCCAATGTAATGTAGTTTTTAGAAGGTCTGAAAATTTTAAATCTTAATGCACGACTGCACTTGTTTCTTTCAATTTGTAAAGAAGGGATTTTCTAATTGACTTCTCACTCACTGCTTTGAATTTTTCAGATTAAAATTTTTTACAAATATTTATTTTTAGTAACAGCATATTATTATAATGTTTGAAGGACTCAATGAATCAAACTAAGTTAATTAAATTTCAGTTCCTTTAAGTGACTACACCTGGGTGTGAAATTGGGAAATATTGATTTCAAGACAGTGCAATGCTTATCATGGTAAATTAAAAATTTAAAAGAAAAGAAAACATGTAAAAGCAGAAAATTATTAAAATAAAAAAAAAAAACCGTACAAGTAGGAAATTATTTAAAAAAATAAATAAAACATTTAAAAAAGCGTTTTTTAAATTTGTATTACTATTATTTTGTTACCTTCACATTTCATTTCTGAAAAGCATATTTCTCAATATGGTTGTGGTTAGTTTTGTCCAAACGCCTAGAAGTGATTCCTTTGTGCCATAAGTACTGAAGAAGCACATTTTACTAAGGAAAAAAAAAAAAAAAAAACTTCGCTCTTGATAAGAACTGCCTTTTCTGTTTCTAGAAAGCAAACAGATTGGTGTGGGCTTTCTTTCTTCGCATACTGGGAAACATATGGCAAGTCATAAAAGCGGCACCCTTGTATCTTGAAAAGAGCACATGGGAACATAAACGAAGGGAGGAAACGTTCTGGTTCAGTTTCTGTTTATAATGCAGACCAGAAAAAGGGGGATATCCAACAGGCAATAAAAGAGGCAATGAAGAAATACATGTCATGAATCATTAATTGGGAAGGATTACTGGAAGTGAAAAATAGAAACAGCGAAATTGATTATTTACGGTTGTTCCCTTTCGAAGCGGACTTTCGATTTTTTGTTACTGCGCGTAACTTGATGGCTGCGAGGTTAGTGAACTACAAAAATAAATATTTCCCTTTTTATATTTTAACACGCAAAAACGCAATTGAAAAAAGAATTTTTAGAAAAATAAGTGCTTAAAACAGATTTCTTTTTTAAAGTGTCAATTTTTAGTGAAGACGGTCATTTTATTTAGTTTCCTTTCTATATTATTTCCGTTAAGAAAAATATGTAAATATTGCTTTTTGTTTAAATGTTGCTGAATATTTATATGGCTCAAGGCTTTGGTGCTTTATTTTTAGATCCTGTTGCTTTATTGTAGATAAAGCTAAGCTAGAATTTGGACAAATGCCCGAGAAGATGAGACATTTACAATAGACTGAAATGTTTGCCAATTCACTTTTAAATGTAGCTTTCTCCATTTGTTGCTTGCGTAAACCAGAATGTTTCCAGTTTGATAAAATGGTGGACTTGCAGATTAAAATTAATCCCTGAATACATTGTGTGTGTGCATTTTCGGAATTGGATTAAAGAGCCATTTCGTCTTTATTGGCGCATTACCAAATTCTCATATATGTGAGAAAGACAATATCTATTTAGAATGTTGAATAACTTGTTGACTTTGAGTGCACATATTTGTTAATTTCCATCATTTCAATTAGACATTACAAATGAATAGTGCATTAGCGATTATCATTATGCTTTAAATATGTTTAATGTAAGGCATTAACATGCGCAACATAACAATAAAATGGAAGGATTAAACTTCAGGCCTTTAACTTTAAATAGAAAGTTTTAATTCGTTTCTGCTAGTTATATTTATTAATTTAAATGATGATTTTCAATTCATATTTATTTCGCATCATATTTCCCGCTTTGAATGCTTTTTAATATCCCAGCAGCATTAACCTAGTGTTAAGCAACCGACCCAAATTGTCGTGTCATGCTGACGAGGGTCTTGATATAGTGTCAACTTTTCAAAGATAAAACTCCGCCAAACATTCAAATTAGAAGTTAACATTATTTTTTGTTCTTTGAACTACTCATACACTCTTTTTTATTTCTGTTTTATTTTAAAACGTCTTTTGACAACGGTTTTCTTTTAAAGTGGTAATTTAGCCGTGTTTAAAGCTCAGCTTACGTCTCTTATTTAAACTAAGACAGCCATGTTTATACTTCATCTCTTGTGAACAAGATTTGTTGTACATGTGTAATAAATTTTAATTTCTAAATTTAAATTTGTTGTCGACTACTTAAAAAAATCATATAGTTCAACCGGTACTATAATTTTTAAATACAAGTAGATAATAAATATTTGTTTTGCCAATAACAATAATATAATTATATTTTTGGCAAGAGAAATTTTTACGATAAAAATATTTTTTACGTGAAAGGATTTTAATCCCGAAAAACACCAGTCGTTACATTAGTCATTAATAAATCTCATAATCTCTAAATTCAAATAATTTTATATCTTCTGCAAATTCCTATAACTTTAATTTACCAAATATATTAATATTTAACGTTTAAGGGCAGGACGTGGTTAATATATAGAAATAAAGTTTAATACTTGATTTTTACTTAGGATTTCTCAAGCATATTTGTCGTATGTCTTCAGCAAAAACAATTGCATTGTAAGCAGTAATTTTATGTACATGAGTTTTCCATAAAATGTTACATTATTCCAAGGGTCCTGCTTGATGATTCAATATTTCATACTCGTTCACAGATGTGTGAAACAATATTCATTGATAACAATATTTACTGAATTTTATCAAATAATTTTAATAATATTTAAATAATTGAATTCAATAATTACTTGAACGGCTAATGAATTGGTGAATAATTGAATTCAAAACTAAAACACTTACTTAAAAGTTTAAAATTTCTTAGAAGATATTTTATCAAAATACATTTTTTAACTAACAAAAATATAAATTTCCTTTTTTTTTTACTAGAAATAATTATTCTCAGTTTTATTGATTTAATTTTGAGAAAGAGGTAATATAAAACATGTCTGTCGATTTTCACGGTCATTGTTACAAATTACCAAAATCAAAACCACTTCAAGTTATTAAACGATGGACGAAAGGATTCGATTCGAGGTGTTTCATTCTGAAGAATTCTCAAATTATGTACATCTTTTGTCAATGAAAAGAAAGTAAATAGATTCCTTCAATGGTTGTCCTTTAACGTTTTATATTCAATACTTATTCAATCACAGGATTTGCTTAAAAAACATCAAAGTGAAATTTAAATTCATTTTATGGCACTTTCATTATTTTATTTTTATCCTCAGTAACGCTACCATAAATACTGAGAATGAATTTCATATTTACTATATTAAAATCTTTAATCTTTAATACGAATATTTAATAAATATTTCAAAAATTGTTATTTTTTTTTTTTTCAAATACAAACCAGATTTAAATTTAATAAAGCATTTTATCCGTTAACAAACCGTTTCGCTGGAACACCTAATGATATTTTAAATACATATTTCTTTTCAAGTATTTCCATTCTCAAATCAGTCGAAATATTATCGTAAGCCATAATGAAAGTGCATTCTTATTGCAAAATTAAGATTGTTCGAGTTCTTTTTAGAAAATGTAGAGAATTAAATTTTAAAGTCCGAAAAGAAGGAAGAAATAACTTTTTATTCGCCAAATATTTGCTTTATTTTCATCTCCTAGCCTATTGCCTTCTATAGAATTAAAAATAAATCAAAAGTATTGAATTAAATGTCGGTGATACGCGTTTGCCCATCTCCGTTATCTTTTACCTCTCTTCAAATTTCAATCTTAATGCAGATTTCGTTCAAAAGATTTTTTTTTATTATATCTCTTCAGTAGATACGAAATACTCATTGTTATAAAAAAGAAACGTACGAGGGAGTGATTTAGAGAGTTCTTTCCATTCAGTCTCACTCATTTTATTCGTTTTAAAAGCGGCGCAAGGTATTTTCAATCAATTCCCTTTAACGAGATTTGAGGCGAATGCTGCAAAATTATCTCTGATGCAATTTCAGAAAAAGAAACAGTGAATTGCTGGTTTTCACCCACCTGATAGAATGTCTTCCCACTCTTTTAACCCATTCCGTTTAATTTTTGATGATATTTTTCGCCTTTTAAAGCTATTCCAGAGTGGAAATAATTGGAAAAGAAATTAAAAATTGAAAAATATATTATAGTTTTACTTCCCTCTAAAGTTTTCTGAAGTTACGAAATGTATTTTCATAACTCCATAAGTTGTTTGAATATATTTTCACAGCTCCATAACTTTTTTTTTCATGTCAATCGAATTATAAATATTCGAATTAATTTAAAAGAAATGAATAGTTAACAGTTTTCATACAGATATAAATATATTAAATGCATCACTCTTAAAAGTAGAATATAGTAGTTTTAAAAGGCAGCAAAAAAGTAGAAATTATGCTAATCAATGAAGGAAGACATTTCTTGATAATAAATAACTTTTATTACATTTGCAAATTTGTACATATGATTTCTTTTCAAAAAATGTAAGTGAGAATCTTATACAAAAAGTTAGGAACTTTAAAGATAAATTGAAATGGCTGAGGTTAATTTTTAACTTCTTCCTTAATTGCATTTGTTAACTAAAGCCTTCTGACCCTTAATATATTTGAATAATCATGCGAAAATGATTGTAACAAATTCCACTTCCTACTTTTTGTATCATTTGTATTGTTATAATTATCCAACATATATGAATTTTCCAAACCTTCTTTGCATCATTTCTAATGAAGGTGTTCTCTGCTCCTTCGTTCCTGAAAAGTTCCCTAGATTATCATTTTGAGAGTCCCGAACATGAGTGTTTTGAGCTTAATACAGTAAAGAAGAGCTAATACGCATTTTGGATGTTTTTATAATCGATTTGTAACAAAGTTTGTCATAAAATTGCTATTTCTGTAACAAGATGAAAAGTCATATTTCATTTATTCCAATCATTGCGTTTTTGAATTATTTCGTTTACATGAATGAGCATACACAAACCGATGGATAAGTCTGCTCCCGGATGGATTTCAAAATTTGACATAGGTCTGTACTTTAGATGATAAAACTGTGTGACATTTTTTTTTTTATCAAACTTTTATGTTTTGTAGTTATTGTGCTCATTAATACTAAGACAGATAAATTTCCTAAAAAAAGATCCCACTAAAAACTTAATAACATTTGAAGGTATATGAATGAATGAAGTATGTTGTATTTACATTAAATTCGTACATTTATCATTTTTACACACGGGCAGACAGACAAAGTTAATTTACCTAGTGCTATATGGTTTCTACTGCCAATATGGCGAAATTTGCATTGAATTAATTTAGTCGACGGATTTTTTTCACTTAATAAAATGGAACCCTAACTAGATCGAAATGCTCTGATGAATTCAATAAATCTGAAATCTTGCTCACGAGTAATAAATTTGTTTTATTTTAAAGACACTGTGCAATATTATATGTAAATTTTAGATATCTATTTCTATATCTGATATTAGAGATTAGTTACATAAAATTTCATATTAAATTATAATATCTATTTATATGTATATATTTAAAATAAAAAAACAGGAAAGCATGCATTTTCAGAATGTTAAATGTTAGTTATTGAGATGTTTTGTAATAGTGCATGTGAGATGATTTCTGATTTGACCGAGCACTGATTTCAATCGTTTTATTTCCTAATCATTTTTTCCAAAAGCATTTTGATACTTTGATACTAAAATCAAAACTATCTCCAACGCTAAATATTAAGACTGAAACTGTGACACTTTGTCTCGAAGATTTGATTATTGTTACATTTTTCCCCAATTTTTTTCCTCTTGTAAATCAATCTCTAATAATTATGTATTCAATTATGTAGCAAATAATTATGTACAATAATCTCTAACAATTATGTGTCTGTAATTATGTAACAAAAACAACCCGATATACTCAATGGTTTTATTCAAGCAATAGTGTAATTTAACTTACTTGATTTTATAAAAAAATCATAACTTGTTTTTAAAAGGCTTACATTACATATAAAATATATATAACTAATTTCCTAACATTTTGAGCAAACAATATTGATTCTGAAAATCTTCGACAGCTCCATTTAAAATTCCTTTTCTGGAATTCATTTCATGATAAATATTTTTAAAAAATCCACAAAGAGTAAAATTATTTTAGTCAAAATTATGGTAGCCACAATTTACGACACAGACAATGTTTCTGTTTGTGAAAAATCCTCGTTAAGGCAATAATAATTGAAATATGAAATATTTAGTTCCGACATGAATAGCGTTTCAAGAAAATAAAATCTTTATAAATTTTGTATCATTGTGCATCATCCATGGTTTTTATTTCATTGACATCATTTAGGTATCTATGGTTTACATTTCAATGAAGTAAATAACAGAATCAAAGAAATTAAAATAATTGTAAAATGTATCTTGTTTTTCATATAATTTTTTTAACTATGACTCAGATATCAAGATAAAATTAAAATCAAAGAGCATATACCTGAGTGAGACAAATATTTCATAAATTCCTTTTATTCGGATTCGTAGAAGTAATTATATTTATTGAATTCAAACATATAAACTTACTTCATTTCCAATTTCTGGCCTCCACCGTATCTGGCTGTCCCATGCTCTTAATTTTCTTTTTTATTCCTTTAACAGTCTCACATAAAACACGAATCTAAAACAAATGCTTACTGAGCTAAATTTAGTGAATATCCCCTTTTCAAGATAATATGGTCTGAATGCATTTCCACGTCCACTTTTTCCTGCTCTCTATTGTGTTGAGCTGAGTGCGTCTTTCCGTGCTTTAACAAAAAACCTACAAAGTCATGCAAAAATTAAACTTTTCCCTCAGGAATAAAATGTAAGGCTAAAACTGTCAGTTAAAGGGATTTTTATCGTATATTCATTTCTAAAACTAGTATATTTTATATATTCATCTTGGTACATCAAGTACTTTCATACATTTAAAAGTTTTATTTTTAAGTCTTTTTTTTCTGCTTGGTTTTGTAAATGCATTTCAAGTAACATAAAAAAATATATTCAACAGTTAAATATGTTAGCTAAAAATTGATACTAAGGAGATATTACGACATGTATGCTAGAATAAAGATTACGCCAATGTATTTAGAATTCGATGATGACTGTTTTTTTTAATTGCTCTTTGTTTATTTTTAAGTGATTATAGTTTTCTGCTATATAGCTATAGAATAAAATATATTTAAAATTTTATTTCAAATCTATATTTTCTCTTGCAAGTTTACTTGATCGGATTCTTATTCAGTAATCAAACATAAAAAATGTTAGTTTAATATTTGTTTCAGACTTGTTGAAATTGTGCACCGCATGTTTGCATGAATTTTCTCTCCTATTTTCATCCCACATTTATTTCAGATTTCAACTTCTTAAACTGTTTAATTTTTCTTATTTTATGATTTCTGACGAAATATTAAATATAAAGTAAAAACAAAGATTAGGAGAAATGAAAAAATGCAGGTTGTGAAAGATCAATATAAAAATTGAGACTGTGTATTTCATTCAATTTTTTAGTGTATATATAATAAATAATAATAATAATATACTGAATGTCCATTTATTTGTTATTTTATGTGCATTATATTAATTCACATATCTTGATAGAAAAAAAATTGATAAAATAAATCATCATAATTCATCTAAAAGTAATAAAAGTCAAATTAAAAAACTCTTGTAACGCCTTAAGGGGATGAATTGAAGGTAGAAGGTTTTTATGCTTTTTCACTATAACCTTAGAACAAATCAGTGCATAAAAACTGTTTTTACATCATCTTCAAAGACTAACTTTTCAGTGATATGAATTTTACTTTTATAGGAATATTTCTCTAATTTTAATCAAAGATTTGGGGCAAATTAGAATTGTTCTAAAACATACAAAGGTGTTGAACATATAAGGATTTAATAATTATTTGGTGTTCTAAACATATAAGGATTTAATAATTATTCGATGCAAAATTATAAGTTTCTTTTCATTCTAAGATACAAAAGACAACAAATAAACTTTGGTGAAAACAGTGGTTGCAGCAGCTATTGTATAAATAAATGTTAGTGAGCAGATATTCAAACTTTTAAATAAAAAAATATGAGCTTAATAAATTTAAAAAATAATTATAAAACAGAATGGTATTCTTCAATTATCCATTAAGTTTTTAAAACTCATATGATGTCAAAATAACTAAAAAATTGAAAGGAGATTGATTAAATTGATTGATGGAGTCGTAATTAGCCGACTTGCTTGATTGAGTTTGATAGATGATTAAGTGGGTTGAAACAAACTTTCCGTAACTTCTTTTCATTTTTTTTTTTATTATACTTGGTTATTTTCATAAAATATCTGATGTAAAAAAATTATCAATGAAGAGCATGCAAACCAAATTTGTAACTTTTTAAAAATTATCATAAAATGGTATTGTATTTTTCAAATTACTGAGCAATTTTTTCAAAGCTCGCATGAAGGTCAAATAGAAATAAATGAAAGTAAAAGTTTGCTTTTGAGTTCACACTTAACTTTTTCCTTAACAAAGACATAAAATAACGATTAAAATGTATCAGTCAGAAAATAAAAAAAGAAAGATTTTCATTCATATACCCTTAAGTAAGAATTTATTGCTCCAGAGGAAAAATTCTTTCCCCGAAGAAATCAGACGAAAGAACCCTTTCACCAATTAGAGGCTTCTGTAAGCGCGAGGATACTTATGTACTTGTCACCTTTCGAGACTTAAGACGATCGATTTTTTGGCTTCGTCTTTTGTTAAAAGTTTTTCTTGGCTTCAAATCCTTCGCTCTTACGCGTAGTTTTTACCTTGCGACAAGTTTTTCCATCCAATTAGTTTTTTTTAAAAGTAAAGAATATCTTTTATTGTTTTGCTCTCTGAATTTTATTGGAAAGAATGGGATTAAATCGGGTTTGTAAAATTTAAAAATGTATTTTTATTGCGCTTGAGTTACAGATTATGTAATGAATATATGAAATATACTATAAAAACATAATTTTAAATAGAAAGTATCTATATAATATACCCTGATTTCAAATAGTTAAATTAAAAGCTTTGATCATATTAGAAATCCAGTTTAATATGCATCTAATATACTATTCTGTATTTAAGATTAGCTAGAGCCTAAATACTCGAATCGCTAAAATTTTATGCAACAGTTTCAGTATTATGCATAATTTAGTGGCCATTGCCTGTTGATTACCTGTTGTTAAATAGCTATTAGAATGTCGGTTTCAAAATAGAGAAAATCAGCTTAAATAAGAACTAATTTAATTTAGTTAAAATAAACATGCCATTATTTACTGAAAGGATTAGATGAAATGAAATTCAGATGTAATGAAATTCTCCAAGAGAGAAAACTTCTCACTTCCATTCTCGTAGCACTGGCACGGGAATACTGGCACTTCTGCTTACTATAATATTCGTTTTTTGTGACATTCTTTCTTATTTACTATGATATCAATATTATAGAAAATGTCATAATATTAACACTTCATTATTCTTTCTTTCCTCAAACGTAATACAAAGAATGTAAGCAAGCATCCACTGATACCAATGTACATTTTCTTCGGGAAGGAAAGTAACGAAGGATATAACTATACAAAGAAATTATATATTTTATTTTTTATGGAATTATATTTGTTAATTTATATAGCCAAACCTGCTATGAAATAAGAAAATATAAAAGTAATTTTTTACTATTACTGAAAAGATGCTACAATATTTATCAATAAGCTATTGTTTTCATGTGCAATTTATAGCAGTTCTTTTTGAGGTGTAACACAAAAATTATTAAAATGCATATTGACAATTTTTAAAAATTACTTTAAAAAGCTATATAAATTTCATTCCCTCTAACTGCATAATTTCATTGCATGTCACATTGTTCTCGATGTAAACTAAAAAAATTAGTTGATGTAGTATACTTAAAATATTTCATTTACAGCGATTTCTGACAATTTTGAAATATCTTAAAATTCTGATACAATAAAATTTCAATTATTGAAGTATGTACAGATCTTCTCTGTATTATTCGTACAACTTATATAGCGAAACACGCAGAGTAAAGCATGAGGTGCCGGAGTATTTATATAGTTTTGAAGCTTATCTTAAAATCTAAGATTTTAAGATAAGATAATTTTAACATGTAAGATTGATTTTCACATATAAACCAAGATATCTTCATCATTCAAAAAAGATCTGAATTTTCCGTAGTATCTTTCTCGCTTTATAGATGACCGAAGTCATGATGACTTTGTGAATTAATTAAATACTTGAAGAAAACGTCAGGAGATTAAGAAGGAATGACGATTTATGAAATCTTGATCTGTAAGGATTTATTGAGCTTTCTTACAAAACTTAGAAAACAAATCATATTATTTTACATAGAACAAACTGATCTAACATTATAATTTATAAATGACAAATCATGGAACTTTTTGAAAGGCCATCTATCTGATGACGAAATGCCTAGGAAAAACCACAGAATTAAAAATACTTGAAAAACTCTTTATTTCTAAAGGCATGTATTTATTTTCCTTTTGCTGTTGTTATTTGCTATCAAATCATTTTTCCCTTTGGTATATTATCAAAAAAAAAAAAAAAAAAAAAAGAATCCAACCACATAGAAAAATTTCTTCTACATGAAAACGAACCAGAGTGAAAACAGATTTGATTTCATTGGAAACAAGAGAAAAAAATAGCAACGTTAGCAGCTCAAAAAGATGGAGAAAAATAAAAAGTACCTAGAAAGAATATTTTTCAGAGAAAAGAAAAGACTGAAAGAAAAATAAAATGAAAGCCAGACTTCGTTTCAGTGCGTGATTTTGCACCCAACAGACGCAAAGCCAGAGACAGATGATCTCCCTTCCCCCACCCCTGCAAGTGGAAGGACTGACGAGCGGTTTCTCCTTCGACAAAAATTTAAAGCTCCGGGAAGCAGATAAGAAAGGGTGGACCGTAAAAACTCTCATTCCAAAGTGGGAATGGCAAGTAATGAAATGATCCGTTTTTGTGACATTCCCCCCGTCTTTCTTGTTGGCGATAAAAGATTTTGGTAAGGAAATCGAGCTTGCTTTGTAACTGTCGAAGCACTCTTTACCACCTTGTTATGCTAATGGACAGAATCGCACGCAGGGGCTATATGGAAAGCTTTTGGAGTATGTACAGATAAAGTTAGATGATAACGTAAGTGAATGTACTCGTGTATGGGTAAGCACTCGAGATATATTGCGCATATAGACCGATAAATATAGTTATGAAACAAATTAAATCTTTACAAAAAGTAATTTTAGAAAATGCTAAGGCAAAATGCGAATAGATGGAAACTTAGTTTCTGTCTATGAAAGAATGAATTTACTTGTAGGTATATATATTCTTTGTAATTTAATGAAAGACAATTTTTTACTCAAAGTGTGTTAAGATAATTAAAACTTTAAAAGAATTCATTATTCTTAAAAATGAAACGTTTTTTTTTTTTAAATATAAATTAGCAGAATGCCATAATATTAAAAACAGAGCATCATTCATAAAGGCTGTCAAATAACTTTACTTTAAAAAACGTGCTCAAGTTAATAACTGATGAAATTTGCTTACATCTCCAGGATACAGATGACATTTTATAACCAAAATTTTTTATTAAATAATGAACCGTTATTTTCATCCGCAACAATTTAACTTTAGTCCTCATATCACAAACAAAACATCGTACTTGTTCAGGCTCTGCTTCGGTTCTTGCAGCAGAACCTATCCCCTAAACACGTTTTTAAAGTTAAAAAAGTCAAATACTACTTGTCGGTCAAATCGATCCCCAAACTCTAATCCATGTTCCAGAATAGAACGACTTCGGATCACCTTCCTCCCCATTGTTACATCCCTCTTTGGGAAAGGGTTGAAAGTGGGGGTGGCAAATCTTTTTCCAAGTTCGCCCAACTTTCTTCTCATTCCCCTGGGAGGGTAGAGAGTCGACCGGGTGTATGGCCGGCGAATCCCTGCAGCATCGATAGGGGTGGCCCAACCATAGGATCCGATATTCGGGGGAGCAGGTCCGTCGAGGTCAAATTCGCCGGAGGTCATGATTGCGAAAGAAGGGGGGCCCGAGGACGAGCAAGGTCATCGCCGCCGTTAGCACGGCGCATTGCGCCACCTTCGGCGATCAATAGGCAGACGCCATCCGAAAAGAGGCAGACTCCGGTGCTTTCCCATTTGGTAAAGAATCGTCCTGGAGTGGTTGATAAGAAAAAGGTCCGTTCTCTCACCTTCCGCTCGCATCCTCCCACGCGAACCTCTCCTTCATCCTTTTGGCTCTCGACCAGAAGGAGAGGAATTAGTGTAATAATTAAGTTGTTCATTGTCTCCCCGTTAGTGGTCGGCGATCGTTTAATCGCTGGCCAGTCCTTATTAAATCTGTCGCCTAGGAGGAGGAATCTCGTGGTCCGCAGCAGGGAGAAGTTTCTTTCTTGCCTCAATAATCTTTTCGGAACACGGCAACTTGTTTCTTTTAATGGACGACGTTGGTTATTTAAAAGCGTATGACTATGGGTTTTTTTTATTAACAAAGCTGAGATTCGGATGAAATTTTGTCCGATGGCTTATTTTCTTATTGTTTGATTTGATGAGTTGTAAACCATAGTGAAAATAAAATGTGTTTTACTTGTTGCACGAGATATTTCAAAATGTTCAAAAAATGTTATATTGTTCAGTATTATAAGATTATATTTATTTATAGATTATAAGCATTTAATTCATTAATTATATCTTTCCTTAAGGGTGATATTCTAATTTGGCCTCTATTCTGAAGTTTGAAATACTACTCAAATAATGTCCTCTTGTAGTCTCTAAAGTAAATATTAGAAAAGAAAAAATCAATCGGACTCTTTTTCGTAGGTTGCAAATTTCTTAAAGTATTGCTTTGTGTAAAAAGTTTTTACGAATCCAAATTATAAGTAGAAAGAGAATCCAAATTAGCCAAATGAGTTCCTACAACACAAAAATAGTTCGAAGAATCTAATTTCAGCTTTACAATTGAACGAACTCTTGCTGCAAGGCTGTACTGGAACCTTTTAATCCTTAGCTTTTGGTCGGATTTAATCACGGACAAGAAATGTGTTTTGCCACTTCTTATGGAATAAAATAAAAAATTATGCGATAGCATTCGGACGAATTAAAGAGTCATTTGCATTAACGAAATTAAAACTTTTTGTGATTTTATTTCATCTTTAGGAAATTGAATTAAATTCCCAAATTTTATGTTTTAAAGATAATTTGTCATCGACCTTTTTGATTAAAATATTTTGTGGGTGTGGTACTAAATCCTAAGCATTAAGCAGTGGATTGATTATCTTTTTTCTAAAAATGATTATTTATTCAAATAGTATAAAATAATAAAAAAAATTCATAAAATCAAATTAAAACTAAATATTCAATCAATCGTTGAAATTCCTAACATAATCATGTCGCATATCTGAATATATGACTGGCTTACAAACTCAGAATTTATTACACTGCTAATGAAATTTCATAATGTCATGATTTGAAAACTATAAGTACTACTAGGTAAGAATTTTATATTAAGCTGCAGTGAGCTTACTCTTTCGAATTTTTTTCTTGGAACTTGCATGCTGCTATTTCCAAAAGAGGCATACATGTGGGGCTTATCTGAGAGGGAGAAAAGAAATATCATGCGTCACTTTAATTAGTGACACGAATGTATAAGATATAGAAATTTATCCCTTCAGTGGTATTACTATGAGATACTGATTGTTATTTCTTTGCCATGCATCGATTTAGGTGAAGGAATATTACCTATCTTAAATCAGGTACTGAAAAGAATGTATGGGATTTAGGGATTTTTAACTCTTGGCTCCGACCATGAGGAAATGCAAAACTCATCAGTTTTCTAGACCACGAGTTAGAAGTTACGAAATAAAAAAGTAGGAATTGGATCAGGAAATGACAAAACACTCAAGAATGAATTAAATTGATAGTATTAAATATATAAGATAGCATTTTACACACACATACACACATTATAGGGGAGCATTTCATAGTGTACTGATTAGAAATAAAAGTACTAGTAATAACTTTAAAATTTCTCTTATGAAGTTTTCTTCGGGCTTTCATGTTGCCCATCTTTCTCTCGCGATTAATATGTATATGCGTATGTGTTTTATCATATCAGAAAGAAAGAAAAAATACTATCCGACAAAAATGATTATCACATGCCAATATATTGCGTTTAAATCTTTCTCTCGCGATTAATATGTATATGCGTGTGTGTTTTATCATATCAGAAAGAAAGAAAAAATGACAAAAATGATCACATGCCAATATATTGCGTTTCAATTGAAATATTTGAAGGATAAATTTTTTTCCCAATTTTGAAATATTTACTGCACAGCAAAGAAATTTTAAACCTATCGTCTTTTTTTTAATCTTAAAGTTTTTCTTTCTTGTCACATAAATAAGAAAATAAATTCAAATTCATTATTTAAACCGTGTATATGAAGTGAAAATACATATAGTTAAGTAG
>JAPMOQ010048006.1:2151015-2175559 GCA_026543055.1 Argiope trifasciata | reverse complement strand
ATATATATATATAGTAGTTAGTATAGTAAAATTCGGAAATCTTTCGAAATAAAGCTCTGGCCAAAATCATGCATGTGATTTCTCAATTAATTGCATGCTAAGTTACATTAAAAGTCTATTTTATAAAATTTAAATTCCCCTTTCCAATATTTTTATAGTTTTATGTGAACCAGAAGCATTTATTTGTGTGTGCTAAACGATTATATGAATAAGAAATAATAAATGATTACCCTCACATTATTTTAGGATATGCTCAAAATTCAAACTTTATTCACTCAGTTACCAATCTTTAAAAAAAGTATTTGACTTAAAAGAAGCAAATTATTAGAGTGACTAGAAGTGGAAATGTCTTCTTACATGATTAGTCTAAAATTGCTGTTTGAAGAAGTTCCTGACTGTCTTATATTTTATTCAAGGGGGAAAAAATAAGAATATCGATCAGTTTGAAACTCATGAATCTTATTAAACCGTTTTCGCTTGCTTCCAATCTTAAGAATGCCTCTAATTAAGGAAAGCTTGAAGAAGCTGTCCTAATAATGGGCGGGCCAACAATTTACGAGGTGACATATAATTTGAAACCCCGAAGGAAAGAGAGTTACACTGCCAGTTTTCCTACTTAAGATTTTCCTTTACGAAACACTCTTCAAACAGAGCACCAGTAACTTTTCGCTTCTAAAACTCGTTCATTAGACTTCTTGAAAGTTGCAAGGATATATTACTTGCGCGTAATTAGCTCCTTCATTGTAGTGTTTTACCCTTGAATACTTGCAAAGTATTAGTGAATATTAAGAATCTCGTCTTTGACCTACAGAGCCACAAACTTTCAAATGCATCCTAGTTGTGCCTTTATAGATAAAATTGTTTTCGATGATTCTTGAAAGGTTTTAGAGATCCCTGATTTCATTTTACTTACTCCACCAGAACTGGCGTCAAAAATTAAGTTAAGATGCTCTTTACATTTCTGAAAAATCAATGAAGCTTGAAGCGTATATGGAAGTAATTGAAATTTATTATTTAATTATGGATTTTTCTCATTCTGAGAGGCAGAAACGACAATGCTTGCCTTACAAAAATATTACTTGTCATAATGCAAAATTCTTCTGAATTTAGTTTATGTCAAAGATAATTTTTTTACAGTTAATCTCTATTTTTTTATACAACAAAGTCTGTTATATCAAGTCAAAATAATATTTATTTATTTTAGAGGGGGGGGGAGAATGCTCTTTTCTATGAATGATGAACGGCTTCCAAAGGAAGGTTTGCATCGAATTTGAGTAGAAACGCTGCTCTTCAATGTTGTGGGAAAAGTTCATAATGATTTTCCATATATATTTCATATCTTTATTCTATAAAACGCGTTTCCTTTAAGATATGCTAAATATTGTGCTATGATTATTAAGATAGGAATACCATGAAATATAATACTCACGAATACCTATTCATGCTATTATAGTATGTCATTTAAACGCTTTCTGATAATGATAATTACGATGCATTTTGTGGAACAATCATTTCAAAAAGAATAAGTCATCATCTTGTATTATTCATTGAATAATAATTTAAAACGGAAATAGAAAGCATTTAAATTATTTCTTGGCATTGTTGGTAGACATTTTTTTGTAATTTTTTTTTATTATTTAAATTGCAATTTATCCCACTGAAGGAAGCACACTTTCTGCAAACAAAAATCCCAAATCATATTCCATTGAAACGCTTTTATTCTTTCTATATTTCTTCAGCGTGACTGTGTAGTATTTATTAATAGACAACTCCATATAAAAACCTGTCAAAAACAGATTTCTGTTTTTCCACCAGTATCAACTATAAGGACCTCTAGCACGAAACCCTTAGATTCTTAGTGACGGACACTGATCATGTATTTTAGTTCGAGGAAAAGGACCCTAAGGAATATCAATCATAATCCTCTTGGCATCCGCAAGAGAGCTTGTGCGTGCCCTGTCTTTGAAGCACTGGCATACAACAAACAATAAGCCACACTTGATTTCGTCAAAATAGAAGATAGGTTATGTACGCTTTATCGACGCGATTTTGATGACTTCGGGTTTTTGACTACTCGCTATTTATCATTCTAAAGTGAGCTTGTGATTTCAGACCTGAGAAATTCGCTTAGGGATGTATTAATTTGGTAAAGTTTTTGATTTAATATATTTTATTTTCGGCACAAGTAAAAGCTAAAAATTTTTGTCTTGAAACCCAGTTTTGTTCAATTGATTTAAGGAATTTTCAAACAGCCTTTCTTATTTAAAAGTAGTTCACTTGAAAACCTGTAACGAGAATCAGATTTAAGATTTTGTAAACGCTCTTGTAGCATACAAATTTTCCAAAAAACGTAATTTTAAAAAATATGTTAAATATTGAGGTAAATATGGGAATTTTACGGCGGTAATTTAGTTTTGCAAAAGGACCAAAGCATACCGAATATCGAATTGTCAATGAAGCAAGATAAATTTCTGTTTCACTTGAAAGCATTTTCTTCTATTTCAGAAGCTTCTACACTTACAAAATCTGTGCTATCACATATTTCTGCATTATTCAATAAGCAATAGATATATTTCATATGAAAACAATTTATTAATGATAAAACTTGTATCAATATTCAATTCTTATGCTTGAAAAATCCAATGAGACATTTGTTCAATGATGTTAAAAGCTGCGGTAGCTGACACTCACAATGTCAACTAGCTAAAATTAACTCTCTTTTTTTAAAAGACTTCAAACTCTAACTAAGAGTATTTTTGAATTAAATGCATTTTTTGTCATCAAATTAGTATTAACCTCATACACAAATGAACATTTCTGCATACCATTGACTTACCTACTGGAAACTTCAGGAAAAATAACTACTGCTCTGATTTTAAAGTATCAAAAGATAAAAATTTTTCGGCAACACTCTTTTAAAAATCAAATATACCTGAAGCATATATAAAATCAATCTAATATAGTAAGCTGCTTTCAAATGCTCATTTAATATAATTTTAATTAATTGTAAATTGCTGATAAACTATAGTTCAAAATCTATAGTTTTTCCACGAAAGTAAATTTAAAGAGTGAGTACTTTTGGGAAACATATTTCAAATAACTCCATGCTACTTTTCAAATTTTCTAAAATAAACCCTGTAAAGTAATCATTTTTACTGTTGTAGAGGAAAAAATAAGTTTCCTTTTCGGGAAACCACTCCCGATAGAACATTTCGTTTCTGTGAAGCGTAGAAAAAAAATTATCACCAGCGTAAATTGCTTTGCATATTTCACATTATTTCCCATTTTAAGATAGAACAGCAAGTTTTTCAGAGAAATATTTCTTTGCGCAAAACTTCTTTAGCTTAAATTTTATAAGCTGAAATTCGGTAGTGAAGCAAGATTTTTCCCATTTCCACTTGCATTTGTTTTTGCATATGATTATAAAATCCCAAGAGGTTAGATCCCCCCCCCTTAAATAATTTACGCGAACAGCTGAATAATTTTCATTGTGATTTCCTCCAATCTGAAATAATCAGAGCTATTGTTATTTATTTTAAATTTAGAAACGCTTTTCTTTAGGCGATGTTATGGTGTCCAGAAAATGAAGGGGGGAAAAGACCGATTAGGAGAAGAGATGGGGATAGCTAACGAAGGTGCATAATTTCTTCTTTCTTTGTTCACTGGCAGGATGAAAGGCTTAAAATAAAAGAGAGACCAGGTACAATTTATTCCGCTTAATAATGCATGAATCCAGCAAGATTTTTCTTTAAAAATATTTTTTTAAAGTTTAAACTCAGAATCACAAATAATATCCAATTTTCCCATAGCCATCTCTTGGATGACTTATTACTTTAAGAAATGGTAGCCTATGAGTATCCCTTTTCATTTTCAACTTAAAACAACATGAAAAATGAACAAAGAAATTAAACATACTTTTGAAAAATTAAATTTTCGCGTTTTGCTTTAAACTCAGTTACGAAATTTGGTACAATCTTTAAATATTTGTTTTATTTCGTTATCCAAAAATTTCTCTATGCTTTAGTTATAATGCACAGTATCATAAAATTCATCATAGTAAAATGTTAAAAAATAAAAAGGACATTGTAGTATATAGAAGAATAGAAGCAGGCTTTCAAAGAATGAATTAAATGAGCTTTAATTGTTTTGAATATCCAAAGTCACTCAACGAATTATGAATAGCCTGCAATTCTCACACAAACTGTGTATCATCTAGAAGTATCCGCTTGAGTTTCAAGTTCTGACGAAGTTCAATAAATGTTACTTTCAAATGCATGACGTAGGTCAGTTAAGATAAATTACAATTATTTTCATTTCTAATTTTAATTTAAATAAGTAACATTTTCAATTTAATGAAATAAGCCTTCATAAAATGAATGAAAGCAGACACTTTCATATGTTTTTTTAAACAGTATTTTATTTGACAAAATGGCAAATTCATTCATGATATGTTGCGCATTAATATAAGCTGCATTGTAACTACTAGTATAAAAACATTTGATCAAACCTTGAATCACTTGAAACATTTTTGTTAATTTAGTATGAAATTATAATTAATTCCTATGACCTAAAATCCAAAAGGAGTTTATTACTTATCATATAAATGAATTGTAATTCATTAAAATAAAGGTTCATTAAAGTAAAGTGCAATGAATATTGCAACCGACAACAACTTCTGAAGGCATTCAGAGAATGCAGTCTATATTCTCATCGTCCTATTCTCTGAATTTTAATTTGAAGTCCTCGATTGATTACATTATCTGCATACAAATACGAATGGGAACCGGGCTGTCGTGTTCGAGGAATCTTCTTTCGCATTTATTTCCTCCAAGATGAGTAATCGCAAATAATTAGAATTCTTAAACTCGAAAATAGCTTTTACTGAATTCTCTCCCCATTCTTGCCAAGAATAAGTGAAGCAGTGTCTGTGCCAAAGAAGAATACTAACGTCAAATCCTAAATGAAAGTCAAATATGTGATATTCACTCTGATTATTTCTAGCAGTCATATTGCGATTAAACCAATATTCGGTAGAGAAAGAAAAACATAATTTTCCTCAAACATCGTTTGAATTTTTTTTTCTTCGTTTTCTTGTAACCAGTAAATATTCTTTCATGTTATTAATAATCCTCATTAGAAATAATTATAACCGTTTAATTATTATCTAAATTAAAAGAGAGAAATATTGATAAAGAATTTCCAAGAGAAGATCCCCCTTGTTGATATATTTGAACTTTTGATTTTTTCTTCGAATCAAAATGTGAATCATTTATAAATACGAAAAGATAATACTAGTTCCATTAATTTTTAGTTATTGCGAAAAGGATCAGTTAGTTAAAATAGTAATAATTAAATATTTGCTGTTTTAATTAAACTTAAAGTAGTAAATATTGCGAAATATTAATAGAAAAAAAACACTTATCTGTGAAAAGTGTATTCACTTTTAACTTTGTTTTGTAGTTTATGTTAACAATGCAACAACACTATTAAAAAAATTAAGCTCTCAAACAATAAGTTGAGATATTATTATTAATCTGAAAAAATTATGAGATTAAATTTTGATAATATATAACTTGGGCAAATGGCGCTATTTTTAATGAAAACAATGAATTTTTATTGCTCCCTCTTTTAACTCTTTAATATTCAAATCTCGTGTTAAATAGAGGTTTCTCACTAAATGTTTTAAATAAAAACCATGGTTTTCTGCAATCAAAACGTCGATTTGAAGATAAATTTCCAAAAAAATAACAATAATAACTCGTTCTCAGATTTTTAAAATTAAAAAAAATGTAGCGAAAAGTTTTTGTTGCAAAGGCTTAAATTCCATCCTGGTGGACGGTTAGAAAATAAGGGTAGGAAAATATTTATGAAGTGAAAGAAGGTGTTATTCATAAAAAAGAACTATCTAACCAATGATTTATATACATTTTTTCAAACTAATTTGTTTAAGTAAGAATCAAATCATGCTGTGTCACTTTGAAATGAAAAAATGGCAGAAGAGAATGATGATAAAAATATCCTTTTATTTTATCTTCCTTTACCTGTATAATTATTAAGGATTTTCCTGAGAACATTCTTCTGTAATAAGCAAATGCTTGAATTTTCTTAATTGATATTGAAATTGTGTATGTGATTCAGCGTCTTGCTAGATCAGAATGCATACAAAGCTGTATTACCTACGCTTATTTGAATCATTATTGCAATTTCAAATCTAACTTCAAGTAATTCATTTTAAGTTAGAACCACATTTGACGTTATAGATTTTGACTTATAAATGAAGCTCAAGTTAAAGCTCAAACCATTAAATAAACAAACTAAAGTTAACATGTTTTGCATAACGTTTTACATTCACTGGATAATATAACAATAAAACACCACTATAAGCAACTTTGAGCAATTTTTTTCTTTCGAATTTATAAAATATAGAATTGCTGATGAACTTGCAGCTAATCATAAGGAAGAAATAATTAGCATGATTACTTTTCTAGAAACGGTAGTTATATTTTCCTCTGAAATTTTGAGCATGTCCAAATTATTTAAACAGTACAAATATGGACAGGGTGCTAAATTTTTAATGTTATTTTAAAATTGTACCATTTTCCAATTCCATTTTTTCCAGATTCATTCTGTGGGAACACTCTTATTTCTAATCACAGGAAACTTTTTCACATTTAATTCATTACCTTCATTGCAAGTCACATATAATCCTAAAATAACAATTTATCAGAGAAAATGAAATATTTCATTAAACCTACCTCAATCTTTCCTGTCGAGATTCTCATCCGACATAGCCTTCATTTCATAGTTGTATCCAGCCGTGATGGTTGATATTCATCAATTCGTCCTCCGATATTTAAAAAAAATGACAAATAGACTTATTTGACATCTCTGGGCTGTTTGAGTTGGTTCGATAAATTTGAAGTTATCAAAATTCATTTAGATATTCGCAACGTTCCTCCTTAAATAAATTACCTCTTTTAGAACTTCAACTGCGTTACTTCCTGGTGGGATACTGGGTATATTTGTGATAGGGTCTATTTTAGAACTTTCATTAGACTTTCTGAGATTTCTCCATCAAACTTTTCGTATATACTATTTAAATCAATATTTTCTTTTGCCAGGGAGGGAGTAAAATTTTTTAGTTATTTAAGCAACTTCAGTTTTCTTGAATGGTTTTTAATTTACGATTTGGCACTTGAAATGTTTAAATTTTAACTTGTAAAAATGAAAAATTAGTCAAACTTTGATATATTCAATGAGCATGTAGTAAAGTAATTATTAAAAGTGGTTCATAACCTTTCTCTTTCATCTGTTTCATTGTTAGTTTCTGAAATAAAAAGGAATCTATCAATATGAAATGAATTAAAATAAGACAAATTATAATAAATATGTAGTTTATGTATGTATGCATATCCAGTCATCTTTTTTAAAGTCTATAAATTACTTAAACAGTTGTTCCCTTGATGTTACTATCAAATGTTAATATTATTCACGATATATCTCAATATATATCGTTCTCAAGTAACAAAATTGTCCTTATTTTAAAACAAAATTACCAAGAAGCTTTAAAAGCACTTATATTTTTTAAATACTGCATTTATCTTTTAATTTCATCCCTAAATTCTTATGAGTAGTAGAAGCATGTAATAAATACTTTGACTAAATATTCAAGTATTACTCAGAAAATTTTCGGGAAAAATTACATTATCTTTTTTGTTCCCCTGAAATATTCTCTATGGTTTTAAATAACTTTCTTCTTACACGATAACTTTTATAAAATATTAAAGAGATTTTTAGAAAAATAAAATTAAAAAATTATGGGAATTTACAAATAATGTGTATATACACTAGGAATTTCTTTTTAATTAACCTATTTAAAGATATTGTTCATTTAGTAAATATTAGGGGAAAAGCCTAATGTCTATCCAAAATTATAGAATCTAGAATGAAGCAAAATATCCTATAATACAGTGATAATATCGTCCCGTTATTGTCCGGCTTTCAGAATATCGAATAATATACTGGAGATATCATAGACACCTTTGTGCTAATTAGATATAAGTTCGCTGTTGAGCAACGGATTGGACTTCATGTTATATTGCCTACGTGAATCAGAGAGCCAACTATTCATAAAATGGTTAGTTGCTGGCTTCTGATGGTACACATTATCCAATTATTTCTATGTGGAGCAGTGCTGTAGGTATGCTTCAAGGGATCGAATTAGTTCTATAGGTTTAATTTAGATAATATCTGCTTTTATGTAAGTTAAATTTAGATATCAATCAACTGTTATTATAATTTTCCCCTTCTTACAAATTATCTTAAAAAATTTTATCAAGCATTAATTTCAATCTGAAACACATTGTGGAAACTGAAAAGTGATTAAAATGTCTGAGATAGTCTTATAGAATGATTTGCCAGATAAGGTGAAAAACAAATTTTGAAATATCTTAACAAAAACTAGATAAATAAAGTCATTATAATTTGAATAGGCTATAGGTTTTTTGTAAATCTCTACATAGTTCGTATATGACCTACATAAATCAAAGGGTCTGGAGATGTTCAGATAGAAATCTTCATTTTCTCACCACTCTCTAAATAATGAAGATAGAAAGATTATCACTATTATTCTAATTGTCTCACCATCACAAATGACTTTTAACCTAAAAGGTTTTTTCTAATCACTGCCCTTAAAAAGTTAAGGTTTGATAATTTTTTATATTGACCATTGTCATTAGAATTCTGTCAAAAATCCATTCTCTTTCAGTTTCTGAACCCAGTAATCCGAACAGCTGTTTAGATAGGAATGAAAATGATGCGCGAGATGAAATTTTTGTTTTGTATAGCTTTTATTAATGAATAATGAAATATTGTCCAATTTAGGCTGGTTAATACCTTATCAAAATCCACGAGTTTTCTGTTAAGTTTTCTGATTACTGTCTTCTCTTTGAGATTAGGGACAGATACATTATTTTCTGAGCAAATTCACAATACACGTTTAGTTTTTGCTCTTTTATTCAAAATACTGCAATACTTAATTAATATAAGAATTGTGAATACTTTACTGATCTTAATCTAGATAGCCATAGTACGTCCCACCCGAAGACACTCGGAAATAAATACTGAATGATCGGACCGCAGCTACAAAAACACTGGCGGGAACTTAGGTTGAGTCTTTAAGGCCATCACCGGAAATGTTACAACCCTTCCGAAGGAAATACGTCCAGTCATCGATGGGAGGAGTCGGATCCCCACCTTTTGTATACCCAATGGGTTGGTGAGATTCAACCCCCATGCCGGCAGCATCTCATCTTTAATTACGAGGTGCCCCCCAAAGGGTCACTTTAACCTAGATAGAAAGGACATTGCCTTTGCCTTCCAACTAGTTTAAAGGTATTTTATTCTTGATACAAGAAATAGATTTAATGTTAGTTTTACTTGTGCAAAATATAAGGATCACGTTGTATTTCTATTTTCGTTGCCGAACACAGAACAAACAAAGTCAGGGCTTGACATTTTACAAAATTTCTACATTTCATAAAATGATTTCAAAGAAACTCATGTTTTTTGAAATATTTAGTACTTTCTTTATTGCATTTTCTTTAACTTGTTGAATTTCCACAAAAAAATTTTCACATGTGTTCAGGATATTTTTCGTTTTTAAACAACAAAAGATGAAGGATAATTTCCTCTTTTCACGCAGAGTGAAAATCTCTGAACAATGAAAGTAAATCGTCCAGTGCAGACGAAGATTTCATACTCAGTGAATTAGCATAAGTAATTTGAATTCTGAAGAACTCAGTACCTTGACTGAATTTCTAGAACTCAGTCAGTCATGGTCGAATGAGAGAGGGAAAATGATTGAGAAAAGGGGAAATGGCCGAATAAAATCAGCAAGAGAACTTTTGCGATTCTTGCCTTTCTTTAACTATCAAAATGTAAATTAGAATAGTCCCCAGAGTGTCCTTCGGCCACTGTTTCGATTTCCGGTTGAGTCAGAATCAATTCCAAGAGTAAACAAAGATATTGAAACTTTCAACTGTTGATAGTGTTTCAGCTGTCAGGCAGGTGGTTGAATCATAGGTGAATATAAAAAGAATGCGAATCAAAAGTAAGAAACAAAATTCTGATTAATTTTTGTTATTCTTACTGTTACTTTTAGCTATATTACTAAACAAATGGAAGAAGTAGGAGCTTAGGATTGTTTTTATTAAATAAAAGCATCTTTGTATACTTTATCTGCTAGTAAGATTTTAATTCACCCCCTGCAATACCTTAACATCCAACAGAATTTCATTTCAGACAAAATATCAGAAATGGATGAATAAGTGAATAACGATACATTTTTCATTACAAGTCTATATTTTATTTGCTGACTATTACAAAATAGTTACTAAGATACTTTGCTACATTAATATTTAATCTAGGAACTTTTAACTTTTCTTTTTTTGGTAATTTTATGTTGATTTCATTTATGAATTTGCAATTCATTAAAGAATATTTGCATTAAGTCTACCTAGTTTTACTGCATATTTTATAAGATGAAAATTTTAAGTTTTAATACTTTTTTAATTAATTTTTGATAAAATCCATACATGGTGGTCAGATATACCACAGAGTGCTATACTTCTGATTGGTGGTTTTCGTGACTGTAAAATGTTCTTATTATAAAAACAAACGCAGAGAAAAAATCAATTTTTTTATCGATTGAAACAATTAGACAATGATTTTTGATTGAATTAAAATTTTATACATATGAACAATTTATAGATTTCATAGTTATTTAAGGCTCGTTTCTTTTTTAAATAAATTTATTATGCTACTATGTAATGCATAATTTAAATCCTTCTATTACTTTTTATAGTTTGAAAATTTATCATTACTTCCAGGGTTCATCTTTCTCAGACATTTTTTTTATTTGTTATCGTATTAAAGTGATACAATTTTCTTTCAATTGCACCAAAAGTTCCGAAATTATGAGTTAAATTTCGCTTTCTAGTTCGTAGTTAGATTTCATGTGCCGATAACAATTTTTATTTACATTTTGGATTTCTGTTTTTTTATTTTTTATTTGTTCTTTTTCTTTCCCTAGTTTTAGGAAAAGAAAAAGGGATTAACTGAAGAATTTGATAATTTATGTAGACTGACATGACTTATAATCAATGTTAATGAGTTTATGAGCATGCAGTGGGTTAATTATTCATGAATCATCAGCTTATCCATTACATAAGGCAGAAATTCATCATTAAATATTCTCATTAAAGGGAGCAAAATATTTAATGTTGATTCCGTTTCATATTATTTTAAGACAGATTTGGTAAGAGCAATTCCTATCAATTTACCTGTATATATATATATATATATATATATATATATATATATATATATATATGGTGATATATTTACCACTGCCACTTGGAGTTAATCAATTCGGTAGGAGGAATGTTGAAAGATCATGATAATCACACCATTTATTTTTCTGCCGCTTTAATAACAGGAAAGACCATACGAGTTTCTTGGTTATTAAGAAGTAACAGTACATGCCTTTCAGGGCTTAATGGTGTACGATCGATAAAATTCTTAAAAAATGGAAGAAAAGTAATTTTTTTTTCACCATTGAAAAAAGTTGCCTACATGAAATGCATCGGGTGGAGCTCTGCTTAGAGTGAATTAGATCCAAACAGAGACATAGTGGGAATTTTATTACCTTAAGCATTTAATGCGGTTATCATTGTATTTCATGTAATTAGAAAAGACAATCGTTACAACTCTTTTTATTGAAAACTGCGGCTCTAACTAAGCCTGTTTCTTTTGGAGATTTAATCATTCTACTTTTTCCTAATGGGTAGTAACAACTGTTGGCTGCATTTTTCGTGGTTAAATATAATGGAAATACATTTCTTTTATTAGCGTCTTAGTCAAACTGAAGTCAAAAACAGTGCTTGGAATTTCGTTAAACCCAAGTGCAGTTTTGAGTGACTAATAAAAAAAAACTCCTTAGCTCCTTTTACTAAATATCCATCTTCAGTATAAGAGGATTAGAGATGATTATTGTAAATTTAGCACACCCGAGTATTTTAGTTTGTTCAAATGAAACATTAAAGTTGTTTCTTTTAATCTGAAAATACCTTGAGACCTTATCTCTCTTTCCTACAGGAATTTAATTGCAGTTTCTATACCATTATCCTTGATAATTTTTTCCTCTTGTTACTCTTGGTTTATAGAATAGAGACGAAGCCTTTTATAATGCTAAATAATTTATCAATAAAAAGAATTTCACTGGTATTTTTAAATATAAATATAAAAATATAGATTGTTGTTTTAATATAAAACATTTTTATATTTAAACTATAATTTGGCTTCTAATTTGTACTCAATTATATAATTTTTTAATAATAATTGATAATTAATAGTTCTTAACATTCAAAATTCTTATCATTAACATGTTTGCATTCATCATTCATGTAAATGATTTGAATATTCAGATACATTTTGTGTATTGTCTCTCAACCGTTGTAGAATTGGAATGAATCAGTACCGACGTGTTCAATTAAAATTCCTGCCATTTATTGTTTCAAGAGCGCTGTCAATAGAGCGTTTCGCATAGAACGTTGATCAAAATATTTTCACATTTATACTTCGATAATGCATTTTTGTTTGGGAATAAAAAATAAGAGTTTGTGCTGAATAAGATTGTTAGTCTAAAAACAGCATGCTTTGGACCCCACGTTATACCTAACAATACTTCTCTTGACGTGTTCGACACAATCTTGAAATATTAGAAGCTGCATACCTTGTGGGACACAATATAGTATCAAAAAATGTTATGGGAAAAAAAAGAAATGCTTATATTATTTCTTTTTTAAAGGTGAAATCAGAAAAATAGTTTTATTCGGTACAGGAAATAATATTTTCCACTAACAACAAGCTAAATTATACAATTATTGCATGATTATTGTACTAAACACACAAACTTTCAAAGTACGTCGCAGATTGAAGTCGTAAAAGTACAATCGGCTGAATGGAGAACAGATGATTTTTTTTTTCATTTATGTAGGGGCGATAGTAAAATGCATTGTTTTATTTTCATTTTTTCGGTGTTTTAATAAATTTTTATCACTTGATATGAATCTATAAAATGTAAAATTTTATCAAAAAATAACTTGGGAGTTAAATAAGTTTCCAGAATAATGTTATCTGGACATTTTAATGTAGTTGTCCAATAGCTAAATTTTATACTGTAACAAGCTTCGTAAAGTTTTGCTAGCATTAACTGCTTACTTCACGAAATCAAATTTCCCAATGCCTTTGTTAAGAACGAATCTCTCTTTGAACGAATAACGATATTTATAGAAACTTGCATCTGTAAATTGAGAACAAGCGACTCGAGAAATAATTTCATACAAACATGCGTTTGAAGTATTTTTGTTCCTATTTATATCTTTTATGAGCTAACTCAAATAAAATAATCTATCTTCTGTTTCTCCCCAATAAAATCATATAATTTCAGGCTTTTAGTTTGATAATTTCTACCCTTTTCCCGGAAATTCAGCTAATGATCTCTAATTTACCTTTTGGAATCTTTTGATTTTATAAAATTATCTGTTAGCTCATAGATTGTCATTGAACGCTTAAAATTTCACGAATTCTTCGGGTTACATTCAAAAGATCTCTTTGAGCGATTCATTTTAAAGCAGTTCAAAGTTGGAAAATGCAGATTATCTTGCAACACAGTTTCATAATTTTTAACGGTTTATCACATTAACTAAGTGAAAGATAAACACTTTTAAGCTGAACTTTCGTTTCGATTTCCAAATAATAAACATTTTTACCTGCAGCTATGAGACAGTTTCCATTTAAACTTCACCCTTTTACCTTGCGGCATGAGAGATGGTATAGTTGAAATGGTGTTCTGTTTCTAACTATTATCTTGGAAAAGAGAATCCAATTTGTACAGTTGCTTCTAAAGTTAATGTTTTCTATGGACAGAAATATTTATGAGCTATTTTATTGGATTAAGATGCAAAAATAAACATTTCTATTCTACAGTTGTTTCTAATAAAGGAATAAAGCATAAAATCTAATAAAAATAGCTTCATTAAAGCTGAAGAAATCGTTTAATTTTTTCTTGAAGCAAAGATAAGGTGATTTCAAGCATTGCTGTAAATGATTAAATTAAAGTAAAACGATTTCTTTCACTTAATTTTTCCTAGAAACATAAATATACCGTTCAAGTATTGCTACAAATGATTCAATTAATGTAAAAAGAATTCACCCATTTAAATTTCCCTAGAAATATAAATATATTGTTCACCTTATCATTATATCTTCAAATTGCCTCCGGGATCGAAATCTGCAAAATGGAAGGATTTGACAGCCAACTAAAAAGAGAGAACGATTAATTTGCTCATAAAGGTTTTAGAAGATGGTCGCAGATTAATTTTTTTTTTTCATCTTCCAGAAAATCTATTTCAACGTAAATTGATCGATAGAGGTGCATAAAATAACACGAGACAAAATTATTAGCAATAAATAAATGAATAAATATTATCCGCAATTAATTAAAAGATTGTTAGCATCTTCACTAACCGCTACAGGATTAAGAGATTGATAAACCAGTCCTCAAACTAGTTACACGAGGCGAAAAATCTAAAAAATAATTTCAGTTTTGATCTGACTTTTTTTGTAGTTAATTAAGTCTGTCCTTTCTAAAACAAACGCCTCTATTGTTATTGTAATTATAATAAATTTCGTTTATGGATGATACTGTATTAAATAAAGTTCAAACTTGAAAGGTGCTTGGAAGAAAAGAAATGATTTTTACGGATGGTTTTCGTATGCTTTCAGAAAGGTATACAATTCATTGATTGGTCGATAATGTCAAAATAATGAAAGTTGTGATTAAGAAAATAGTTTATTATTCAATTTATGTACAAATGCTTGCGCGCTTGTTGGATTGTGCAATAGAAGCGTTTCATATAATGCAAGTACAGGTTCTTACATTTTTCTCTCCATAATATTAATATAAGATATTTGATTACTGGCATATTGTTAAAGATATCAAAGAGTTTTTATTATACAGATAAAAAAAAATATTTTCAATAATAATAGGTTATAATTAGTTCTGCATGCATTATAAAATAGTATTACAGGTTAATGTCTATAGTTATTGTTCAGAAATTTATAAGTAGCGGAAATCCTGAAGTTCGTAAATTAATCGATTTTACTATCATTTGTGTTACAATGCATATTCGCATGAACTAAAATACAACAAACAAACGAATATATCAATGCGGAATACTGTGTTTATCTTTGAAACCATGCATCCATGCATTGGGTTCCATTACTTGATAAGAGAAGATATTTATTGTTATCAAGTAAACTATTTTATAAATGTATAATTTGTTCATACATTTTTCAGTTAGATTAACTTTTTTGAACACCTAGTATATGCAATGATTTTTAAAATATGATGAATAAAAATAGCTTTCAGAAACACCGTTTTATTAGTGTATTAAAAATTAGATTTATTTATTTTATATACGATTTTCTCGTTAATTTATAACTCATTACTTTATTTAAATTATAATTATTAATTATATTTTTATTAATTATCTTTAATCATTATTATTCCCTTCTGCAAATATTAAAGTAGTATATTATCATCGGGAATGATTTAGTAGATTAAAACTTTAGTAGATTAGTGATTAATGAATGAAATTCCAATCATTAATCCAATAACGGTGAATGGCGAATATAAAAATCTTACTCTTAAGATACACTTGCATCAATAAATTACAAAGGGGAAATGATGTTTTAATCAAAAATCTGTTGGTCAAACCAAAATAATAAAAATTTGAGGAGCAAATGAAAATATAAATAATACTCGTAATTAAGTTGATAATGTATTTCAGAATTTGCTTTCTCGTATACAAAGTACGTTAGCAGAAATTATTATAATCGTCAAAATGCTCAAAATTGATAATTTGACACATAATTAAATGTAGAAGAGAGAAAGATTTCTTTTAATTCTCTCAAGAGGTGGGAAAAAAAAACAATTTTTATTTTTAAATCCTGCTATCTTTCATATGATTTTAAGATTTTATGAATATAATTAAAGTAATAGTTATTTAATTTTGAAATATCGGGATAGTTATGACAACTGGACAAATATTTTCCGAGAAAAAGAGCAAATAATTCTTAAACAAGGTGTCTGAAAACAATTAAACAATTAATTATAGTGAATACAATAGTATCCGTTCGATATCACTCACAGATTTTTTACAAGCTAATATTTTCGAAGCGGCAGTTAAACTCGTTATGAAATCAAAATTCTAGCGCACTACATCTCAAAGTTGATACTTTTGAGCATTCCAATAACTGAAGATTATAGAAAATAACAATCCTCTTGAAACTTTTTTTAGGTTCAGCATTTTCGATTTTAATTTGATAGATTATTAATATTTTCACAATGTATTATATATCTCGTTTCTACAGTGTATGCTCCAAACCCACAAAAAGGGCATTTTTGCTGTATAATTCATAATATCAATCATTGTACAAAAAAAAAAAATGACTTAGCGAATATAGGTGGAACCTGATATTAATTATAAACAATTTGATTTTCTTTTTAAAGAACAATGCCTGTCCAACATATATTTGTATATCTAATCACAAATCTGTTTTGTACTCCAACGGAACGCATTTCATGAATAATAAAATACCATTTCTCCTTATCCTGTGATATATACATTTATTATAAAACAAGCAAAAAAAATCCAGATCGTTTTTCTAAATTTAGCACTTTAAAGTTTTGTACTTCAATGTTTTTAACACATCAAAAAATGTTCCGATCTCTCATCCACAATTTGTATATATTCACCACTTTTTTTAAAAAAACAAATCCATTCACGATACTTTTTTCATTCTCTAACAGAACACATTCCATAAATAACCCAATAAAATGTCGTCTACTTCCGCTCCATTTCCCGTTTCATCCTGCGGTGTCTGCGCCAAGGTCAAAGAAAAGAGTTTTCCCTTACTGTTGTATAAACACTCTTCCTAGGTGAAGATAAATTATTAGGAGTTAGCAAAGATTCCCTCCCCCACGAAATCTTTTGCTTCTGTCTTCAGTTTCTTTGGGAGCAGTAATTGACCCTATTGAGGATGAGAACAAAAGGTTACGTGAGTCCACTGACAAGAGAGATGCTACTTGGTAGATTGTCTGGGTCTTCCTTTCCCCAAATCTACTAGGGCTCAACGATGTAGGATATAAAATAACGATGTTATAACGAGCAGCTATAAAAGATGATAGGAAATTTGTAAGGAAAAAGGTAGATTTGGTGGTGAAGATTTCATCGGACCTACCAAATACTTCTCTATGACATAATGGGCAAAAATTGCTAAAAGTTTTATTTGCAGTGAAACATTCTTCTAATCTCAAAATGTTTCAGTTTTTTTTTTTTTTATTTCTGCGAAAAAATATCTTACAATTCTAGTTAATATTTTAGATGGTTCCTAAAGTGGAAATTTATTGCGTTTAGTAGCATTGATTTAACAGTTTGAAAAAAAAATTACCAATCTTATATTAATCAATAAAGAATTTGTCTGATAGCTTTGATGAAGCTCACAAGGCATTTGTAATTTACTGGCATGATGTTATTTTCATAAGAATTTGTTTTTGTAGCAGTTTTAAATGAGTTTAACCATAACTGGTGTATTTTCTCTTCTGCCCAATTGGAGTTCACTTTCCATTTAGGGAATATTTTTTCCTTTTTATTCAAACGAGAATTCGTAGAATATTTGGATTATTTTCATATTCCATGAACTTTTTCTATTAAACTGCAAGATTTCTGAATGACTTAACTATGGTTTAAAAGAGTAAAAATGCGACAAATACATATACCGATGGTGTATAAGTAAACCATTTAAGGGCTAAATAAAATAGTAGTCGGATGGAGAAAGATTTGAGGAATAAGGAGGATGCGATAAAACGTCCTTTTCAGACTGTAATAGCTTTTCTCTGCCAGGCAGTGTTTCATTGCAGTAATGAAAAACGAGTATTAGGCAAAGTTAAAAATTTCACCTTGAAGAAGGGGTTTGTTGGTTGGGACTAAAACTTTTCCAGTCCCACCAAGAAGACAAAATCCAAACGAGATTTGGATGAAGCCCCTGTGAATTGAACGATATTAGATCAAGTGCCTTTTAGTTGAGAATTTTAATACAAAATCCAAATCTCGTTTCCAACGACGCACCATTGGTACAAAGTAATGTGAAATTACCTTTTCAAGAAACGAGAAGCAAATTGTGCCTAGAGGTGGGGTTCATACATGCGGTTTCCGTCAATAAATATATAATTCACAATTAACATCGAATGATATATCTCATGCTGATCATATGATTCTGTACCTTTTCCTGAGAATGATGTCAGTTCTATCCACTATCTCGAGCATTCTATATCGGGATTTTCAGCACGGATGGTGTTGGTAAGGTCCGCATCTGTTGTTACAAGACGGCTGCTGTGGTCTTCATTATTGAAGTCAAAATTGCCTATCAAATCTCAACTTATTACGCAGATCATAATAGTTGTCATATAGCTCCCATTAATAGTACAAATCTTATCTGCATTATCGTAGGAGCTATAATCGTTTTTTAAAGAAATGTGGCATAATATATTATAAATACTTATTTTAGCTATCCATATTAAGGAATGCAGAAAAAAGTTATATAAGAGACATACTATGACATCAACGAAACGTACTTAAAAAAGAACTTTAGCATGACAAAAATTGATACCAAAAACAGTTAATAGGTAATCCTGCATCATAATAAAAAAAACATTATTAGTTAAAGTGATTCTTAACATCGGGTGAAGGAAACATAAGGAACATCCTAAAATAACAAAGAAACTCTTATAAAAGACAGCTTTTAAAATATTCTATCGAAATTTAAGCATTAAAGACAAAACCTCAATCGTCGTTTAATCTTCATCGATCTACTACGCTTAATCTTCTTCATCGATCTTGCGTTTCATACATTCTGCAAAAATAATTCTCTTTCAGCAGATGGCTGTTCTCACGCATATTTACATTTTACATCCATTTTTTAAAAAGTGCTTCGTGAAATTAAAATCGCTTTCGAATTTTGATGCAAACCATCAAATATTAATATTATGTGATAAAATAAATTAATTAAAATTAAAAGGGTAAAACAACTAAAGCTTCAAAGACTAGAAATATTTCACTGCTGATTAATTGATTTAAAATTTATAAAAGCTTTGTAGTGAAAGCGAACTCAAAAATAAAACTACATTAGCAGATGATAAAGAATTGTAAAACTATACTGTGAAAGTCGATTCAAAAATAAAACTGCATTAGCATACGATAGATATTTCAAAAGCTATACTGTGAAAGCCGACTCCAAAATAAAAAATAAAAAATAAAAATCACCAATTTGTTGCCTACACGATTTAGAACGAATTATTTGTTGCCTTCAATTATTCAAATACTCCTTACAAAAGTAACTCGCACTGGATGATGAAGCCTTTAATAGTAAAGTGATGAAATATTTATGGTTTTAGCTGAACATATCAATTTAACTCGATTAAAACAATACTTTAAAACATTCAGATCTATCATTTACGAAATTCTCTCAATATTGAACAAACACATTTAAAGAAAATATATATTAAGGAATTGTGGGGTAAGCATATTTCAGAAAAAGGCCCTAAAAGTAAATGTTATTGTATACTATATTTTTTATCGTAACTTTTATATGAGAGATAACAAAAGCATATAAAGAGTGATTATCTTCAGAAAAGTCAATTTTCTATTTTAAAATTATATGAAAAAAAAAGGATAAACAGAATTCGACTTAAAAAGGTTTTTAAAAGACATTATTTTAAAAATAGGCTACATTTTCTAAATAAATCATAGACTTGTTTAAGGGAGAAATTAATTTATCATTAAATTCCGTCGGCCTTCTGTATTGTAATGAGCAGAACATAGAATTTAACATTAACCGTTAAGGCTTTGATTGCGTTGATGAAACAATTGCTAGCCATTTCACCCAATAAATAACTATTCATTCGAAAACCAAATTGATTCATACACTAAACAATTCATATTTAACTCACGTTTAATCATATATATGTATATTCAATCGCCTGCATACTAATTTCTATAAGTGCACTAAACCCAGTCAACAGATTTCAACGAACATTTCTATCAAACTCACACTAAACACAAATATCTGATTCTCTTTTGAATAAACCTGAATTTCAATGGCATTTAGATAAACCAGAAGGAGTGATCTCTACGAAACTCATAAATCCACTTGTGTGTTATACACAACATACCAGTAGGGAACAAAAGTTAGGAAACAGCCTCTCGTATGTCACCTTTGGCAATTTTTTGCGATTAAATCCTAAGATGCAATTAATGCAGAAGTACTTAAAAATTGAATATGTGTTTTGGAAGCTTTTTTTTTACCATTATGTACCGAAATTTGATACAGAAAAAATCAGAACATCACAAATATAATCTCATATATTTTGGTCAATATGTTTTTAAATGATCGAGTTTACATACTGGAGAAAGTACAGGTAAAAAAATGTCAATCTTTTCGTAGATGTAGCTTCTGGTTCAGAGGTGATAGTTGTCTGATTCTGGTCTAAATTACGATCTGTGTGTAAAAATGTATGAAGTCCGCGCCGAAAAAGGGGCTGTGATGCGCGAATGGCAAAATCATGCTCTTGGCCATAGATCTCCTCTCCCCTTCAGCCCTGAAAAAATCAAGAGGCGCACCATATTGGCATAAATCGCTGTCTTCGTAGCAGTGTTCTTGTCTAATGGTAAGTGCCAAAAGATGTTTAATCTATGTAAAAAATTACATCAATCTAGCCTGTCTAGTTTTGTAATTATTAACTTATAATCAGACAAGAGGGCAGGCAGACAGACTTCTTCTGAATGGATTTAGTACAAAATTTGAAAGATATTTATAAATTTAGTGTTAAAAGCAAAAACAAATTTCGACTTTCTAACTCAACGCGTTTTCGAGTTCACAGATAGACAGACAGACAGACATAGTTCCAGAAATGTGTTTTTCAATTTCGGAAAGCTTTGAAACATGGATATTTGGGGAAATCAAGAGTTCGAATTTTTTTATTATTAGAATACTTTCTTTTTGTATACTTCATATAAGAAAAAGTAAGAAATAATTCAAACGACTTTTTGTTTCGGAAGCGCTTGTTTAATCAAGCATTTCTAAAAATAGCGCTTTAAGCTCACTACGAAGCTAATTATTCAAAATAATTAATTTTAAATCCTTTTTCTTATTTTCATGAAAGAAACTATTATGAAGTTTTTAAACGAGCATTTCATATATGAGTTCTCTTATAAAAATTTTGCCTTGAAAGGGATTTAAAAATATTTAAAAGATTATTAAGGAAACTATTTACTTTTTGTGCTTGTTAAAGATTAGTTTATTTATATTCTCGTCCCAGTTTAAAGCAACACAAGAGATATTTTGAAAGCTTCTGCTAAAGAAAATATTTGCATAGCCTCTTTACGTATCCCCCATTTTTTTTATTGGATTGAATTTAATTACTAATAAATGAATACGTATAAGCTCTCTTTGATTTTCATCATTTTTAATAGTTAATTGACAGTACATTTATTCTTTATTCTAAATTTAGAAGATAATCAGCGTAGATACTTATTCAAAAATAATCATCTTTTAAAAGAGGAATTAACAGAATAAAAGAAATCTTTTATTGAATGATTTCAATAGAAAAAGTTCATTTTGAGCTTAATGCTGTAGATAATAAATTAAATATAAATAGAATTTCAAATAAATAACGGATGAAATTCTGAAGTAATGCTCAGCGCTTTATTTTAGACATTTGCTTTTCTTAAAAAGATTTTTCTCTGAAATTCAAGTTAATTGAAATAATTTAATTCCTTCTCGGAATTAAAAAAAATTAATGGTATTATATTGAAAAACAACTTATTTTTAAACAAAATGTTAATGCACATGGCTTAAAATCTTCCGATTTTATCCAGAAAGTTATTAAATAAAAAATTACTTTAACAAAAAAAATAGTTTAAATTAAAAAAAGCGTAACAGATTATTTCGAATTAATATGAAATCAAGCCTTATGCTTGAGAACTAAAAAATGATTTTACTAAAATTCCTGCGATAAAGGTTATAATTTTAAATTATAATATTTATGAAGATTAAAAATTTATTCCTATCTATCTGATATTAATCAATTTAATTTAAATAATGTATTTCTTTTATTTTTTCTCGAACTTTCTATTCAGTTGCTTATATATTAAAGAAATCCTTTTAGAACATTCCAGAATAATATGATGGAATTTTAATCACTCAGAAGACGTTATTTTTGTTATTATATAATATTTCCAAAGAAAATATAAGATGCTTCTGTTCTGATTTTAAAGTCCGTTTCTTTTGAAAATCTTTTCTTTTTTTAGTAGAAACTACTGGCATCTTTATTATTTTCTATATTCATATCATATATAAAAATATAAATCTGTAAAGTTTTGTTAGAAACAAATTATGTGAGAAATCTTTTATTGCTTGAAGACAACATTTTTTAGGTTCTATCTAAGTACAAAGCGACAAATGTAGATGGAGCCACTAATGTAAAACTGGCTGTGAAGCTGAGATTTCGAAGTTAGTTTCTACTATCTGCGATAGCTCTGCCGCTAGATATTTTTGTTGGAGATTTTTTTAATATTGTGATTCTTACAATTCTTTTTAAATTAAATAATTCTTTTAAATAGAAACTAAGAATATTGAACGGAAATTTTTTTTTCTTGAAATAGAAATATTCAAAGATAAACGAAAATTTGAATTGAATTAAATTAAATTATAAGAGGACAATACTTAAAGTAATAAAATCTTGTAAATTTATTTTAATTTTCTGAATAAATTTATAAATTCAATTATCAGTTCTAGTTAGATTGGAAGTAGAGATGTTGAATAGTATTGCATGGTGAAATAAAAATTTCCAAGAGAGTGCTTAACTATTTTTTGACAAATTGGAAAAACGCACCCTTGTGCATTTGAGAGCTAGATTTTTTCATATGAATGCTTTATTAATAACAATAATATCAATGCTTTGAAATTTAACTTTGAAAATGTTGGATTCTCAGAATAGTAAATAGAAAGCTACGGGAGTACTAAAATGGGAAACTCTTGTTCAAAATTTTCCGTTTAGTTTCATTTCAGTTGGTCAAACTTGATTTCTAAATTAAATAGCTTTACTACATTTTTATTACTATAATGAATTCAAGAATATCTCTAATAGCGTGTATGTAAGTGTCTTTTAACTATTAATCAACATTTGCCTTTTTAATATATTTATAAAATCTATGCGATGTTTGATGACATAGCAATTTATATTGCAGTTGATTAGGATCAACTGAAATATTAACTTTTACAACTTTTTAATGAAAGAAGGAAAAAATTAATTATGAATAAGTAGTTTTTTTTTCTACAAAGGGAATTTAAAGTTATCAGTTTCAAATTTATGTCCATACAAGTTAGACGTAAATGTGTAAACAGAATTCATTTTTTTTTCCTTGTTTTGATTTTTTTTTCGCCTGTATTAAGTAAAAGTAATCGTTCAAAACGTATCTTTTGATAAATTATTGAAAACTGAAAACTGTCGTATTAATTATATTTATAAGTTATGGAAAAATGGATGCGTTTAAAAGTTTTCTTAATTTACCATACATTTCCCACAGCATAAATATAAATTTTCTTATGCCTTTAAATCTCAATAAACTAGTTAATCAATTTTAAATTTCTTTATTAAAAATTATCCCTTTTTTCAAATATCACATTCATGTAATATACGTTATCGTTTTCTTTCGTTTCATGCAACAAAATATTTACATAAAACGATCTTCTGATCAAGTATTCAATTGTTGCTAAATATATTTAAATAATTTGAGAAAATTTACAATTTTGAATATTTCTTTCCATTAAAACATAGCAAAAAAAAAAGGGTTGATTATAAAGAAGTTTGTAGCGAAGAATTTTTAATATTTTGAAATCAAAATGCCAAACTATGAATCTATCCGTCAAACATTTGCTGAATTTGTCAATTAAGAATTTAGTTTGTGAAATGATTTCACTTTTATTCAATTATTTATAAATTTCATATTAAAATAGTTTTACATTTATTTTCACTTTTGTTATTTAACTTTTGGTCCTCTCAGAATATTTTTGCTTTCTTTTTTAAATATGTGCCATTTAAACTGTTATTTTACAGGACTTACCAATAATTCATCGCTTAATATTCAGCTGCTAATATTGTTTCTATTGCAGCATGTCACTTATTATAAAAGATTTGAATAGATTATTTTATTTCGTTTCGTTATTTAATCCAACGACCTTCTGCCTTCACCAAATATGCAAAGCATGAATTATATGAAAATAGATTTATGGTTTAAAACCGGATTGATTACATTGATTTCCTTCATAACAATTGATTTCCTTCATAACAATTGATTTC
>JAPMOQ010048006.1:2106616-2151005 GCA_026543055.1 Argiope trifasciata | reverse complement strand
ATTGATTTCCTTCATAACAATTGATTTCCTTCATAACAATTGATTTCCTTCCTTTTTATTTAAAGTTTTTATCAAATTCTTCTTTTTTTAATTCGTGCATGTGTCATTACTCGTAGACAAACTTTCTTAAACATTGAATTAATGTTTTCATTCTTTATATCGATTATTACATTCTGCTTGACATAGAACTTGTATATATTTGTCCTTTTCTATTCACATGTTTAGTTTCTATTTATATCTCCCCATTTTCATTCATTTAGCTATATTTTCAATCATAAATTGCATTTAAATTTTTAATTTTATGCTTATCATAACTAAAATATAATATATTTATTCTAATTTGATAAAAATATTAAAAATTTACTTATTTAATATCCTTACATAAAAATTTATCTTAAAACTGTTGATTGTTTTTAATGTTTAATTTGACACTATGGATACCAAATCTTCGAGATGTATGCATTGAAAAATGGGTACATTCACACACGAACTCTCAAATAATAGGGTAACTTTTCATATAGATTTTTATTTTTATTCAAATATTTAATCGATAAATATCCATTGTTTGAATCAATTTGTAATTTTAGCAAGTGTGATACAAAAATATCTTATAACCTAATTAACAATAAATAAATACCAAGTTAATAAAAGAAAAAAAAGAATCAAAAATCAAATAAGAATCGTTTGAAGATATTCTCAAGGATCGCAGTCAGACAGAGATTCAAAGCAAGGGATTTTTTTTTTCTGTGAGGAAACTTTAGTTGTCCTTGATATGGCCTAAGAGAAACATCATTTTTTAGAGAAATAAAACAATAAATTACAAAAGAATTCAACCTCCAATTTAGGCTAAAAATACAATTTCATAATATAAAATATACAAGAACTCTCTTATATTATGTTATTGTATTTTTCGCTTAAATAGAAGGTTGTACTCTTTCGTAATTTATTGTTTTATTTCAGTAAAAATGGTGTATCTCTTAGGCCTTAATTTCTGGAGATTTTCGGTTTACGAGGGGTTATACTCCTCAAAGAAAAAATCCCTTGTTTGGAATCCCTGCCTGAGGGTGATTTTTGAGAAAGTCTTTAAGCAAGATTCTTATTTTATTTTTCATTTATTTTTGATTCTATTTTTTTTTCCTTTTATTAACTTGGTCTTTATTACTAATTAGGTTATGTTCATGTGTGTTTTAGTAGTAACTGCATTAGCGCTCTCTAAATACAATGTTGCTCTTTTAGTTTGATTCAGAAATGATTTTAATTTTTAGATTGTTTCAGAAATAGTTTTAAATTTGGAATTTCATAATGCTTATATTTCTGATTATTTCTTTCTCTATTCGTGCTATTTTATTTTAACGAGAAATTATGAAATTTGATCTGTGTGACAAACTATATGCCACATGAAATACTGTTCCTAAAATTCATCATCAGCCGATATGTATTCAATTGCCTTATTTATTTAAGAATTCTGATACAGCAAAGGGCAGTAGAAAATAGAACTATGTTTTAAGAACTTTCTTTGAAAAAAAAAGAAACATTTTATTCTTATTAATATATGTTTTTTGAATTATTATTTTTAATTGTCTTACAAATTACTCGGGACTTTAATACCATTGCATATCGAGGTAAAATTCCAGATAATGATGCTTGAAAAGGATAATGATTAAATAATTTTCACATAAAGATATTAACGTATTTTCATCAGTTAAATGTAATCGAACTTTTCTTTTAATTTATGAATTAAGTAAACATATCAACGCATTCTTTTTTTTTTTCGTTTGGAAAAATAAATAAGATCTTATTTACAGCAAAACCTTACACAACACACAACACCACTTCATGCCCCTGCAACTAAAACCATCTGGTTATTTCAACAGTGTCATGAGCATGAAGTGGGAGAGACGCTCCTGTTCTATCCATCCCAGTGACTATTTGTTCTTCTTCTGACAATTATAGATTGATATTTGGCAAGGGATTTTAATATTGGATAAACGAAAGTCGAAAGCAATGAGCTTTTGTAGTTCAAAGGGGAGATGGATTTGGCTTTTTAGGTTAAATCATGCAGATTCTAAAAAATATTTAAAAAAAAAAAAACCCTGGAAACGAGGACAGAAAAAGAGTGAGAGAAAAAAAACACATACAAAAATACAAAAACAAATAAACGCTATGTACAAACACAAAGATAACAGAAAATAAAAATTTGTATGAAAAGTGCTACTCTTGCGAATAATGTTCCTGGATTCTAAACAGATCTTGGTTTGCTTCCAGATGACGAATCATACTTTGAATTTTCTTCCTGGATCCTTGGGAAGAGGCAAGCAAAACCTTACAGAGACATAAGGGGAATCTACCACATTTATCGATAATTTATTTCGATATGGCTTTCGAAAACAGTTTCCCCTTTCAAAATAAATTAAGAATGGCAGTTAGAAAGAAACTAACAAATCTGTAATCGGAGACCTCCTGTTCGTTATTTCCTACAAAATAACTAGTATTACAAATTTATATTATCTTTTTATATGTCGAAAATTAATAACATCTAAATAATGAAAATTAACCAAAAATGCAGACTGCGATTTTTTCACTGAAAGAAAATGAGTCTACTACGAGCAAAAAAAAAAAAAAAAAAAAAAAAAGGAATTGAAATGACTTTTAATACTTTCAATATGCTTCCCTCGAGAAGGATGATCGTTATCGAATGGTGAAAAGAACTGATTTTCAATATTAGCATAACACTTTCGAACTTGTTAATGGTGACCTGTTTCAATTATTGAAATCGGCGAATGAAGTCATTCTCGGCCTTTTTATTCTTTCACATGAATGATTAGGGAAAAAAAGGGACTCCTTTATCTGACGTACCTCATTACTGATTTTTTATTCGGTTTAGAGACTTCGAATCGTAAAAGAAAGAGAAAAATGGCAATTTACTGCTTAATAATTGCTGGGTTTTACATACTGAAGGATTTAAATAAAAGTTATATATAAGATACTTATTCACTAACGTATGCAATAATCTTTTGTAGGATCAGTTTCACGAATAAAAAGTCTAATAGTTATGTTTATTATTATATTTTTTATGGTAGATATTATGTTATTATTAATATGAAGGAAGTTTTTGATTCAAGCAAAGGAAAATAACATGTTATGACAATTTCTATATTTGCTTTAATTTGTGCACCCTTTTAGCTTTGTTTACATGACTACCTACGTCATGAATCTAAGATTATACATCATTATAAACTTATTTTCGGTATGTTTTTCGAACGACTTATTTTGGGCCATGTTCATAATTCGATAGGATATCCTTTGTTTTTTCCAAATCAAGCACCAAATAAGTTTTCGCTTTGTTTTACTAGACAAACTTTGAGTAACAATAAAGTATTTTCTAAAATTTAGATCGAAAATGAATACAATTATTTTTAACAGTTTGAAAGTTTAAACTTTATGATGATTCCATCAATCTTTTAATTTTCTGTTTTGAAAAGATTTTGATTTGAAAAATATTCTGTTGTGCAAGCATTTTAATTTCTCACAAAATTTGCATTTCACATATAAAAGGAAACAAAAAAAATGTTTCTAAACAAGATTAAAATTATGACCATCATACATGAAATTACATTTGAAGTCTGCAACGCTTAATCATGTCAATTTGCGCCTCTTTATAAATTAAGCATTTATAGAATAAATAGTAAGGATAATCTTCATTTCAGCAATCCTTTGACGACCATCTGTATATTAAAAGGGAATATCTCAACAATTTCGTAATTTTAATTTAGTTCACATTAATCCTTAACTAGCGTTGTGCGGTCTGTGAGACCGCTAGTGATGGACTCACTCCTATTCTATTTTTTAGCTCAAATGAATGGAATGATACTTGTTTTGGGACCTTCAATACATGTGCATATTTTCAACAGGGGATTCATTTTAATATAATAATTGAGCCATTTCTTTGAGCGTGGTCTTCGCGTCCCAGTGATATACAAGGCTTAGCAAATAGTACTAAAACTTGGGCATCAAAATATCATTGAATTTACTGATCCTACTTGGAACCAGTACTCCAGACTCTTTCAAATCAAGCATAAAGTGATTTTAGCGATAAGGATAATTGTACGGAAGAGTTTTTCGATGAAAGATCGTATTCAACTGATTCTGATATGCATGTTCAAAAATAATTCATTTTTGTAGTGATAATGTATTTTGAAAAATTTCAAAAATATTTTAATATACCAAGTGAAATATATATAGAATATATGGGTTGGTTTTAATACTAATTCTTAACCTATATGTTTAAAATACAATAGAAAAATGTTCTATGAAAGTCACACAAGCTGATAAAAAAAAGAGCCGATTTTACCTATTGTCAATTTTTTAATTTTATTTTTCATATAATTGTTGAATTTTACATTATATTGTATTTTATATATCTTTATATACTGAAAAAATGTATAAAGTAATATGTTTTTTCAAGAATATTATTTAATGTAACATTTAATTTGAAAAGAAAATGTATGTTCCAACGTATTTAATTTTTTCAATGCTAGTATACTTTCAAAAATTTCTAAAACATACCTGTATATCAAGAAAAATATCTGCAAAATATATTGGCAGTTTTTCATACTAATACATTAATTAGAAAATTTCCTAAAAAAAGTCCTAAAATTTCACCTCCCCAGTTAAGTGTTAAACAATTAGAACATGGATTTCCTTAATTTTCCTCATGAACTACCAAAAGAAGTTTTAGACTTTTACTTTAAAAAAAAATGTCGATCGAGAGATTTGAACAGATTAGGGATAAAACTGTAGTTGAAAATTCAGTACCAAAATTTAAGTCTTAAAATTGCTTTCTTTCATTAAATCAATTGCGTTGAAAATTTATTAGTCATCTCTTCTGATGCACGACCATTGTTTCTTCTAAAGCTACGCAGAAAAATATGAGATATATGACTCTTATTTACTCTCATCAGGCTCTCTTCCAACGAAGGTATCGAAAGTCTGGAGCAAGAGAAAGATAGAGAACAAGTAGACTCGGGTGTCGTCCACTTTATCTAATAAGGGCTCAGAATCGCGAGGGCTGTCCCAAAATAGACTTATCTTAAAAACATCGATTGCTATAGAATTTTACTTAAATTGGTTGAAAAATGACCACCGTCTTATTGTATAAGAATATATAGATATAATTAGAATTTTATTTTTTTGGAGTATATTTTTTAATACATTTAATGTTTTTAAAATATGTCGTCACTAGTGCCCTTAATGACGCTAATGGAAGCATTTTACAACACATGATTGCATATTATGTTTATTTTAAATAATTCTTGGACCAAACCACTACAATATGCAGACGAATTTGTCGATCACTTTATATAATAAACCTAATTTGACCGGCAGCATTAAATAATAGTTCAAAAATTTATATCCTCTTCCTATCATCTAGGATTCCCACGGCACTACTGATGTAACCAGATATGGGTCATCGGTTATCAGCATGGTGACCAATGTATTCACTTGGAAACAAGATGATGGTTTAACTAAACTAAATTAATCTACCATAGCAAGAGAACTAGACCCCACAGATTATTAAACACGGAAGACATTCAGAAATGCCCTTAATAGTAAATACGATCGCAATATCGAAATTGTAGCAATGTGCGTAATCGGCTTACAAAGTAATGTTAAACCGAAGTAGAACGGCAGCAAATAATCATTTTGTTGTGACTGTGACAATCAGTTTACTCACTGATCTTATGATTCACTTTCATGTCACAAAAGAAAGAAATATAAGCGTTCTGACTTGGAAAAACTTTTGCATTTTGTATTTGAAACTTTGGTATTCAATACATTTCTGAATTTTAATTTAAATAAATTTTGAAAGAATGCTTAAAAGTGGAATTTCGCATATCAGGACTTGCCACTTCAGTAAAGAATGACGAAAAAAAAAACAAAAAAAAAAACAGTTTTTATTCGCTATTGTGAAGATTATTCCCATTTAACGATTGCGAATAAACAATTCAAAATTAGTTAACTGTGCAAAGTTAGTAAAATAAGGCAACATATTAAAATTAGTAGAACATTTTAGACATTTCAGGATGTTGTGGCCATTGATAATCTATACAAATAAAAATGAATATATGTCTTATGCGCTGCCGCATTGCTCATCCGATTGTGATAAAACTACTTATGACTTGCACTTATGGGAGGGATAAATTAAAAAATAAAAATATACGCCTCAGCTTCATATATCATTCCATTTCAATGAATGTATTCATTTCCGATATGAAAATAAATTTTATTTTTTCTATCATTCCTAATGAAACAAGACAGTTATTTTAAATTTTAATCAATATTTCCAAAATTATTTCTTCTGAGGTAGCAACGCGCCGGGTACCAGCTAGTTTTAAATAAATGCTAAATATATCATAATGGATCAAGTTTAGGAGATTTTTAATATTTTCCAGATTTTAATTCTGAATTAAGGTGCTCTAATGTTAAAAATAATACCTAAATGCTTATGGAGACTGATTTCCTTTCCCACGTATTTTTATAAAATAAACTCCCTCTAGATTTGCCTTTTTCGGTGAGCATGCATAATTTAAACAACATAATATTAAGACGGTTTTTTTTAAAGCAACTAGAGATTTAGATTTAAAATAGAACTACAAACCATAGGATCGTTATCTAATTTCTACTGTCCAATTATTTTTTTATAAAACTAATAATATATTCTTAGAATTTTTTAAGGATATATTATTAGTTTATATACCTTTATTATTTAAACGCACCATGTTTGATTGAAAAGTATTGAATCAGATTAGTCGATTTAATTCATTCTCTGAAAGTAGGGGCTTGTTTTAGCTCTTATAAGATCGGAAAATGCCAAAGCGGATATAATTGGATTTATATTATTCCTTTTCGGTATATTTCAATTAAATTCAGGTAGATACGTGAGAAATAAGACAACCAAAATCAATTTAATGGGAAGAAAATAATCAAAATCAATATAATAGTTTTAGTTCAATGATATTATTACTTTTATCTTGGGAAAATGAAAATTAAGAGATTAAATGGAAAAAGAAAAAAATAACCCCTTTCGCTTTCGACTTTTATCTAGTTGATAAGCGGATAATATATTGATAATATATGGTAAACATGTAAGAGTAAAAAGACACCTATCATAATTCAGATTGTAATATCCTGACATTATAGCAATTGGATCCATTCAAAAATGTAATTTCTGAGTGAGATAATAATATTATTGGTGTTAGAGTTCACTGACAAGTATTGATTTTATGAAAGCAACCATTCACCAGCTTTCAGTATCTGAAACTGTACCATCATGTAACATTTTAACAAATAGTTTCTAGATACACAGTATTAAGCTCTGTATAAGTTTTTCAATAGGAAAAAAAACTGAAGTATGTGTCATTCCGGATGTTTCAATTATGAAAATTTATGCATAGTTGAGTTTAAAAATTAAATTTAAATGTCTTCACATATAAAAAAATTGCTAAAAGTTGAATATAATTCGTGCGGGTTAAAATTCTGCTTTTATCAGTTTATCAAAAAAGAACTACCATGCCGATCAACACAAGAGTATTGATATCACGGAGAGAGGGAAAATTGAGCTAAGAGGAGCATCTTTTTTTTAACGTAGATCAATGAAAATACAAAAGATGGCAGCACTATCACTTTCACAATTTGACTGAAAATTTCCATCATTTTTTAAAACATTTTAGACAAGAAAGACAGTTGAATATGTATTTTTGGGTTAATAATGAAAACCGATTTCCAGATAGAAACCACTTTCAAACTTGTGTTCGGTTCTACAAGAAAGAAATCATAGTTCGAATACCAAAAGAATGAAGGAAGTTTTCTTCTTATGGGGGAAATTAGTCTTGGAACTTTTCGTCTCCTTTTGTAAGCAAAGTAATTACGAATAGTATACAGAAGGTCTGCATCATTTCATCTGCTGATTCTTCATCTAACTTACTTCGTCAAACAAAGAGCCTCGTGTCTGTAGATGCTTTTTTCTGAATACAGTGGCATTAACTTTTCTTCAGGTGAAAGATTGCTTACGTCTGGATTAAAAAAAAAAAAAAAAAAGAAACATACAGATTGAAAGCCCTTAGAAATATTTCGTCAAGCTTTTTCTCTTTGGTCTTAACTTTGAGCTTTTTTGACTTGCATATAAGGAGAGTTTTGAATAAACAGACAGACAATAAACAAAAAAGAACGACAAGATGACGCACGCAAAATATAGTTTGTTTATTATAAATTTGCAAAGAGCTGAATGTATACGTAGTAAAATGGCGTAGATTATTGGCATTGCGTAGATCATAGTGATAATTTATATTGCTGTGCCTAAATATTATCTCGATTTGGGTAAAAAATATTCTAATCTGTCCTTAAATTTTAAAAAAAAATCGTATCACTAAATTCTTTTAAACTTCGATTTCTCGACACATCAGATTGTTGCTATGTCAATATCTTTGACAAATATGGAAATTAGCAACAACTGTCGTATCATTTATTAATATTTTTAAGTGTTTGCTCTTAGGAGCTTTAAGCATTCTGAGTCTTAGAAATTTAAATATGGTATATGACATTATTTAAATTTAATACTTTTCCAGAGTATGTATTGCAAAACTATCTAATATCTATATTGAAATAAAAACTTTTGTAATATGCACAGAGAATCCACTCAAACATCTTCTTACGCGCTAGAGAAATAATAATCGGTTGTTGAAAAAAAAAGTTCTTTTATATTAATTAAAAAGATAGCAGGTGTAAATAGCCTCATTAGAATTTATTTAATTCATCGCAATTTCTAGCTATAAGACATTTTTAGATGCTTTATAAAACGACGAAGTATGGAATACAAAAAAAAAAAAAAAAAAAAAATTCTAATCATTGAATCCAGAAGAATTTATTTAATTTTTGTTTCAATGTTGTCTTTTGAAAAATTCTTAACATCCAGCGGTAGGCATTTATTTGCATTATTAAAATATAAAATTATATATTAAAATGGTACTTAATAAAAAATAATAAATATTTATATTATTAAAACTTATAAACTTCTTTGATATTATTGAGTTCATTCTTCGCTATGTAAAAAAATAATTTTCATATTTTATTTTAACATATCATGTGTTAAGCAAAATTATAAATTCGTACAATTACTTTAAAACGCTTTGTAAAAAGCTATAATTTTTTTAAAAAAAATTGAATTTTCCTTTGGCTTTCTAAAAGTAAAAAATTAAAACTTAGTAATTTTGCGTTAGTTATAAATTAATAACTTTAAATAAAAGTTATAAATTTATAACTTTGTAATTTTGCGGATAAATGTATTTTGCATGAATGAAATCTGAGTACATTTGGCTATTTCAATCTACTATAATGAGTGATCGAGCGTATTAAACTTCATTCCAAAATACGATCAGAAGCATTTTCTAGTTTGACTGCAATTTCAAATTCAATTCAGCTTTCTGCAATTTTAATTACGTCGAACTATTGTTGCTGATTAACGTTTACATTAATTATTGTTGTGAACTGTATATTTCAAACGACTTCCAATTACATTAGTGAAACGAGTTCCCTCAGTTGCTGTATCGCTCAGTTGAAAATGAAATAGAAACATTCGTTTCCGTACGGATGAATGAAGTGGATTCAATCTGCTCTTGGAAATGCAATTGAATGGATTCGAATGTAGGTCACTGGAATGTAGGCAATATTATTTTGAGTTGGGCTCTCCATGTAGAGTTTGGTATTAGCTTTTCATGGAGAATTCAACTGAGGTGGGTGGTTGATGGCTTGTTGGAATTCTCTAAATGTGCCTAATAGCTAGAAGCGTTCCATGAAGCTTTTAAATAGAAACTCATTATCGGAATTTGTGAAATTATGGTACTCGAATATGGGTTAATTCGAATTACTTGGTTGAGTTTTCAGGTTAAAATAGAATTTTATTTTCTAATATTCAAGACGAATACGTATAGATTTCCTGAATAAAACTGAGATACATTAAGATTTGTCCCGAAATATATATAGATATTTTTCCATTAAGAGAATGGAAAAAATGCGATTATGCCATTTCAATTTGAAATACAATTATTTTTATGAACCATAACTGGAAGATTTCAAATCCTGCAGTTCTTCAAAATGTGCCCTTGTTATAGATATAATTGATCGATCGTAAGTTTTGCTTTGTAATTTATTTGATTTATTCTTAAGAAAGCAAAGTAAATATGATTTTTTTTCACACAACTGTTGTAAAAACTTTTATGTTGGCTTACAAAGCAAAGAAACCAGTTCTCTATTCCTTAAATGTCTTATTGCAAGTAAATTTAAATCTTATAAATACATAGTAAAAATTCTAAAACCGTTAGTTATTAATAATTTTTTAGTAAATTTATAAAGTAAAATAAAACAAAATGTCAAAAATTCAAAATTTACTGTATAGTTGAAATATGCATATACATTAAAATGATTAAAATAAGTAAAACGTCGAGGAAGTGTAAATTTGATTCTAGTTTACTGAAATCATGCTATGTTCTACAAACGATATCAAACCTAATATATACCTTGATTTGTTTGTGTACATTTATTGCTTCGTACAAAATAATCTTCATACTATAAATAGATTCAGCTATTTCAAAATTCCCTCTGCATTTTAAACTTAAAAGTGATTTTTAATTTCTTGCTTGTTTACAATATCTGTAAAATACAAATCCCATCTATCGATAGCTGTGCCTAATTATCTTGTATTTTTATAGAAAAACAATTTAGTTACTATCGACCTTTTTTTCTTCTTTAAACTATTATTGAATAGTCGTGAAGAGGTAACATTTTTTTAAAGATCTTTTATCCTTCTTGCATTTCAATATTGTAAGTAAGAAATACTTTGTGAAGCTCGATTACCATCAAGTATTCTATTGATAAGTTCAGTTTTATCTTGACAATAAGTTTAATAAAAAAAACTTTTAAATGATTTAAAAAAAAATCCCAACCATTGCTTGGTTTAAAAGCCATTACTTGTTTAATAATACATTGGGTTTTTATAACTAAAATATTTCTGATTAGAGCAAAATGAAGAAAAAGAACCCAGCATTCTTAAAGAAAGCTGTGTCTATGCTAGACGTTTTGAAATTTGTGGCAACGAATGTAAAAATATTAAAAGTTTTAAAAGCACCGTTAATTAGTAAATTAAATAATATATCCGTTTATTTTAACATGATAAGTGGGTAGTTAAATTAAATTCCTTTCGTTTCGTAATAAAATATTTCGTCGTACCCAGTTTGGTTAATTATTTTATTTTTCATCTGAGAGATATGCTGTTTGACAAATTTTTTATTTAACGGCTCAAATGGTAAGCTATCAAAATTTAACAACCAATTAACATATAATTCATCTCTATAAATATTTAAAGAGTGAATTTTAAAAATGATAAACAAGTGCATAAAATTTCAATCCTCTAGCACATAAGTAAGCAATCTTTACAAACCTGAAGCGAATACAATAAAATAAAAGTGCTTAAAAATAAATGATAGGAGACGATTAGTAAGCTGCTTCAAATATAAACATAACACTTTTGTCATTGTGTAATAATCCATTCATGATTCATGTGGCGATGAATGTAAATTGTCAATTTCATAAACATCCAAAAGCTGATTTTGCACATAAAATAAAAAATTTTAGGGAAACGCATCATCATATTTTGATGAACATAACAATGAGATTTCGCAATTCAAGGATTGCTAATAGTTTTCCCTACTATGCTGTGTACAGGAATATTTTAATTTTCCTCATTCTGTATTAATAGAATGAGAAAAGCTTCTGATTTTAATAATTATTCAGGTGTATTCGAGCTTGTTGACGTATTTTCTGTTAAGTTATCTCTATCTGTATTTAAATTTATTTCTCTGTCCATAATTGTTTAAGCTAAGAACCATTGCTTGAAAATAAACCGATTCGTATCAAATATCACTGAAAAGGAAAAAAAATACTCATTCTTAGAAATTTTAGTTTTTATTTATTGTTCTGTTGATACCTGCAATGTATTAATATCACTGCGACCTATTAAATTATTGTATTATGCATTTCAATCTATGTCTGAATTTCACTTATTGATTTGAGAAATAATTTGTTGTGAATTAAGTATTATGTTTTTTCTGTTACAGAAGATGGAGACGAAGTAACGTTAATGTACGCAAAACATGAGGTAAGTATGATTTGCCTCACACTAACTAACTAGCTAGCATATAACTCTACAAATGCACTTGCATTAATTGCTTTACAAAAACACTGAAACGGCGATCAGAAGTCAGACCATTTCAACCGTTAAGATCTGCTACAAACAGAAAAGTTAACTGTCAATGATTTATTATTTTCTTCTATAAAGTTTTAAAAAATTGTCATTTTTCATTCTAAACAACATGTAACATAATAAAATGCGCCCTTGCATGAATTTTGGTGAGTGAGATTTGCACATAGACGAATTCAATAAATTATTGTAACAGAATAATAAAAAAAAGATGAATCCGAAGGTTTAGTTACGTTACCGTCCCGTTTTAAAGCAACAATAGGGCTATTTTGGGACGGACCTCGTAATTTTGAACCATGACCAGATGACGAGGATGACATGCAGGTTGACATCCATTCTCCAAACTTCCACCCCACTCCAGAGGAAGGACGTATGGCTCCAGTGAATTTAGCGTACACCAGTCCCGCTTACACAGGGTTCTACGGGGAAATCTTGCCTCCAACTTCAAATCCTCTTGTTCCGAAGTCAAGACTTTATCACAAGGCCACAGAGGTTGAACTGAATCGGAAGGAATAAAAGCAACTGATTTCTAAATATGATCTTCAATAAATTTTCGAATGTGTTTTATAGCTGTAATATAACAATAAATTGCGACTAATGAATATTGTAGTAGAATGAAATCTACTTTCTCTAATTCATCTTAAAGGATTCCATCATTTAACAATGAGGCGATAGTCGAAATTTATTATTATTATTATTATTATTTATTTTTAGAATCAATGATACGATTAAACTGTTAAAAATTTTACCTGACATTCTATACTAAAAACTTAAAAAGTTTACGGGATGATTTTGCTTATGAAGAGCTCCTTTTTTTGTTAATTTTTTAAGAAAATTAAAACCTTATACAAATATGCGTTGTCGTCTGTAAATCTTTAATATTTATGCAATCTGTAGTAATTTCAAATCTATGTATTATAACCAATGGAAACTCAATAGCAGTAAATAATTCAAATGTACAAATGTATGTACAAATTCATCAATTCGCAACATATTAAGCAAACTTTAAATATTTCAGTTTAAAAATGTTGATAATTTTCAGCTTGAAACATCTTTATTCAATCTGTTTAAAGCGCAATGCAAACTAATAATAATAATAATAATAATTTTTATAACCTTAATCACTATTTAATTACTTCAAGATATAATTAACTTCAAATTATCAACATGAATCCTTATAATTACTTGTTCTCTGGAAATTAATAAAAAATTAATTAGGAAGTTATGAAAAGACCCTTTGTTCAACCATTTTAAAATTAAACTAAGAAAGTTTTCAGTTTTTGAAAATATAATGCTACTTCAGTACAAAAACTGCATATGCTTAGAAAATCCCTTATAGAATTATTTTCATATTATTTTTAAAAAATGAATCCCTACAATATCTGTTTGTTGATGAAAAATAATAAATGTATTTTAAATTAAAATTATGCTGGAAATAAAATTTTAATTGAATTGTTTTGGGAACTTATTAAATCTCATTTTTTATTTTTTTTACATTGAATGGATCCTTAATAGATAGTTGGAAGTGCTTTTTTGTGATATTAAAATCCCAAGTAATTTAAAAATGTACTCTTAGATATTTTATGTAGGTTTCAAAGTTCTTTCTAAAGTTTGTTTTCTTTATATAAAGTTTCCTTTAAAAAAAAATCTAATTTCAATCTATTCATGAAAATGAAGATTACTTATTATTTTTTGCGCTATGAAATTATAATGCCTCACTTCTTTCCAAATTTTTCATATGTTCCCTTGCTTATATAAACGTACTTCTTTGCACCAGGGTATTATAAAATAAGGACTCTTGTTTTGGTCATTTCTCTCTTGATTCTTTTGTACATTTGCCGCCTCCTCTTGACATGAAGCCACATTTTAATTATTTTTTCGTCTTACTGTTTTAAATGCTCTTTCATTATAAAAATATTAAGTAAGTTTTTGTTAGAGTAAGAATTCATTTTTAATAAGGTGTACGTATACAATAAAAGATGTTTTTTAAAAATTTAACTTTAAAAATTAAATTTTTTCGCTCGAGGCCAATTATTTATGTTTAAACTCATTTCAATGAGAAAAATCCATATTACACTAATTATTAATTAATATTTAATGACCTAATTAGCATATTTTTAAAGTCTTATTAGTAAAGACACACAATTCTAGTTTTAAATTATGCCTAATATTAGTCTTCATGTTGCCTGACTCAATCAAATCATAAAAATACGTAGTTTTTTTAACAATTTTTTTAAAATCAAAGATGAATAGAAAAAGCGAGATTTTTTCTGTACTTTTTACTTTTAAATAGGTATTATAAATTGATTTCTTTAAATATAACTTTGATTGAGGCACAAAATATTCACTGTTTCATATATATTATTTTGATATCTAAATGATTGTAATTGGTTAATTCTTTGTTGAGTTAAAATTGTTTGAATGAAACAACATGTGGAAAAATATTCTTCATAAAATGAGTTTTAAAAAACCGAGAGTAGGGTTTTAGTGAAAGTACCTCTAGAAAAACTTATATCTCGAGAAATATTCCGAATATTGACAACTTCCTGGTATCGATAGAAAGCTAAGGATATTTTGAATCAATAAAAATATTCGATATTTTGAATGATATTCGTAGTTTCAAATGTGTACGTACACCTTAAATGAGTATAGATGGTAATCTTCATACGATTTGAATAAAATGTAAAGCTTCTCCTTTTTTATAACCAAAAATATGATCTGAAACCTAGACTCTTTAAATGAAAGGATAATTATACTTTTTCGAGCTAAAGCAGCATTATAAAAATTATCAAGTAAAATTAACCATATCAGCATATTCATTTCATCTGTATCAATAAAATAGAATTTTCTCTAACAGAGAGTTATAAATGACCCAAGAATAAATAAAGAATCTGTGGTTTTTAGTGGAATATAGTGTGTTAAAATGCAATAATCTATTTTCAGAATTTATAAAACTTTTAAATATCACTTTCATTTTCCAAACTCCCAAATGCAATTATTGCGAAAGAAGCCAATGAGAAAATATTCTGAAAATTTACACATTCTAAATGCGTTGAATTAAAATTAATTATTGATCTTTTTCAGGGAAATAAAAAAAATTAAGATAACCTTTTCCTCATTTCTAGTAACAAAATAAAGTTATCATAAATGATTAACATTTTCTTCTAGTTTCCGATAAGTGTATTTTGTAATAATCTTACTAAAGGAACAAGAATTGAATGCAATTCATCTTATCTAAATCTAAGAATGATTTTCAAAGCTTCAATCCTACTCAGTGCAATATAAAGAAACATTGTTGTGAAAAATTATTCACTAACAACAAAAATTCTAAATAAGGAATACTGAAAAAAATAATATGAAATATTTAACTAAATATTCCTCGTTGGTGAAAAATTGCAGAGTTTATACTTCCTTGAAGTTTGAAGCAACCGAGATACATGTAAGTACTTCATTATAATTTCTCTTTATCCTCTAAATACGTTTAATTTATATATTCTGTCTTACTTCTTATTTTTAACATTTACACAGCATTCAAACATACAAATAAGTTTTAATTTAAGACGAGAATAGGAATACCTTAGATGTAAGGAATTTGGGAGTAGCGTTAGGAAGACGTTTTATTAAATAGCGTGTACATCACATATTTAGGTTAAGATGAGTTATCCGCTGAAATGAGAAGCATGCAGCGGAAGATAATTTAAGCAATGAAATTGTTTGAGCAAGGCGGACTCATTCAGTACGCCCTTTTGAGGGGTTAATTCATCAAACTCTCATTATTCAATTTTTCAAGTTATGTCAGCGAGTGACAAAGAATGTTTTCAGTCAGGCGTTTCTTGTCTTATCCTTTTGTCCATGATATCAACAGGCAAATGCTTAAAGAATTCAACGCATAATTCTACAACATTTATCGCATACAAGGAAATGCAACGAAAAGGCTTCATCTTCTAATATTTGGTCTTGATGCTTGAGTGATTTATTGTTTAATCTTAATGCTTGAGTGATGCGTTTCTATTAAGTACACGCTAAATGTAAAAATTCAGTGCGAACAGTTCATATAGTCTACTTATTACAGAAACCGTGTTTGCTGGTAAGGAGAGGTAATTATTAAAAATGAAATAGTTTGTGCCTTTATATAGTGTCTGTTTTTTTTATACATAAGAATGGTAAAGAAACGTTATTGATTTGTGAAATACCAAAGTTCTTTTACAATAAAATTAATTTGTAACTATTTGTGTAGAGAAAAGTGCTATCATTAGAAGAAAAGAATATAAAAAATATTTTGATACCTTTTTTAGAATAGCAATAATATCAGGACAATAGAATATCAATCCAAAAAAATACAGTGATATAAGTACTTATTTATAATATTTAAAAACTTAAAACTCCTAAATCAGGAACAGTTCAATATCTAATGATACAAAGTTAAAAAACTTTTTTAATGATGGCAATTTAGCAATCGTGAGTGCATTTTGAAAATGCTCCCTGTTTAAAATTTTGATTTTTATAATTTCAATTATAAATACTAGATCAGTAGAAGAAATTATCAAAAAATGTTACAGGTGATATCATTTGTAACACAATAAGAACTCGGATCAAATCAATTAAATTTGAGGCCTATTAGAAAAAATGATATCATTAGAACTTTAAAATCGGTCTTCTTTCATTAGGATGCCCTTGGTAGTTCCATGGTAAAGTTGCAGCTTCGGTGTCCGATTGCACTTACGAGCTACCGAGCAAGCGGGGCAGTTGCACTCAAAAGCAATTAGGGCCAGTAGCTCCCTCACCCCTGATACTCCACAAAAACTTGAGGTCCCCACCTATGTCTCAGAATTATTAGGTCCATCTCAAACAAGTCCCAGGATTGCTTAAAAACAGGGTCTTAATGTAACTAAAAATTAATTCTTTCGCTTTTTTTTTTTTTTTTTTTTTTTGTTCAAAAACTCAGTTATTTCAAAAAGGAATTGAGATATTTGCTGATTTTTAAGTTGAATACGAGAAAAAAAACAATGCGCTTTTTTAATAGAATTTAATTTAAAAAACTTATTACTAAGCTTTTCATGCTATGAAAATTCTTCATGGACCAACCTTATGTTACTCAAGCCACTTTAGTGACGCTGAAGTTTTCTGAATTTTTTTAACTAAAATAATTTTTTAAATGATATAAAAATTCATTACTTGATCCAGGCATTAGAAATCGATAGTTAAAAATGTGTTTTAAATCGATTGATTTATCATCCTTCAAGATTTTAAGTTCTTAAATGACGCACTAATCCGCTGAAACTAGCGATGGAATTTAAGAATAATACATATAATACATGGATTATTTATTTTAAGAAAGAGGATATTCCAAATTCGTTGAGTATATCATTAGTAGAGCATATCCAAATGCGAAGAAAATATAAAGATGCAGGCTTAGGATAACATTTATTTAACACTCCCTCCAATAAATTCGTGTCAGTAGGTATTCGCATTGCTTATCCAAAAACTGTTAGTATTTAGCCTTTTAAACCAAAGTTTCTTAAACGGCACTTTCCAACCCCGAAATGAAACATTTAACAGTAAAAAAATAAAAAAAAATAATTTTGCTAGTACATTTAAATTAGATGCTATAATTCAACAAACGAAAAAGCCGAAACTTTGATTTCAGATTCCTCAAACAGCTAATCAATAATGTATTTTTTTATAAATCGTTAAGAATCCGCTTTATGCGTTTTAATTTCTTTTTTATATCCATAAAAATGTGAAGTTTTTGTAGAATAAATACAAATTTGAAAACTTTTTGGTCAAAAAAGTCGATGTGAGTTGAAAAACTCAAGAAAACTTGTCTTAAAAAAATCACGTCATTTAATAATTGATGAAAAGGATGGGTTAACACTACATTTTTCAATAAATTGTTTAACATAAAAAGTAAAATTAGAGATGTTTGTAGTTTATATCTGAGTTTGAGCTACAGAGCGCATAATTTAAAAAAATTATGCGTTAAAATTTCTTTTGGTTATAAAGAAGTATGAAAATGCAAAATGTTCATGAAAACAATCTACAGCTTCTACTGATTAATTCCTATTTCTATACATATATCATCCACGTTTTATTAGTAAGTTCATCATTTTTCAGTTGACATATTTCATGAACATGTTTGCTTCTGAAAATAAATGATAGTATTTTAACTCAAAAGACGAAGCATATTGATAAAGCATTGATTTTTGAATTTCCGCTCCAGAACAGTGTAGAAGGAGCTACCATAAAACTTTCAAATAGATATGTTAATATGCTTGCGAAAGTATTTTCGCAATCTTTTATCAACGTTCCAAATTTTGAATGCATTATTTGCTAGTAAGTAATAAAAGTCAAAGAGCGGTATAAATTTTCTATTCGGAAGTAGCGCTTCGCTCTTTGAATCATAATAATGCATTTTGGAATCAGTAAAGCGGAATTCTCCAGGGAATTCTTTATACTGGGGCATAGATTGGGAAGACTTCTCTGGAAAATAAAAAATATATAACTAATAAGTTTGACTTGGCCTTGGAAATACTAAGCTTTTAACCACTTGTTAAAATCATCTTAAGAGACGAATGATCACAATTAAGACTGAGCTTTTCAAAATATTGCTTACAAATGAATCGAAATCCTCCACTAACAAGAATATGAATTACTTGTTTTATTCATTATCTTTTTTTATTATTTAAAAATGAAACAAGACCAAGTGCATTTTTATCTATCAGTTTCCTTTTCATGATTATTTAAAAATGAAACAACACCGAGTGCCTTTTTGCCTATAGGTTTCCTTTTCATGATTATTTTTAGCATTTAAAAAGTAAAAAACATTAATCCGTTAAAGATAAAAAGTATTCAGAATTTCAAAATATAGATAGAAAAAGTAAAAATTATTCATTATAAAAAAATGCATGAGACACATCTTGCATATGTAAAACTCTATTATAAGTTCATGTAGATCTAATTTATTTTGTGCATTCACAAAATTCAAAAGTTTCTTCTTTTTCTCTCCATTTTCTTTTCTAAATCATATCCATGGTAAATATATTTTCTTATTTTTACTTCTTATACTATTCAATAAAATTAAATGAAATATAAAATAAAATAATAACCGCATTATGTTCTCCTTCTTTGTTTATTCTGGAAGGGATTTTTTTCCTTATAAAATTAAAAATTTATAATTATAATAATTATTTTGAAGCCTGTATTAAACTGAATATCTTTTTCTGACTTGTGACAAAGACTGGACATTCGCTTTTTAACTATCTAAAGAAAAAAGAAACGACTGCAAAAGCTACCCGTTATCAACAATTATTTCGCAGCAAATTCGCTAAACAAAAGAATGAGTCGTAATGGCTTTTGGAAAATTGCGTCCGTACCTTGTGTATCCATACCTTCATAAAAAATTAGAAAAGATGTAAAAACTGATAATTAGAAACAAAATTATACAAAACCGATGCAAAGCTTATAAGCGAATAACCATCCTTACTTAAACGACCAAAAAGCAAAATTCCTTCAAGGTTTGATTTGGTCCATTGATATTATGGGGCCACTTTGAAACTGCAAAGGGTCATTTTAAATCTTTATTACAAAATGGACGATTTATTTTATATCCAGTGATATGCTTTTATTTTATTCTAAAAAATAAATATGAAAAGGATACCACACAATTGTTTAATGAAAGGCAAAAATATTTAGTAATTATTATTTGATGTGGCAAATGAAGTAAGAAAAAAGTAATGTTACAAAATATTTTCATTCATGAGATCATAGAATGGGCTAAAGTAATCTTTTGCACATCTTCTACATGACTTCCCTTAGATTTTTTAAGACTATAAGGCAAATACTATTTTATTCAACAAAAATTACTTTTTCTTTGAGGTTTCCTTGAGTTGCTATTTATGCTATTTGATCCTGACATTTTTACTTATTTGCGTGAATTTTGAACTATGGTCAAGGTGAGAAGGAAATTGGGTATTAATCGCTGCAAAGCGATAAAAGAAAGAATTAGGGATTCCAAAAGAAATATTAATAAAAATGAAGGGCTGTTAATTTAACAATGATTGTTACACAAGTTTTTTTGGAACCGAGATTATTTTTACATGTAGCTGCGTTATTAACTGTGTCTACCTGCAAAAATAATTTTATCCTTGTATTGTTAAAGTCATTTTAAGCATGTTTAAAATGTACCACAATTCTCTTAATCTAAGAAGATTTATAAGCAATTATCATTAGTTTTACGGCATTTTTACAATGCAACTTTCCAATCCGCCGATGCTTATATTAAAGTAACATTTTCTTCAACGCGCTGTTTCTAAAAAATCTTTTTTTTTTAATTGAGATCAGTTAATCTTATTTCTCTTTTTGTTTATATCAGTTATTTATAACGTTTATTTAATAAAATAGTGCTACAAAGATTTTGATTGAAAAGGAAATGGGAGTTACAAATTCACAACAAACTAAAAACAAAATTCAGATTTTGAAATCCCAAACTAGGATCAACTAACCTGATAATTTAATTCGTTTGACTTTAATTTACCGTCAAGTGTCTTCGTAAGAAATTAAGGAGGATTTAAATCTAATAATAGCACGTGTCTCTTTGTACTTGAAATAATTATTTTCATGACCAATATTTTTTATAAAGACATGCATGAGTCCCCATAGCATTTATTTATATATTCTCAGATTGTTTGTATGACAAGCTGGAGTTAATTTGCAGAACGGAAGTGCATATGGATGTCCATCATGTTACCATTTCCAAAAGCTCTTTGCTAATCACAAAATCTCTTGGTAAGCTACTGAGGGAGTTTGTTCTCACTCATCAAATGACGGGCCTTCAACGCGTTCTATTAGAAATGTCGGCAACATCATCTAACAAGTGTCAGAGTTTCCTGTTACCTTCCATTACTCCGCTAGAACCAGAGAGGAGATACCCTTTCCCAAGCCTTGTTCTACTGATCCCATTGGTGTCATTTTGAAGAAGAAAAGCCACTAGCATGGTTGCGTGTCCTTGTTAATTACGTTATGGTAAAAGGCTGCTTCACGTCAACTTCGTAAAAGCTTTCCTTGCAAAGGCACTTGTCGATTTCACAACGTCAGCACGATTCTGGAAATCGTATTTTCCGGCACGTGTTCAGTAAAATGCGTAGACATGAGAATGAATTCATTCGAAGTTTATAACTGGATTTAAAATATCGAAGTAGATTATATACATTAAACAAACAAAATTAAAAAACTGAGTGTGAAGAGGAATTTATATTGATGCTGCTTTATATTTATTGAGTTCTGTTTATTTTTATTGGAATTAATAAAGTCTTTGAACAATTTTTCGATTCTAAAATGTTTTTTTAAAAAAATAAACAGGTTTTTTTAGACATAAAAGATAATCTTTTTATTTATCCATATTCTGCAATTTAAATTTCAAATGCCTAAATTACATTATAGCTAATTATACCTAATTTTCCGTATTTTTTATCTCATAGGAAATGAAATTTTTGTGTGAGTAAAGATTTCGAAAATGGAAAAATAAAAAAAAAGTTGATAAGTAACTTAACAAGAAAAAATAAACACCTTGTTATCGAGGTGTTAGTTCTTATATTCGAGCATTAATTAGTAAAATTCAACTTAAAATATCTGTCTTCCCCTGGAGTGAATTGTATGAAATCAGGACATAGCTTCATTACAGTTCTTCAAAGTTTGAAAGAGATTGTCCAGTGCTGAACAATTTCATTTCTTTCATAAACGTAAGCAGAAGAAATATTTCCTTAAAAATTTAACTTCGCATAGTTCCTGTTCAAAAAATATTTGCAAATGGAGCCAAATTTTACACTTCAACCAAAATAAAAGTAAATATTTCATTAGAATACTAGTAATTCACACTTCAAATCAAGGAAGTTTTAAAGAATTGTAATACTGTGTAAATAGCATTTTGATTTTGCCATTAAAAATACGGAAAAATAATGCTGTCAGTTTTATGACCATGGTTAATAATCTTTAATTTATATTTTTTTGATAACGCAGAGTCTAAACAAGTCTTTAGACAAAAAGCAATTGATAAACATTGAACATAAATTTATATAAAATATTCTTGTCATCCATACAATTTCATATCTGAAATTTGATAGATGAAGTTTAAATTTTTATTCGATTAATTGTTATTTTCCTTCCTTTAAAGCAATTTTATATGAAATAATAGATTTGGGATAGATATTTCGTGAATTCATCTCTATTTCTTTGAAATACTATCATATATGTATGTTTGATATAAGAATGAAACTTAGTTTTTGGAAATCTTGATCATCAAACATTCGCTATGATGTTAAGGGAAACTTAGCATCGCAGGCCGTACATTGCGAAAAACTAGTGGACATACCTAAGATATATAGAGCGTCATAGTCATATAACATTTCTATGTTCTGATTGGTAGATGTTTAGAGCGGCGATGCTGAAAATATCATTTTTTATTTTAAATTAGGATTACTCATATGGAAAATTTGCTATCAAGTTCTTGTTAAAGCACAAAATAGCAGCAATTAGAATTCATCGTCGGCTGTGCGAAGAGGACTTCACGAGCAAATAATTAGTGCTGTAATTTCTCAGACTACCAAAATGCTTATAGTAAGGATAGCAATAGACTATTGCCTCTTGTTAAAGATGATTATATGGCGCTGGAGTGAAAGTACATTATCGAAAACCTTTTCCTCATGATTCGGAACTTACGTACAGAACTTAATCAGCTTAAAGATTTATGTATCAATTCCAATAAAGTTAGCATTAAATTTTTATATCCTTCTGTTAACGTCAAGAAGAAAAGAATTCGCTGAATAGTTTCTTGATGTTGTGAAACTTTAGTCTTGTCAGGGATTAGAAGTCCTTATTGCGCAATGATGTGGGAGCTCGAGGAAATGGAAATCGCCTTAAACATCGTTCTAAGTTTCTGAGTGTATTCTAGGTTGCAAGTAGCACACAATGTAACTTCAGAACACTATATTAATCCAAGCGATACTTAATAGCAACAGCAAAACCATCTATGATAATAGAATTATCATTGATCAATTTCTTATTAAATAGTATTAATATCAGTTCCAAATACTTTTTTATATTATTTAATTTTGTAAATATCATCTTTAGTGTTTAAAAAAGAATTTTAATTAAAGTATTTATATCTGAAACGATTTAAAATAGAAGGAAAAGAAGTAAAGAAAAATTCTAAGGTTGTGTAAATCCAGATTGGCATCTCTGAAATTGTTTTATTGATATATAACTTGTTTGTTAACCAAAATAAAACGTTTATTATCTATTTATTGTTGACAGAGACATGATAAAATAATTGATAAGATAAATTTAATCCATGCGTCTCAAAATCATCTTTGCACTAAAAAGAAAATTTTCTAAATCTTTATTTTTTTTAAAAAAAAGACAATTCAACATTTTATTTTCTCTAGGCCGTTTTCCTCGATTTAAATTCCATCTGACAGAATCCTTCCTTCTGGGAACTGCTTAAAGTGTGATCTATTCGCGGAAATATACCGAAATAATCAGTTTGCTTCTCTAACCTACGACAAGTAAACGGCTGCCTGTCAATGGTCCTGACGAAATTAAAACTCGCCAAGGAAAGCAAATACTCGAATGCGATGGTGACACGCGCAGCTGAGGACGACGATCCCTCGCTTGACAGAGACTTCTTAAACTCTTTCTCTAGACCACATTTCTTAGGATAGAACTTTCTGTTCACAGAAAAGGCTTTCAGTGCAGTCCTGATGTCAGTTTCTCTAACATAGATAGACATTAAAAATATTCCCTTCCAACAGTGATTCATATTCTTGTTTTCTTATGTCGGAATTTTATTGCGGTGAAAACTAATTAATGCATAATGGAGCTGATTTAATTTTAGTTCACACTTTCCCGAAATGGCAACCAAATGAAAATTTAGGATTGTCAAAGCTTAAGAATAACAAAAACTGAAGTTAATATCATCTTAGATGTGCAATGGCGGTTTCACTACCAGTGATCTGATTAAGTGAAACATTATTTCGAAAATATTTGATTATTTCGTTGACGCCAATCACATCAGATTTGCAGTATGATCATTATACCTTCGAAATGTATTTTAATTAAGAAAAATAACCGAAAGCGACTTAACGCAGATTTATCGCAAATTTATGTAGAATCAAGATTCTAATGTTTGCTGAAAATATGCAATTATTTCGGAAAAGTTACAAACGAGCAAACATTTTTTTTGTGATTTTCTTATTTGTTTCTCTGATTTAGAAATAAAAATTTCCAGTAATTCCACCAATATTTCAGAACTTCAAATGTTTTTTAAAAAAAGAAATACTTTTTAATAACTTTTTTAAAATCCTGTTTGCATTTGGTTTGCAACACGCTAAACGAATATTGGTTTCTTGGCATATGAATTGTCGATTCTCAAGGGAAAAATATTTAATAAGTCAAATCTTCGGTAGCTTGTTTTATAAATCAATTATATTTTAACTCAGAGTGAATGCAGAGATTTTTTTACAGCTTTGGACGAATTCTTTAGCAAGGATAAAAATGGAAAATTCTTTTGTCGCTGATATCCTTATTTAAATTTTTTGATTGCACCAATTGTTTTATATTTTAAAAAGGCCATGACCATTCTTATAAAAAAAATTATTCGACCCTATTTTTTGTAATTAAAATATTCTTTATCCAAATATCTCTGTTTGTATAAGTAAATCGGGCGATTTCAGAAGTTAATATTTTTTATATATATTTAGCATTTTGAGGTTAAATATTATAACATTTCCGAAAATAATAAGGTCACTTGAATAATAGACATGCCCACTATTTACAGTTACATGAAATAACTGAGCTTATCCATTCAGAGCAGGCTCAAAAATGCAAAAAAAAAAAAAAAAAATCGTTTAGCTTCAAAGCAATAAATTTCAATATGCTTTGTTTACATGTAGAAAATAAATCATATGTATTTTAGTTATTTCTCGATTTGGTTTTAATTTTTTGAGTCGGCTTAACTACATAAATGTAAATATATCACACAAGGTATTAGAAAAGTATTTTTACATTTTAAATATAATTAAAGACATATAGCAATGATAAATCCTATATATACCTAAACATATAGCAATGTTTATCTTTTTTTTAAAATGAAATGAATAAAGGATGATTACAAGCCAATAAAACCATTATTCTCATTTTTATCTTATAGGGAAATAGCTCAAGTTATTTATTAGTAAATATGTAAAGCAGATCGAGCTTACATTCAGGACTGTGTGTATTTGAAATCTATTTTTGAGATCGACGCTTAATTTAATGGATTGCCAGATGACCATCAAGAACGTGTTGATTTTCCGGTGCTTTATTCAACATAACTGGAAATCTATCGTTAGAAATCTCCTATTTCTCAATTCATTAGCAAACAAGCACAGAATTAGTATTACCTTAAATTAGAGAATATAATTAGGAAGGTTAAGATAAATATCACTTGTTACAAATAAAGCATTTATTAAATGTTCTAAATATTGTCAATAAGTAGAATACAGATATAAAAAAAATTAAAACTTCTTTATTTTCTTTATTGAATACAACCCCCCAACAGAAACTCCAATATTTGTTTGTTTACCATAATTTTTATAAGCATAAAGGTGCTTCAATTCTTGATGAAATTCCATAATTATTTTATTTATTAAATTTGATTTCATATCAGTGACTGTGAAATGATTAATCTGAATAAACAGTTGGAAAACCTGAAAACATTTTAATATGACTAAATAACTCTAAATGAACAAAGTAGGATACACGACTTTCTATTCAGAATGTAATCCAATTTAACCTCGTGCCATTTCTCAGATAAATCGTACACAGAGGTAAGCATCAAGCTAATTAATCAGACATTCCTTCCAAATTTCTCTCTGAATTTTCTCCATCATCCACAATAAGCGGATGCTCTGATTTATTGAATATCTTCCACTAAAGCGACGCACATTTTCTTTCCTTCATTTTCGGTATGCTCAGGAAATGAATGCCGTCAACGGTATAACAAAGGAAATCTTGTCGTTTGCACCCCTTCAAATCTGCTGGCTCTTTCTTTAATTTTTCGTCTAAGTTAAGGATCACGTCATTAAAATACCTTCTTTTTTGACGATAGCTGTTTTACTTCTTTTAATCCTCGAAATTTGTACGATTTAATGAAAAGTTTGAGGATAAATTTTCTGAAAAAATGAGATTCATTTTTTTAAGCCTTGATTTTGTGTTTCCTCACTAGTCTGAGTTGAGTTTTAGCATAATATTAATGCATTGTTTGTAAGCAACTTGATTGATTAATAACTTTGTTCCTAAGATGGCAGTTTTTTTGTTCTTAAAAGTAAATACAAAATTAAAATGTAAATTCGTCAAGTTTCTAGTTTGTTCGAAGTAAGTACTTCCATTTTCATGAAGGAAAGCTAATAAATGGTTCTTATATAAATATTACTTTCATATTAGCTACAGCGAAATTAAATATATTTAAGAATATTAACATTTATTCTCAAAGAATGTAGGTCTAATTACTTCCAGATTTAAAATTTTATCTTGAAACTATAATTGTAGAAAAATTTCTCAATGTAGATACATCATTTGACAGAATTAGGAAATCAGGAACAACCTATTATTTTATTGATTCAGATATCCTGTTCTAAAATGTCTAAGACTGAGTAATTTGCTGTGCATTACGTTAACAATTTGAGCAACGAATTCCTTATAATACTATAGTTAAGGTGGTAACAATAAAGCATTTGAATTTTTCTGCAATAGTTTATAAATCTACACTGATGGGAAAAAAATCCCAACACTAGGAAGGAGCTGTGCTAGATACACGAAATTCGGTAGGCGTGTTTATACATCTGAAAGGTGATGTCGATTCAAATTTCGAGCTATGCGCGTAAGTGTGGCGCTAGTAGCGACACTATGAACATGCAAATGAGGTTTGCATTAAATAAGCGCTGTAAGGTTCGTGATCGTTATTTACAGTTGAGATTTGACGTAGTGGGTTAATGTTAGTCAAGGATGCCTCTGAGAACACGAAGAAGCCATTATCAAAAGCTCACTGAGTTTGAACGAGGTCGTGTTGTAGGGCTACGAGAAGGTGGGTTTTCTTTCCGCGATATTGCTGAAAGACTTGGCAGGAATGTATCCACTTTTCATGAGTATTGCCGGCAGTGATCAAGGGAAGCCTCAAGAAGACCAGTTTCTGGCGGCCACGTGGTACTACTGAGAGGGAAGACCGTCGTATTCGGCTTATGGCTGTGGCTAATCGTACTGCGTCTGCAGCTGAAATTCGAGCTGCAGTTGGCACCACAGTGACACAACGAACTGTTACAAATCGGTTACTTCAAGGACAGCTCCGAGCCAGACGCCCTGTACAGTGCATTCCACTGACTCCAAACCACTGCCGTTTGCGACGTGAGTGGTGTCAAGCTAGAGCTCATTGGAGGACGGAGTGGAGATCTGTTGTGTTTTCTGATGAAAGCCGGTTCTGCCTTGGTCGCAGTGATAGCCTTTTGTTGGTTAGAAGGAGGCCCGGTGAACGCCTGCTAGTGACCTGTCTGCGGCCTAGACACACAGGGCCTACTCCTGGAGTTATGGTTTAGGGAGCAATTTCGTATGACAGCAGGAGCACTCTCGTGGTTATCTCACGCACCCTAATTGCAAATTTGTACGTCAGTCTAGTGATACAACCTGTTGTGCTGCCATTCATCAACAGCATTCAAGGGGGTGTTTTCCAACAGGATAACGCTCGCCCTCATACCGCTGTTATAACCCAACATGCTCTACAGAGTATCTACATGTTGCCTTGGCCTGCTAGATCACCAGATCTTTCACTAATCGAGCACGTATGGGACATCATTGGACGACAACTCCAGGTCATCTACAACCAGCATTAACCTTCCCTGCATTGACCGCCCAAGTGCAACAGACATGGAACTCCATCCCACAAACTGATATCCAACACCTGTACGACACAATGCATGCACGTTTGCAGGCTTGCATTCAAAATTCTGGCGGTTACACCGGTTACTAATGTACCAACATTTCACATTTAAAATGGCTCTTCTCGCCACTGGCTCTACCTGTGATCTTGAAACTTTAATCAATTAAATATGTTACCTAGACAAATGTATTCCTAAAATTTCATTACTGTACAATAATTTTTTGTTGGTGTTGGGATTTTTTTTCCATCAGTGTATTTTAAGATGTGCACACTGGATCTTGTTCTCAGCTGCTTATTTGCGTCTAATTGTTAGTTCCAACAGAAAATCATTTTCTTTCAATTCTGATTAAATTTTTATTGCTTGTTGCTTAATGTTTCCCCAATTTTATTAAGAACTTTTTTGAAGGGTGCAAAAATAACTATAAAAGGGATTTCCATAATGTTGTAATAGGATCTGCATGCGTTTTTCGGAGAGTACGTAGGATATTTAAAGTAATTTAAAAATCTGTTTTCTAATGCACAAATATTGTCAGTAATTAGGTGAAAATATATACTAATGACTGAATTTTTATAGTTACTTACTCATATTACTTTTTTCAACTTTTCCTCTTATGAAAACGAGAATAATAATTTTACAACGCTTTCTTGCTTGTATATATTTATACTTTTGATGGATCATATATATATACTTCACTATAGTATTCTTCACATCTAATATGAATAAAAAGTCATATTATATAGAAATTAAATAAGTAAATGGAACTCGACTAATTATTAAAAATACAGTGATCTCTCAAAATTTCAAATATTTCGCTAATCTTCGCATTTTTTTTCATAGAGCCTCAAAATAATGAATATTGTAGACATTTTAATGCCGTAGGAATGTATTTGATATAATTCCGAACTCTAAATCCTGATTTCATCTTAGGGTGTACGTACACACTAGAAGATTTAAAAAAAAAATTTAACTTTAAAAATCCAGTTTTCTCACGATAGGTCATCAACATATGTTTAAACTAATTCCAGTGAGAAAAAAACCCATAGTTCACTTATTTTTAACTAATATTTAATGAGCTAATTAGCATGTTTTCTGAAACATGATATCTTAAATCCTAATTTGTACAGACACCCATTTCTAGGTGTAAATTATACCTAATATTAATCTTCATGCTGTCTGCTTCAATCAAGTTATAAAAATATATAGTTTTTTAACAATTTTTTCATCAACGATGAATAGAAAAAACGAGATTTTTTCTGTAATTTTAACTTTTAAGTAACTTAAAAATTTATTTCTATAAGTATAACTTTGGTTGAGTTACAAAACATCCGCTGTTTCATATATATTATTTTGATATATAAATCATTGTATTTGGCTTATTTATTGTTGAGTTATGATTGTTTAAATGGAGTAACATAGTGGAAAAATATTCTTCATAAAATGAGTTTAAAAAAGCCGAAACTAGATTTTTAGTGAAAGTACCTGAAGAAAAATCCTTTTAACTCGAGAAATATTCTAAATATTGACAATATCTTGGTATCGTTTGAAAGCTAAAGGGTCAGAGAACAATTTGAAACAATAAAATTATTCAATATTTTGACGAATATGCGATGTTTTCAAGTGTTTACACCTTAAATCATACTGCTTAGAACACTCGAATTATTTGATTAAATGTATTGAATCGTTTCTGTAAAGCTAATATGGTTACAAATTCTTCTCTGAAGTGGTACAAAATGATATTTCGCTGAGTGAGTTGTCCCTTGAGATACTGCTACACATCCATACAACTATTTTTATCCATTTAGATAATTGATGTTCTAATCAACTTTGTGTAGTGACTATTTTACTGAGTATTGTGTATGTATGTTTATATAAAATACTTTGATCATAATGTTGTATTTCTTGTTTGAAATGTAACATTTTCATATGCACTTCTTGAAATCCAGCTTAATATTAGATTATTATAAAGAGGAACAATATTAAATATTTAGCAAATATACTTTTAAAACCAGAAGGAGGGGTCTCTACGAAACTTTCACGCATATACTCTAATAAATGCATTTGCGTATTATTAGTCTTATGTCTTTGGAGAACTTTAGTTATGGAAGAGCTTATTAGGGTGCGATCTTTCTTTCTTGACGTTTCATCGCTGAAGTATGATTAATAGACAAGTACCAGATAACTGAATATGCGTTGTGGATGTATTTTACCTAAAGGATTAAAACTACAATTGCAGTCACCAAATCACTTAAATCCTAATCCAAAAACCTTTTAAAGCCTAGCACTTTACATAATTGTAAAACGATTAATTTCTTTACTAATTTGGTTTCAAATACGATACATGTATACACTTTGAATGTAAAATCTATTCACCAAATTTTGCAAATCTAGCTCTATTCGTTTTGTAATCACTGTGTTAATTGATATTCGGATAGCTAAATAAATATACTTCTTAATTATAGATTTCATTAAAAATTCTAAAAATTTAGAGTAATATCCAAATGTCATCCATCTAGCCAAAATTGTTTTAGTAGTATTGTGTTCAGAGACAGACTAAAACAGATTTATTGGTGAACATATTATTCCAAAAGTATATTTTAGACAAAAGTCTGATTCTTCAAGATTTCGAGTTTACGACAACAATAATTTCTCTTTGTATACTTCATATTCGAGAAAGTAAAGATTCCGTTTAATAATTAATCATTCAATTAAGCAGATGTGAGCACATGAAAATCCTAATGCGTACCAAATTAAATTTACTAAAAGTTTTATGTTTATGAAAAAGGAAAATGATTCAAGCATAGATTAAAATATCTCGTTTCTCCAACTTACAAAAGCCTCATAATTTTTAGATGTTATCTGAATTTTTAAGCAAATAAAATGATTTAGCTTGTTTAAAAAGAGCTTTTTGGATTTTCATAAATTGAAACAAATTGAAATTATTCTTCGTATTCTGATGTTGGATGAATTTTTAAGTAACAATCAAAATCATTAGCTTAAGTTAACCTATTAACATTATCGTCCAGGTTGATTATCATGAAGCTGAAAATATTTCAATATTTTCTAAATTTGAACTTGAAATAATCAGATTATGTGGTTACATATAATCTATATCAGCATAATCAATGACACAGATCTTCTCTATAATAATCTAAACAATCCAGTTCAACAATCAAAATGAGAGAAAAATAAGCATTACTAATATAACTATAATTCTCATTAAAAGTATTCGACTTGAAAAGTGTGTTAATACTCTTTCGTATTTCTTTCATGGTTGTAGCTCACATATTTATATTTAAACACACTCTTTGATCCATCATCGTAGAATAAGGACTGTGATACAATAGTTGTAATAAAAGAAACGTTATAAGCAGGAAGAACTAACTCCAAGGATTAACTTTAAGCATATGTTATCAATTACAGAAACTCTCGTCATTCTACGATAATGAATAAATACTTTTTAATTTTTATCAAAATTCTTATCATGCTCAATTTGTTTTTGTGCGCATAGAAAAAAAAAGAATTAAATAGCATTTTGCAAATGTATTCATGCTTGAATATTTATTTAAACAATATAACCAAAAATTCAAAGCTCAAGAGTAAAATAAAAACACTTCAATAATAAAATACAAGATTATTAGCATATTCAATAAATAAATAAATGTAATGTTAAAAAATTTAAACAAAAAATAAAAATAAAAGTAAAAACAAAATATGCTACTATGACTCAGAAATTCATACACACTGGAAGCAAGGTATAGGAAACAAATTTTACACTGAAATAACAAATATTTAAATTTGATAATTAATATTTATGTAATAATTATAAGTTACTATGGCAAATATAATAAATTAATAAATTGATGAGACGGTAGGAATTTAAAATGGCATAAAATCATCTTTTGCTTCTAATGGGTCCTAAATTAACTTAGAAAATTATTTCCTAATCGATTCAGTGGTCAGAAATTGATTTTATACACGTAAATTCTGATGTGCAATAAGGAGTTAATGATTTTGATTCGTTGGATATAATGGAATTATCTATAGGGTTCTGAGATTGCAACTGAGTAGATTTGGAAATGACAGGAGTAAAATAAAGATATCATTTCAGCACAAAATTTTAGGAATGCCATAAATGAGAATGAGGCTGATTCCTTTTGATATCGCCTTATTTAACAATAAACATTCTCAACTTCTATTTGACGCTTCTGTTTCAAGAGAAATTTTGGAAAAACTTTTTTTGATTGATAGGAAAGCCAGAAAGTAAGAGTATGCTAAAGATTCCTTCTTTATATGTGTCTTTTGACATGCCATGTTCAGTAAAGATTTTACTAAAATACAATACGCTAGCTTAAAATATACATGCTTTCAAAACTATTATAAAACTTATAAACTATTTGAAAAAATTGAAGAATTAATTATGATATCTTTTATTCAACGAATCTCTTTACGAATTCTTTTTAGCCTTGACGAATTCGTATTGACCCATTATAGCTACCAATGAAATGTATTTGAGCTTAAACGAAAGAATCATGTATCCTTTTAAGCACATATGATGCTTAAAGGAATGGTAAAACTATCGAGAAGTAGCCACAATTACTAAGGATAACTCTCCGTTCTTGAACGATTCATCTAGCTTAATTTCATATGAAATGAAGGTCTTTGGTAATAAATTCCTCCTTCATCTAACGCACTCATACATATTTGTTTCCATTGAAGTGGAAATATGTTATCGAATATTCGCAACGTTATCTGGTGCAGCAGCTCGGATGGACACCTTAATGCATCATTACATCGAATTCCCAACAATCTCCACTGATGCCATCGATCTCTCATCCAAGTACTAACATTTATTGGTATGTAAAGAAATGATGGTAACTCGTATAACACAATACATTAATGCAAGGGCTATTTGTGTCATAAAAGAATAAAACGAAGTCAAAGAAACGAGATCAAAATTTGTCGGATAATTTTTTTTTTTCTTTTCAAAGAAAAGAATCATAACATTAAATAAAAGTCTATTGCCATTTTGTTTTAAATCACTATTTTGAAGTTATAGCCTATAAAAATTGAACGTACCATTTATATATTTATTTGTTATATATTCAGAAGATTAGTTTGGTTATATGAATGTCCGATTTTCAAGCAACACTAGGGCTATTTGGGGACATACCTCGTAATTTTGAACAGCGGTCAAAATACGAGGATGACTCTTGGGCTGGCATCCCCTCTCCAAACTTCCACACCACACTATATATTCAGAAATACATATTATTAAAATATGTTTAGGCGAAGGATATAGACCCCCAAATAAAAACTCAGTAACAATAAAGAAATTTGGAGGTAAATAAATCTGGATTTAGAAAGATTTAATTTAACTCAGTACTCAGGTGTAATTGAATAGAATTATTTAATCTTTTTTTAAAATGTCATTTGATTCTTTAAATAATTTGACCTGAAATAAAACTATAGAGCTGGAACGTTTAATAAATTCAATTATTTGCATAGGATTTAAAATATTAATTATTAATATACAAGGAGCACAAATTTTGAAAACAGTGTGCATAAAAATGAAATAAAAAATTATTTTTTGAGAATTCATGTAATTATAAGCAAAAATTTAGATAAGTTAGTTCAGAAGCAAAGCAAATTATGAGCAAATATAAGCAAAAAATATTTTCTAAGCTTTATCTTATTTAATTCTTTCAGTCTTAATGTAAATCTTTTTCATTGAGAAAAAAATCATTGTATTAGATCCAATGCACATGAGATAAATAGAATTCTCAAAGAGGACATAGGTAACAAAATTTCGAATCATTAAGAACCTGTCAAAAGATCAAGAAACTTTTGACTTTAGTTGAATTAAAAAAAGGACAGAAATGGGTTTTTGTATTTTTAGAACTAATTCATCTCATTCAATAGGGATTCAGCCATGTCTTTAGCTATAATAGATACAACGCAACTGTGCGTGATCAAAACTTAAATTAGATTTTCTTTGGAATCTTTATCATTTAAAAGAATGAAACACCATGCACCTCCAGTGTATTTTGCGATGGTTGCTTTGTAAATTAAAAAAAAATCAATAATCTATTATTTAATTATAAAAACTTCCCGTGATTTTTAACTGCAACTTTTTATTTATGTAATTGAGAGAAGATTTACCTTATAAAAACCCTCATTTTATAAAAGAAAATGTTTAGTCTTTTGGAATGTAATTTGTTTTTCTTTTAATAATATAGCTTCGCATTAACGTCAATAGCTTCAATTAATCGTGTAATTCTTCATTATCTTCTGAGTCTGAACCACTTTACTTTTAATCCTTTATTAGAAATTCAACAACACATTTGGTTTCCAAATTTGACCCTGAATTAAAGGATTCTGATTAATTAAATTATTTGAGCCTGAAAATTCTAATGTCTTTTCTTCCGAACACATGATTACCTTTTCCAATCGTTTTCCTCATTCATGAACTAATGCGGATCTGAATTCCGTTTCTGGAAAAGCTCGACGAAAATATATTAATAATAAAGGACAACTCGGCGAAAGGATTGCGAAGGGTGCTGATGTTAGAGTAGCTTAGCAATTTGACCACAACATTCGCTGCCTAGAGAAAAATTTCCGATCTCGAGGAAGGAATCTTATCTCTGCAGTAACTTATTGCTTTCCTCGAGATGTTTCGAAGAGATAAGATGATCATCATGTAATTGGTAAAATGAATAGAAAAAAAAAACTCTTTTGGGAGGATTTTAACCTAATTCGAAAATTAGAGTTTTGAAAGTGGAAAATTTTAGTTGGATGCTAAAATCCGACAATACGCACATTTTTGGATATTTTAATTATATTAAAAATAATGTAAGATATTTTCAAAAAAATACTTAAAAAAATTTGTTGAGAATAAGGGAACATATTGGGCTGAGTGTTGGAGTAAGAATAGCTTAGCAATTCAAATGTAGATTTTATTGCTTAGAAAACAAATATTTCTCCCAAATAAATATTTAATATATAATAATAGTTGAAGTAAATATCCTGAACTTTTGGAATCTCTATAAATACGCATAACAACAAAGAAATCATCATCCGCAAATGTTTTTAAAAAATTATTATTTTCTTTTTGAAACCTACTCTTTATATAAAAAAGAGGCAGGAAAATAAACTACTTCTTGCGTCTCTTTTACAAGGTGAAACTCAAAAAAGAAGTTATTCATCCCTATAACAAAAGAAAATTGGCGCCTTGAATGAAAGATGCCGTATAAAAGACATTTCCTTTCGTCTAGAAGGTCTTTTCATTCGGAAATCACAGTTTGCAAAAGTGCAATTTCCGCTCTAGTTTCGGTTTCCTTTAGTGCCTTAAAAATGCCATTCGGGAATCGGGTCGAGTTTCAAATTCACTTCCAATAGTTCCGCTTTAGTGTCAACGAAAGGGCTACTTTTGCTAATCCCCCATTAGAATCTACTAAGCGTATTCAATTTGTCGGTCACGTAACTACACGGAGAGAACTAATTCAAGGCAACATTTTTCGCTTTCATGATAAGTGAGAGACCCGATAGTTAATTAGATCTGTAAGGGTAACATTGGCTTCACCATGCATCCAAAAATTCGTTTCAGAAGATACGAATTTGTGTACTTTGCACGCATTTTCTATTATTTACTTTGGGGAGAGAAAGTCTTAAAGGCAAATTGGAAACATGAGCTTATATTGGGTGATCTTAATGTAATATTAAATAACATAGTGCTCCTATAATAGAATTTGTTGGTATCGGTAAACCCCGCTAATTTGTTTAAGTAGCTACTTTTTTGTAGAAAGAACTGACATTTGGATCTCTGCTTTCATTAATAGAATTGTTTTGTAAACGTTCATTATTTTTAAGCAGTGTCAATATCAGTTGTTGATGTGCTTGTAAACATTGCACAGTGTTATCGATCGAATCGGAATGAATCAGTCTTACTTACCAAGTTAATTTTTATATTCGTAGTCTTCGGCGAAGCTGCTGAAGTTAATTTAATGTTTAATTTAAATGCATTTTTTATGCTTATGTCATGCAAATTTTTTTATGCTTTATGTCACTTTTATGCTTTATGTCACGATTAAAAAAAGGCTAATACTTCACTTTTGAATTATTTTCGGGTTATTATTATATCATAACTAGTATACCTATGATCACTGTTATTGTAGCATTTTGTTAAATTTTAAATGCATTACTTCACAGATTAATCAAATGGGATAAGCATAATGAATTATTTGCTTGAATAAAATAAAAATGTGACAAGATGTGAATGACTCTTATCTTTGGCTTTAAATGTCATAATGAAACGTGTTTTTATTATAGATATATAGAACACAAAATTAATCTAGAAAACAGTGTTATTTGTAACAATTTTTGTATCAATGAATATTATTAGAAATACTTCAACATTTTTAGAATGCAGTAAATGGAAACTCTGGTTACATAGATAAAAACAAGGGGTAATGTGATCTGCACAAATTTTCCCCACCATAGCCCAGCCCGCGTATAGAGTCTCCCATTATAGAGCAAAATAAAGCATTATCCGGAAATTCCATCATTATGGTACCCTCTATAGAAGAAGGGTCATATTTGCCGTTTCGGGCAACTTCCCCCTTATTTAAAGAGCGCCCGCCTTGGAGATTCAGCATATAGAATAACTCATTATTTTCATCATAGAAGTAAAAAATATCCTCTAAATTTCTAATTACCATGAATATTTTGAAAATATTATTAATATTTCTTTAAACTTTTCCTTTGTTTTCTTCAATTTAAACTCTCAGTTTTCAAGGATTTAATTAACACTCATTAAATTTGCCAAAATAGGGTAACACATGACGCCAAACATTCGATCATGCATTGCTGATGATTTCCATTATTGATGTACTAATTGAATGAAAGGAGAAGATAAAGAAGCACAGGAAATTATAGCGCCCTTTTTCTGCGTTTATATAGCTTCTGACATTATCACTTTACTTTTGCTTTAATGTTTTCCCTTTACCTTTAGCATATTTCATTAATTGTAATGGATAAGAGTTGAGTTAAAGCTATTCAAAATAAAACTTTAGATCGAACATTTGTTTGCTTTAATTATTCCCTTAGGAATGAGTTGAGTATAAAAAGAATTATTATATATATTTGCAGCATTGAGATCTGAGATATGATCTATGATCAACAGACAACAAGAATTTTCAGGCTTCATATCAAGAATTTGCGCATTTTTCCTATATGAGATCAAATTATTAATCCAGTCATTTCCAGCGGTAGAGGAAGCACAGAAAAAAGGCAGTACAGAATAGCTAAATCTTTTCTTTCTTTTTTTTTTCACTTTTCCTAGTTTTTCAAACTATATTTTTGTACGGGCCAAATGGGCAGCTGCTTGCTTTATGACAAAAGCGAAGAAAAAATTATATGTATTGACAGTCTATTTCCATAAATAATGGAGGAGAAAGAATGTGTTTATTGACGCTGAACGAGCCAGTCCGATTGATCGACAGGTGTTAAAGTTATATTTAAAAATTTGCAGGAAATGTGTACTTTGATAGGATATTTTGTAGTGAGAATGTGCTGATATTATTTTAATTAAAATTGACTGGATTTTGAAGATTTTTCGTCATAATTTACGAAATTATTATTCCACAAATCAATAATTACGTGATTTTAAAATTCAAAAATAATTTGTTTTGATTAAACTAATTTTGTTCTCGTGCACTTTCTTCGCGAATTTTAGCAATATATATTTCTTTGCGTTTTTTTTACATCAAATGTTTGCTTTCATGAAATTCAAGAAGTTCAAACGGTTTAATCGAATATATATTTCAAGATTCTTTTCCTCTGTTGAAAGTTAAGAGATAAGATATATTTTGCTTAATACCAACGCAGTTTGCATAAGGAATCTCAGTGAATTCTCGATGCTACAGAAGATAGCATGCATTTAAAAGATAGATGAAATAAAATATTAGAAGATTGTTGAAAGAAAACCGCCTCGATGTTTATCAGCTTAAATATTTTATAAAACACTAACACTTCACAGTAATAAGCATTTAGAAAAAAAACTGCTTTTAGCAACTGAGATATTAAAGGAAATAAGATTTTTTTTGAGCAAATGGGAACCCCCATTTTTATGATTAAAGTAACTAAGCGAATTTTTTTATAATTTTCGGTGATTAATTTCATTTTCAGATCAAGTTTTTTATTTATTCAACACATAGTCTATATATCTATGATTGGAGAATGGTGAAAGAGAACAATCTCGAACAGTGTACGATTAGTGATGTTGGCGGTAACAGCTGAAGTTTATTAATTCTAAAATATTTGTGAAAAAACATTGAAATGATATAATTGAAATGATAAGTTATATATAAGACAGCTGCAAAATGAAAGAAAATTGTAAAATGATATAGTGATGCTTACTTTAAATAGAAAGTGGCTGCAATGCAGACTAAATTTCATCGAAACTGTTTTGTCGAAGATAATAGGCTTATTGAAGATTAAAATAGTTTCCTTAAATTGAATTAATATCAGCAATATTACTGAGTTGAATTCCCAGATTTTGCTTGAAATAGATTAATTCTGTATTTCAATAACAGCAGAGATATCAGACATTGTAATTGTTTAAAAGAGTTTCTGTAAGAGTATCATTTCGTTTCTCAGAAGCTCGCAAAAGACGAATTTTGTAATTCTAAGGAATTCAGTCGTACATTGCTATATTCTCAGAATTTTCTCCATTCAATAATGGCATATTAATGTTCCACAAAAGGCCACAAAATAAATAGAAGAATATCTTGTTGCTTTCATTTAAGATAACTTTAAAATATCCATTTTATCTCAAAAGTTTTCCTAAAAGAAACGAAATTTCGTGCCAAATTATCCGTTCTATATTCTAAAAAAAGTTCTTATTTAGTTTGCAAAACGAAAATTGATTTAATAATATTTAGTTGCATGTTATGATAATTATATGAAAGAGTACTAGCAATAACTGAAATAATTAGAAACCCTTTTAATTAAGCTAATGTAATACTGATTACTGAAGTAGAAAAGGAAAGTGTTATTCTTCCATGAACTAGCTTTATTGAAATAAGTTATTTTAGAGCTATTCTGTAGGAGGAGAATAGATATTCATATTTGTTATGAATTTTACTTACTGATACTTCTGTTCTGTTCTGATACTTAACTCGAACCAGTTTTAATTCTTATCTAAATTTAGAAAATTTGGTTCCTTCTTCTTAAAATGATACACTAAAGTTGTTATTGTTTTTGTACCAAAATGTATACATATTTTTGAATAAATGCTTTTCAAAATATAGTGTAAGTATTGCTTCACTTCATCTTCTATGAAAGAATTTAAATAGAAATCTAAATTTTAACTTTATAAGTTTGAAAGTAAGGAAGACGGGACCGTTTGGTACTATGGCACGATTACACATTGCGCAAATTTCATATACAATGTCACATGTTACTTCAGGAGAGACCGCGCATCTACATCAGTATTCATTGGAGTCATTCTTAAGAATGGACAGTGAAAAGGAAAATTTTGTTGATTTTGTTAAGGAATTAGTAAATCTTTATCCTTACTTATTAGATTTCACAGAGGTCGTATTATTAGAAAGTTAGGACTTATGGATTATGATCTTAGACTTTTATGGTTATTTTATGATATTTAATTGATTATTTCGTTCTAAATAAAGTTTATACACTGAATTGTAATAAAAAGATGATTATGGGACATTACAGTTTTATGCAGCACATGCGGAAGATTCACACACTGTGTAAAAATACCACTTTATAATAATATTCTGTTGGCCTGTTATTGCTGCTTTATTCTTTATATTTTTGTAAAAATTGTTTAATTATAAGAAAAAAAAACTAAAAAATGTAAATATTCAATAAGACGAGAAAAAAAGGGCAGTTGCAATGTTAAAAAGTGGCCAGTTTTCAAATAAGGTAGCTCCGGCATTTGAATTTAATTTCAAAACACTTTCAAACTACTGTAAAAAACGTAATTATCCAAAATGGTTACAAGGAATTTTCTCTTTTAAATGTTGAAATAATTCAAGATACAGTTTTTATGTGGTCCTTTATATCTGATAGAGCAACTTCTACAGAATCTAACCCACTTCCTGAAACATTTTTAGGTCTTCGACATTCGTTGTTTTAGAGCTTATTTCTCCAATTTCTCTTGCAATAGCTTCAACTTCTGACCCTCCTATTGCGGGCACAAATGGCACATAATTGCGAAATAATTCCCAACACCTGAAAATGAAAGGCCATTTCAAAAACCGGGTCCTTAAAAGGCAGGAATAGAAATTCGGAAAAAAACAGCTAACACCAATTCTTTTAGGCAAGCCTCTAAAAAATACTTTGCAATTTGGAGAAAACTTATTTTAGAGAAAATTAGCATCGGTCCCTTACATTAAGATCTAATCAAAAATCTCCATTAGAAAAATATGAAAGGAAAAAATAGTGTGTATAAAGATTTTTTTAAAATAAGAAATACTTTATTCTGGAAGGAAAAATGGGCAATGTTGAACTTAAAAAGGAAAAAAGAAAAGAACTCAATAAAACTTTTGGTTTTGATGAGAAGCATAATGATGAAAATTGTCTGTGTGTTTACTGTTTTTTAAAAATAATCGCACGAAAATCAAGACTAGGTAAACAGTGAGCACAATTCACAGAATGTAAGAGCCGGCCTGCAGAGGATTTTATCATCTCATGTTTTTCAATATTTTTTAATTGCATAAACTGCGACAGAGATTACGAAAAAGATGAGGGTTCACCATAATTAATATTTTTAATCTTTTATGCACCTTTAGAAATAAAATGGTTTTTTATATTAAATTTTGCTGTATTTTAATTAAAGTAATCTTTAGATTTAATAATTTTCAGAGGTGCGTGAATGTGCTCCAGGCATTGTGTAAATTTACACTGATTATGAGACGAATTTAATAGATGACACTTTGGTAAAGAAGAAAAAAATATAACTAAAAAAGCAGTAATTTAATGAAATCACATTTATACATCATAAACCTCAAAGCATGCTTAATTAATGATTATTTATTAATTAGTATGAGATGACTGTAAAACTAAAAGCAAATATAATCTAAGTTTTTAAAAATGTGTGTGAATTTGTCCTAGCCTCTTTGTATTATTAAATAATTTTGGGAGCATATTAATATAATACTTAAGCAGAAAGCTAGTCATAAATATTTCGTTCTTCTAAAAAGTCATCTCGAGAAAACGCAAATATTTACGTAAGAGCGAAACTGAGTTTTGCAATATTTTTAACCAATGTAAGGAAATCAGCCGTATTTCAATAGTAGAGTCTCGGCTTCTTGATCCATGTATGGACCCTCTTTGGCTTACGACAGAGTTACTCAACGACTGACAGGCAGAAAGTACTTTTCAAAACTTTTTTCACTCTTTCATAGCACTATAAAAATTGTACATGGAAACGCAAAATAATTAACTTATGCTCGTATAAAATTTATATGCATAATGTGAAAAATTATATCTATGCATTCTATTGCAAGTGCTTAAGCATAAACATATCCTGTAATTCCGTTTTCTTTTGAAATATATGATTTTATAATCGCAAGTTGAAGAAAAGATGTATCAGCAATTAGAACTTCAGTTCCACTGATGTATATATGTAATGGGACTGATGCGCGTTAAATATTTTAAGAATTTCGAAAATCCTTTATTGGTATGACTTTTGGGCTATGAAATTGGATCATCCACATTAGCCCTTATTTTACATCAGCATTTAAAGTAATAAGGCCTTTGAAAGTAATACGTGAGGAGTTAGCCCTTACTTCTTAAGCATCTGGAGTGATCCGATTATCGTCGTCGCGACAACACAACGTAAGGCATCACAGTATTTCGAATAACTAATTATGAATTAAGGATTACAAATAGCAAATAATTAAAGCAGAAAGTTCAAATATTAATTGTGTTAATAAAATTGAAATTAAATCAATAGATTTAATATGGCTGCCTGACATAACTGAATAAATATATGATGGTAATTTTTACTTTTCCTTAAGAATTTTACTAAATGCATAAAAACTTTTTTGTTTTTATACATTTATATTTTTGTTTTTATCTACTGGGAACTTTTTGTTTTTATCTAATACCATTTATTTTATTTTACAAGATAAATTTTCTTCAGGAAGAGCAAATATTTCAAATAAAAATTTTATTTTATTTCCAAATATATCTAGTCTGGAAATGGAAATATTTCGAAAGATTAGAATTGTAAGAGTAAGTAACAGAAATTGTAAGAATAGAAATATTTCGAATGAAAATTTGTGAGATCTTAGATAATTATCTCGAAGTAATATAAAAGAGAAACAGAAGAATTTGCAAAGATCTTACGATTTTCATTTTATTTCTAGAATTAATTTTGATAAAGAATGTAATAAAGAATAATTTTTCTAACTATATCGTGGAAAGGCTGCGTTTGAATTGTTATTTTATGTGGTTTCAATAAAAATTATGTTTTACTTAAATTCTCATAATACTGAGTTGAAAATAAAAATTTCTTGAAAAATTGGCTTCAACAAGAAAATACATGACTTTCTTTTTAAAGGAAAAAAAATTCAGAGAAAGAATATCAAATCATAGCGCTTTTATGCATTAATAACAATATGTTGAGTAAAATCTAATCATCATCGATCATAAGCATTGGAAATGTTTGAATAATTGTTTTCGTTTAATGTGATATCCAAATAAAAAAGGTAAAATTGTCAGCTGGAAAATATGTAAGCAAAGAAATCTGAACGTCAAAGCTTTTTGAAATAGTCTGTCTAGAACAAATATTTTATACGTTTGTAAGGTGCATAACACTGCAATATTTTAATATCTTAAATTATTCAGCTATTTCTGCTTATGAACCAGAATATGATCTAAACTTAATATAAGAACCTTTAAAAACATCCTAAGTGATGCAATCCTTCGAATTATGAAATAATAGAGCTCATTGTAACTATAAATAAAACTATTTATGTGTTATTGAACATTATAAGTTTTGAAATATTTTAAAAATAATATCTAATTTTCAGCAGCTATCAGATTAAATATGAATTTTTTTTCTTTTCGATTCAAAAGTTAGGAAGTCTCATGTTTTAATGAAAATTTGGCCTAAAACTATCTTTAGCCATTCGTTAATGACCTTCCAATTAGAATAACAGCTTCTTAAACTTGGGAAGTTGTCCATGATATTTTTTTCCAATTTTTTTCTGGGAGTAACTTCGAATTGCTTACAATCTAAAAGTTAACTTATAATGGCTATGAAAATCGTTTCTAAATCCGTTTACTTAATCTTCTTATATCATTTATATCAATCTTATATGCTGATTCTTTGGTTATTTTTTTATTATTCTTTTTGTTTATGGATTCAAAATAGTGAGAAATCCATTCTGATTGGTTTATAGGTTTAATTTGTAAAATGCTTCTAATATGATTTGCTTATTTACTTGATGGAAATGAATTTCCATAAAAGTTTTCAATAGTTCATCCTGGAATCAAATTCTCTGATAATTTCCTTTTCGATAATAAGAAGAAATTATCAGAAATACACAATTAATGCTCACTTATTTCCATTAAAGTATTTTATTCCACTTTCGTAGAAAATTTAAACTAAAAAAAGTAGAATATGAAGATAAGATTTTAATTATGAATTTAATTATTAGTAAATAGTAAATGATGCCACTTTTGTGGATTTGTTTCATTGCGAATTTATTGAGTTATTAGGGATTAAATGTTACTTCTTTTGTGTCATTTTTTCTTTATTAAAAAGAAAAATAAATAGCATTAATTTGTTTCAATATGGATTTTTACTTATGAGCAGTTATGTCCACTGTTATAGTTTTAACTAGATAACAATAATGTTTATCTTTAGAGTTCAATGTGTTCAAGATAATTAAAAGATGCTAAATTATCTAAATTTATCCCTAACTACTCTGATTTCCTATGATAATTGTTATTTTAAAAAGGAGAATGCAATTGATAAGTAAATTTATCATAATTAATTTGTTCATCTATTGAGGGAGATCCAGTTTCAATTCACTTTTCAAATCTGAAAAATTAAACTTGCCTATTTGCTTTTGTATAAAAAATA
>JAPMOQ010048006.1:2059195-2104308 GCA_026543055.1 Argiope trifasciata | reverse complement strand
TGTGTGTGTGTGTGTGTGTGTGTGTACAAAAACCGAAAACGGTCTCGTCTTCTCATAGTGTATTTACTTTTATTCAAAATGTTTTTTTTCCTTTGTCAAAAGGGGCATTAAGTTATCGCTTTATTCATTTAATGCTCTGAAAAACTTCCTTGTTAATTATTACATGTTTTGGACGTTTTTCATTTTTTGCATTTCTTTTGCACAGGACAAGTAATAAAAATTGTGCACTTTAGATGTGGTACAGATAAAATATTAGAAATTTAATCTATAAAAATGACTTAATTTCTGATGACAGTTGATTATAAAATCCTTGTTTTGCCATTTAATATAGGAAAGGGGTGATTTTTTAGAAATAGTTACGCCTTCTCTACTCTAATAACCTGCACTTTTTATGAGATTAATATTATCTTATGGATTAGTTTGTTTAATTATATAAAAGTCGCTTTGTAAAGCAACACTAAGGCTACTTTGGGATGGGTCTTGTAATTTTGAACTGCCGTCAAATGACGGGGAAGACACCTGAACTGGAACGCCCTCTCCACACCCCACCACACCTGCGGGAGGACATTTGGCCTAACAGATTTAACGTGCAACAGACCTTCTTACACGACAGATCTTCAGTGGAATCGGGTCTTGAACCTGAAATCATACGCTTCATAAGTAGACACCTTGCCATCAGGTCACTGCGACCCCTAATAACTTAGGGAAGTTCAAGAATTTAAATATTGCCCTTTTTCAAACACATTTTGATACTTAAGTATAAAAAGAAACACTACTACCTTTATTTCCCAAAGTAAATTCATTTTAATAATGAGTAAGGATTTTATATTCCTAAAAGAAAATTCAAGAAATTATTGATTCAATTCGCTGAGAAATACTTTTCTTAGAAGCTGCTTAATATACTGCTTTTTTAAAAACAGATTATTCTACTAAAGAGAAATAAAATAATCTAAGTTATGAGATTTTTTCCCCAAAACAGTGGAAAAAGATTTGAAGACGCAATAAACAGCATTATGTTTACCACAACGGAACCCAAAAACCATTTTTGAAAACGATCCGTAACGAAACGTTGTATCAACGAATCCCAAATTTTCTCTTCATGTTATTTATGTTTCCAGTTCTGCATCGTAGAACTTTCTGCTTCTCCTCTCTCGTATGTGAAGCGCGGAATTTGGGTTATACTCGTGATTTAGAGAGTAATTTAACTATTTCAGATTACAAACTCCGAGGACTTCGTGCACAGCGTTGAATCTTTATGTGACGTGTTTCGATTTTCAGATACTAAAAGGCCCCACTGCATTATGTTATTTTGAAGCTTAGTGCATTAAGGCGACAGTCACTCCGAACAGAGTAATTAACTTCACTCTCAGAATACTCAGGTGGAAAACAACAATTTTCAATGTCACAAATTCTTAGCCTTGTTTAATTATCAAAATCTCTGTATTAAAATATTCCTTGTCATTTCTGCTTTATTATACCGAGTCAGAAAGGGCTCTGTTGACAATCATTGTATTTTATTGTTTCAAGAAAACATGGTCTTTAACATTATTTTGATGTAACATACCAATATTATGCTAATAATACAAAAACATTTGAATGATGTACTAATTATAAAATGACATTCAAGATATTAATTATTCGGCTCATCATTGCAAATGATGAGCCGGTTTGTTATTTTCATGAACTTTTATATAATGAAGAGTATTTTAAACATTAGTTAAAAAGAAGGAATGAAGTACATTATTTTAATAATTAGTTAAATAGTGGGAGTGGTGAAGTTTGTTATTTATGTGTTATATGGCACTCTATCATTTAGTAAGACTTTAAAATCGCATATCAAATTTAAAAGTAGATGGGACACAAAAATCACTTTTACTTCAGAAAATGTTGTCGGATATTCAAAGAACACATGGAACCTTTTGCCATTGAATTAAGTAAAAGAAAATGATACAGATAAAATATACAATGTAGATTTATTGTTGTACAGATTCTTAACAACGCAAGAATGCAGGCCGCCGTGGTTTGGTTTAAGATTATTTCTGATTCGGAGCCTGAACATTCCGGGTTTGAAACCCGATTCCACCGAAGAGCCGATACATTAGTAAATCTATCGCACTCTTGATTTATCAGTATCAAATATCCTTCCGTTAGTTCGAAGGGGAAGATAGAAGATGGGGCACCATCTGACGTCCTTAGTATCTGTCCATGGTTTAAAATAACCAATTCCTTCTTAAAACAGTCTTTTTATTGATTCGATAGAGGACGAAAATAATACTACGTGCAGCAACACATCCGTATAAATAATACCATTGCAATCTGTGCACAGAATAATAGATACAATGAGAAATAGGACGTAGTTTAATTAACAAGTTTTTTGTTACTGTTTTTGGTAAATGTTCAAAGAACTTCCCATCTTAAGCTATGGACACCCTTTATACTCACGCAGTTGTGTTATTTTGCTGTAATAAATTCTTATGGTATTAATCTAGTATGTTGCATTTTGTCAGATGAATTCATTTTTTTGTATACAACTCATTGATAAAGAGTTCCCTGTTCTAATATCTTTTTCCATTTTCGGTTCTATGTTCTACTGTAAAAATGATTTATTTCTGTATGTCTGTCTTACCTCTAATGATGCTACTGTGGTTTTCTTCTCTATTTTTCTGTACATCTAATTTTACTGGATTTTTGAAAGATACATAAATAATTTTTTTAAAAAGTGGAAGAAACAGGAAACAATTATGTTTGAAAGAGTGTTTTTCATATTGCTCTCACATCTTCAGTAATATTACTAAAAATTGTTGCCTTCATTTTATTTAGATTTACTTATTACTTTACTTACAAAATTATTTAGATTTTTTTTTTTTTTTTGTAAATACATTCTAAGAAACCATTTTCAATTGAATTAATTTTGTTTTTTCAGAAAGTAAGTGATTCATAGATTTTTGAAATTTCTTAAATCGATGAAGTTAAAGGTAATGTTCTAAATCAATAATATATAAATTAGGATGATTATTTTCTAGTATATAATTGTGGTTTTCTACAAAATTTAAATGAAAAAAAAAATCTATTTAACTATGCAAAGACAATAAAAACAAATATGAAAGAAAGCGTAGTTTTATTTAATGAATCGAATTGCAATAAGCATTTTTCAATGGTAGTTTTCAAGATGAAATATCAATTTCAAGTCACTTTCAAACAATTATGAAGCTACTCGTAATGAAAAACTGCCTACAATAAAGCCAGCAGTTAAAGTAACAAGGCTTTATATCTTTATTCATCAAATGTGTAGCATTTTTGTTATTAATCTGTCTTCGTGACAATTCGAAATACATCTTCCACTTTCTCATCTTTGTATGAAAAGGAACATTTTTGTGAAGCTTTCTATGCACCATTGCTTTCACTAGATTCGCTCTCCTACAAATAGGATTGAGAAGCAATGATATTTCGAACGCTAGGTTACAGGTTTCCATTATTTTATGTATTGTTACTTATCTTCTTAAAAGTCTGTTTCTTATCCATGCTTAATGTAGGAATATGTTTTCAGCCGTTTCTTTGTTTCTGCTATAGTTGTGATTGGCGCAGTAGGTTGCTAATGTCTTTTTTTAAAGTGGTTATATACTGACAAGTCAGCATAATATATTAAGCTAATAATATTCTTCCTTGTTTAATATTTGCTGTATTGAAGGTGAAAAACGTTGGATTGAATTTATTGCTAAGCCAAATTCTCATTTGGTTTAGCAATGAATGAATTCAAACAAATAATTAAGGTAGTGAAACTTTACTTTCTCGTATACGAATTGCCTAAAGAGAAATTACTGTAATAATAAAAAATAGAATTTTAGACTTGAACGAATTTCAATGCTCCAAACCTTTCTGAATCAGAAAAACATATTATTGGCCGTCTGTCTGTGAACACGATAAGTCAAAAACTCTTTCAGTTAGAGATTGGAAATTTAGCGCATGATCTCTACTCCAAATAAGTAGATTTCAATCAAATTTTAAACGAAACCCATTGAAAGGATCTATGTTTGTCCGACTGTCTGAATAGAAGTTAGCATGACAACTACAAAATGGGAGAGGTAGATGAATTTGATATAGATTTAACATCTAAAGTGTAGATATGTACCGTTTATAAGCAAATGCGAAAAATTTTGAATTAAAAAAATTAATTATGTAATTAAGTTATTTGATTTTTTTATTTGTGAAACTTTCTTTCTTTATGGAAAAAAGCAGTAAATAAATAAAGTTTATTTTTTTAAATTTGAAAATTAATTACTCAATTGTAAAATTGTAGCTAATTTAAATGACCAACATTGCGCAATGTAAGGTTAACATAGATATAATTCTGAAATTGATCGTCTATTATTTCTTTGTAACGATCTTCCTCAATATTTCCTGAAACTTAGTAAAAAGACCAAAATTCTCTCGAACCTAGTGAAAACATTCTTTTTTAATTGACAAAAAGTGAATAGCTTATAAAATTTGTCTTTTCATTAAAATCTCTTCGTGAACAATTCTGCATAGGATTTGAGGGTTTCCCATAAGAGCTCCTTCTTTGACACAGGAAGTAAATTTTTCGGATACTTGACATACCTGTAAGGCTTATCGCATCAAATATCAAAGATTCGTGAACTGAAAAGGTCAAACTGGAGCTTTACTTATGATCCATGGCACGATTAAAGGATTATATTCACGTCAATATAAAGAGACGCGATATCCTTCAGGCAACTATTTCTTCATTAAATATCGACATTCTACGCAAGCTTAGGGAAGCTCGTTTCTTTCAGAGCAACTTATTAATTTGACAACAATTTTTGCAACATTTTCTACAGACAAATTTTGTTTGAATTTTAAAAGATCCTACCTGCTGCTGAATAATTGTTCATCGTATTAATTTCCATGAGCAGATTTAAATTAATAATTGCTTTCTCAAATATATTAGAGAATAGATATTTTGAATGATCTTTAGTTTAAATATTCGTAGTAAATTGGCGGGTTTTTTAGTCCAGTAATAGAGTTAGTGTTATTTTAATTCATGACGTCCAAAATAGCAAATAAAAATAATTTTAATCATTGCAGTATATCTTTAAAATGGTATGATATAGCTTTGACAATTCCGAAGCTTTGTTAACAATAATTTAGCTGATTTCTCAATGACAAAGTAGAATTTGGCCCGTTTTACTGAACATTTATTTAACATAATAACTTAAGGCATCTTCTCCTCTTTATTTAAAAACATATTCGTAAATTGACTGAAATACGAAGTCAGATCTTTAAAAGAAAGCTTCCTACTTTAAAGAAAAAATGAAATCAAAAATGTCATTTCCGACATCGAAATAAGAAGAAAGCATCAGAATAGCGAAATTATCGTTTCCTCGTCGTCGAACTTAATTGCCGCATTAGTCTTGAATTCAAATCTTCGAAATAAAGCTTTTTAACTCTGCTTACATTATAAATTTTCCATTCCTTTTGCCTTTTGAGATTTTAGAATGTTTGTCAAAGTTTTATTTTATTTTTTGTTGTCACAATAATCTCGAAACCATATTTAACCGATGTTTGTTTTCGATTCTGTGATTGCTTATTTATATTCAGACTTTTTGTTCTTCCCTAATTTAAATACTTCCATTTTGATTGTGATTTTATTTAATCTAAGAACCTTACTATTTTTCCACCTTGAATGTGGAAATTTATCAAAAGGAAAATTGTGAGGAATTTTATTTGTATAACGATACTACTCTTGCATTTTCCAACATTCTTAAGTTCTAAGCACTGTTTTTTTTTCTTTTATATTTTTCTGAATAGTTTTAAATGGTTCTCCATTTTTGTCTTCTTTCTTCTCTAATCGTGAGAGTTTAAAAAAATGTAAGACTCTTTCTGGTCCACTCTTATCACTCCAAAACTGATCGGGAAATAATACGCTCGATAAATTATGATGTGGTGTAATAGGCTCAATAATATTTTTAAGATTGTTCTTCCGGAATACTTTTCCTATTTTTGTTGGAAAATGGTTAACTTTAATAAGGCATTTATTATATACCTAATAACGGTTTTAATTCTTATAGATCATTTAAAAACAAATGTATTAAAAACAAGCTTACCTTGGCATGTTTTTTGTAAAATCTTGTTTCTTTTTAGAGAAAATATTTAGATATAAAAAACATACAGATTATATATGAATATTTATTCATCTTGCCTACATATGAAATGGCCATTTAAATTAATGCACTTAATTTAACATTTTATTCGAAACAATCTGCTGTATTTCAGCATTCATTTAACAGTTTTTATCTATAATTACTTATATATTTGAACTTACGCTAAGTTTTACCATGGAGAAATCGGTTTCGAGATGGCGCAATATCACCTTGTCAACATGAGAGAAGACAGGAAGAAAACTAATAATAATAAATGTTTATTATTATTTAAAATCACATTTTTTAGGAAAGACACCTTTACATATAAGATTAAAAAGTAAAAATATTAAATATAAATGCATAGGCAAAAAGCGCGACTCGAACCGAAAACCTGCATTATTCATTTTGATCTGATCACTATAACTGAATATATATAACTGAACTGCCTACGCTTCGAAACGGAAGCTGAGTGTACTTATTCTAATTGTTAATTACAGTTTTTTTTGTATAAAATCTCATTTTTTGCAGAAAAGAAACTTATATGAATAAACATAGAATGCAAAAGCTTATCTAACTATAAATTTTGATTCAAATGGTTTTGAACAATTTTTGAGATACGCGAAATATGTAACATAATGTACGAATTTTGATAAATTAATCATAAAAGTCGTAAATAGTTGCGTTATCTTAATTGTTTTTGATACAGATATGTGGCTATTAACAAAAAATTTATTCAATTTTAATGAAAATAAGGTACAAGGATATTACATTATGATTGATACTTACTATTGAGCTCTCTGTAATCTTAACTTCGATGAAATTCTGTCTAAAATGGCAGTGATTCTTATCAGATATTATACTTGCAATCTGGAATCTAATAATCAGTGTAAATTAAAATTTCTATAAATATTTTTGGCTTATACTTTACCACCAAATGTATTTTACAACCTCTCTTTAGCACAGCAAATGAGTGTTGCTTTACAACGGGACATCAATATAACTAAACTAAACTAAATTAAAGCTTAGCAAATGATACACAAAGACATTTAAGAATCTATAATGAAAATATATATACAGGGTGTCCCAAAAAGATTGAAACGCGCTTTAATTCTTTAACCGTTAGAGATAAGTAGGAGATGTAATTTGAAAAAATTTTCAAGATAAGATAGGAGAGAAGATTACATTAAGAAAAAAAATCCACCTATGAATTTTAAAAAGTTACACTTTGTAAATTTTTATACAACCCCACTATGCAAATTTGGTCAATTAGAAAGTTTTTCCTTTCCATCCCAGAAGACCATTAAAAAAACTTCATAACTGTATCTTTAAAACTTTTTAAATAATAACACAGAAAAAAAATTGACTTATGTCACTTTTCCATACCACTTGAAAGACTTTTTCGTCGGTGAAAATAGGGACCATATCCAAATTGATAATAGAAATTCTTCGATCAAAAAAAGATAATAAGTGTAAAAGAAATCCAAAATGGCATTTAAATAGAGTCCTTATTGATGGAGTTAAACAGTTGTGACAACATAAGATTGTAAGAAGTGTAACATAAAAAAAATAATAATAAATAAAACGAAAATACATTTAAAAACACACGAATCATAAAGCATTCTCAAAATGTTTTCCATCAACACCAATACATAATTGGGCTCTTCTAATAATGCTCCTGTAAATATTTTGGAGTTCTCCTCCTGTAATATTATTGCATGCATTAATTATCTTTTGTTTAAGGTCAGTTACAGTCAGTTACATTTCTTTATGTAACTTAAAAATAAATAAAAAAAACTTTAATATACACGTATTAGAAGCGGCTAAATTCCAGTTAAATGAAAGGCAAAAATCGTCTGGCAGTTAATTTGTTAGAATATCGGTTTGACATAAATGTGATGAATTTGAAAAGAATTAAAATTCTACCAGACTAATTTAACAGTATTTTTCTTTTTCATAAATTTTGCTATAAAAATCTGTCAAATGGCTTTTATTGATTTTCAACGAAGTCTTATAAAATTTTTAATGTAAATTTAGAATACATAGCATAAAATTACTTGTCCTTGATAAGATTAAAACAAAAGACAATTCTGTAACTGCATCGTGAATCTACCGTAAATACGCAAAAATGTGTTTTGTAAATAATATAAAAAAAATTTGTGTTTATAAATTGTTGCAAATTTACATTTCCATTTTGGTATATGGTCACTAAAAACAGCGTTCAATTTTCAATTACGCATAACTCACTCAATTTTAAGGATACAGTTATGCAGTTTTTTTTATGGTCTTCTGGGATGGAAAGGAAAAACTTTCTAATTGACCAAATTTGCATAGAGGGGTTATATAAAAATTTAAAAAGTGTAACTTTTTAAAATTCATAGGTGGATTTTTTTTCTTAATGTAATCTTCTTTCCTATCTTATTTTGAACATTTTTTCAAATTACATTACCTAATTATCTGTAACGGTTAAGGAATTAAAGCGCGTTTCAATCTTTTTGGGACACCCTGTATATTTGGCAGTTTCGTTGAAAAGGTACAAGATGAAAATGGGTCAAGCGCATTGTCTGTTTTGTGAAGAAATGAGCTAGAATTTGGATAGCTTTTTCTATTTAAGTATTTCTTCCAGTTGTAATCACGTCTTAATTATTTTATTAAATAGTTTTAAATGCGATAGAACTGCTGAGAAAATATATCTAGATGGAAGAATTTTCTTTATTTTATAAAAGGGATCATTGAGGACAACAGTAAAAAATAGAATAAAGAAAATTTGAATACTTCAACAATCTTTATAATTTAAAATCCTTAAATATGTTGTCCAATGTATTATTTTCTAAAATTTTAAATAATTATTAACCATCAAAGAAAATTTAAATGCATTCAAAAATTAATAATAATTTTTTAATACTTTTAACTACTACGATCCCAATTTCTTCGATTTGTATCAGGAAAAATAAAATAAATGTAATAAAAATAGTATATAGGAATTATATATTTATTAAACTGATAATCTAAAAATGCAGAAGAATTCATATTTTCCTAAAATTTTTGAATATTTCAAAACTATTCATCTTTGTTTCCTTTTACTTTTGATTTTTAATTTTAATATTACCCATTATCTTTGTAAAGAAAATACATTGTAAAACAAATATTTTTGCATTCCGTAATTAAAAAAAGTGTATCTTACGGTTGGTAGACCTACGAATTTTCATTCCATCTGTATTAATTGTAATGAAAATCAATTGATTTATTTCTAAATTTCACAAAAAGGCTTCGCAGGCAGATTTGATATAGTATTCGAGCGATCGTTATTTGAATTTCCTGTTATATCAAAGAGATCGTCACATCATCCTGTTACATGTCGGGTAACATTAGAATGTTACTCTTCATTTTAGTGTTGCGTAAAAATGCGCAAACATTTCAAAGTCAAGAAATATCGTAATTTTAGAAATTCTAAAATCATCCAGCATAGCTCTCATTATTAGTTTAAAGCAGATATTGCAATCGGAAAAGCCACATAATTCTTATTGAAACACTTTTTTAAACAGCATTAATTTACGGCGAAACCATACAGGAAATTAGTTTTTCTGTTTTAAACGATCTAACTTCAATAGTTTAAATAGAAATATTTTATTCAGTATTCAAATGAATTGTTAAAAAAAATCTCATTTATCTGAATAAAGAAATTGCGGCATAATTATAAAATGTTTGTGATGCTTGTAATTCTTTAAAATGCCAAATTAATCCTCAAAATTCAAATTTCTGTATTCATACAATCTTTGTGATTTTAATTTTTAAGTTATATTTATTATTCTATTTTTTTAGGATAAAATATATGTCCAAATATTTTAAAAGCTAAAACACCCATTGCAAAATAATGTAAATTTTTAAAATTTTCTATTTTCGTAATGTAAATAAGTGCTGAAAAATATGTAAATAAAATTAGTCAATGTTCATTAAAAGCTCAAATTACGTTCATACCCAAGAAAAGGAACCTCAACCTAAATCAGAATCTTTGAGAACGCAAATGTAGTCCACCGCTCGATTGCAGAAGCTACAAGTGCAGGGGCTCACGGGCCGAAGAGAATTGTCCGGCTCTTCCCCATAAATTCGAAAATTGCCACATCTCGAATCGTCCCCCCCCTCAAAAAGCTGGAAAAAAGGGAGTTCAGCTTTCTGGCATATGGTCTAGTACAAAAACAGAAGATTGGATAGAGTTCGTACTTACGAAAGCATCTGTAGCTGCATGAATGAATGAAGTCGTCCTATTGGCGGGATTCTCGGAGGTAGGAAGAGGAGGAGGTGCTATTGATCTCAGCATCCTTTGGTCCAGACTCACTCTCGCTCCTGCCTCTCATCACCTTAGCATCCCATCGTACCTAGTGCACGTGACGGGCTAGCTGACTGGGGCCGAATCTAGATGGGAGCTGCATTCGGTACTGGCCTATACTGTCCAGGAACCCCTCGAAATTGTCGGTTCCCCTTTTATTAGAGTAAAATTTTAAAATGAACTTAATACGTTAGTCTCTTTCGAGGGAAGAGGTATTCGGTGTCCGTGATGTTGACTTGTATATTAAATGTTTAATTGGTGTTGATGTGTTTAGGAAATTAGTATTTTATTTGTATAATCGATGTTAAATCAAAGCATTGCTGTTTTCAGGTATTTGGGAACATTTCTACTTGTCTAGAAGTGCCTCGATCCTATATTTGGAAGAAAAAAAATTATAAGTTATACTCAATTAGAGATAGCAGCAATTATATTTACTTATTAGATCTTGCGATCAAAAAAGTGAAGCAATTTTAAATTTTTGATAAATTAAAGAGCTTTGAAATTTATTAAGAAAATATTGAAATCGATTCATATATAAGTACTTATCTATCTATATATATATATGTCTACACATATATATTAGTATATATAAATATCTAAATTTTAAAATGTTGTTGAAATGCATGAAAGTGGCTTTGAAGGCACAGAAATCACGCTATATTTTATTCTGAACTTTATATTGATAATGGCGTTCTAAAAGGTTAAGGGGTCTAAATGAGTTGTGATATTCCTGAAGACAATAACCTGTTTCTAGTTATGTCAAAAGAACACGTCACAGTCATCCCCATGGATGACCTTGCTTGTAGTAGGGACGAAGAAATAGATATCACTGCGGTGCCATCATGTTCTTACGATCCCGACAATGAAATGGTCCGACTTCGGTGCCGCCGTAAAAGTTTACCTGGAGGATATCCATCAGATGATGGCTTGATTTATATTATGTTGCAGAGATTGCCCATGAAAGATTTTGCCGCAGAAGTCCGTGCCTCCATGGATGTGGACCAGTTCCTCAACCAGGCCGTACTACTCCTGGACGTGCAAGATACTTCGGTGGAAGGAATCATCGACAAGATGCTTCACAAGGTAAGCTTTCAGCAACATTAAATATTTCTAAATCCTCTACAAAGTGGTATCATTTTTAAATTAGAAATACATTTCCATGCTGTTATTTTTAGATATTTATTCTTTGAAAATAAAGAGTCTTTATATTTCACTGCTCCAGAGTTTAGATAGAATTCAGAATGGAAAGAAAAAAGATTTGAATATGAAAATTTTTATTTTGTTAGTTTTAAAATTAATTTATAAAAAGTTTAAAAACTTTTAATAATCAAATTATATCTGAAATGTGAAGGAAACAGAAGATGAAAGGGAAAATTAAATGAAGCAAGATGGCTCTTTATTTTAAATAAACTTCACTCGAACTTTGTGAATTTACTATTTTTAAAGCAATAATTCTTTGATTCTAACTGCATGAACATGGAAGGTTTCTGAAATTGTTATTTATGAAAAATATAATCCTTAGTTTATTAAGATTTTTCAATTAAAAAAAAACTTTGAAATACGCACAGTTTTGTCTCTCTCTCTCTCACGCACACAATTTCTGGGATCTTTCATTTTATGCTTTACTAAAAAAACGCGAAATCTTAATTTTTATTCCCATTGTTAAAAAATGTTTCCTTCCTAATTAATTATCTTTATTTTAATAAAAATCAGAAAAATATTATAAAAGTTCGAAATTCAGTAGCTTTGGAACTGAATGGAATTTATAATTTAAAAATCTATTGTTTAGCTAACGAAGCAGGCAAAGACATTTTGAGCTGAAATATAGTAATTTAACCCAAAAGAGTTAATTTTGTTCAATGAATAGCTTTTTTAAAAAAAATATCAAAACATCGTAATAGTAAAACAAACAAAAATAACTAACTCATATTTGTAAGAAATTTGTATGCAATAACATTCGGCCGGAATCTCTTTTGTTATTTTATGCCTTAAAAAGCCATGAAAGAATTTTTTGAAATTAATGTTTTCTCTTAATAACACTGATTAAAATAGCTTTTTAAACTAAGAGATTCAAAGGACTTATCCACGTATTTTATAACCAAAGCGAATTAGTTCCGAAAAAACTTTAATTTAATCACAAATGCTACAAAAATCATATAGAAGAAATATCAGAGTTTTGATAGTGGAAATATCTTTCCAATTATTTTTTCCTTTCTTTCTTGAACATAATTAATGCAAAACTTTCTAGTTGTAGCTAAGCGAAAAATGAAATTTTTTTAATCAATTAAAATTGTATCTAAGATGAGAAAGAAACGAAAGATGAATGAAAAAATTAATTGAAGCAAAATGTCATTTTAGTTTAAATAAATTTTATTTTAGCCTTGCAAATTTATTATTTTAAAACAATAATTCTTTAAATTAATCTGTATAAACATCGAATTTTTCTGAAATTCTTTTTAATGAAAAATAATAAAACTTAGTTTAATAAGAGTTTTGAAAAAAAACTTTGAAACGCACAGAGTTTTTTCTCTCTCACACACAATTTCTGGGATCTTTTCTTTTATAATTTGCCCAAAAAACAAACAAGAATAATTCACTCGTAGTTGAAAGGAATTCATTCCATCAGATGTTATTGCGTACAATTTTTGTTATTTTAAGCCTGAAAAAAAGCGATGAAAGCCTTTTTTGAATTGAATTTTTGCTCTTAACAACACAGATTTAAAGAGCCTTTTTTAACTAAATGCTTCAAAGTACTTATCCTCGTATTTTATAACCAAAGAAAATTCATTCCAAAAACCTTGAACCTAATCACAAATAATGTAAAAATAATACAGAAGAAATATCAGAGATGTGTTATTGGAAATATTTTTCACCTTTTTTTTCCTTCTTGAAACGGAATTAATGCAAAACTTTCTCATTTGATAATTAAATCTGAAATATTTTTATATGCAAAAATTTGCCTTTTTAAAGTTTGATTATAATGGAATGATTGCTGAGATTATATCTTTTCTTATTTGTTAGTAACCTATTTAAGAAGTGACGAAATGCATTTGTTGCATTTCTTTCCTTGACAAATATAGTAAAAAGGAATAAATAATAAGATTATCTTAGAAGATGTTTAAATATGTAGAATACTTATTTATCGTAAAGACTGTTCTCAGTTTTTAACCGTTTCAATGATAAGTAAGCTATTTATCTCCAATGTGTTATCTATTATTTGTGTAAATAATTACAAAAAAGACACAATAATAAAGTAACACCATAAATGGAGTTTTAATTTACTCAAAATATTTTTACCCTCAAAAGAAAACTAAATTCTTTAATCTCAACAAATTTGAAACTGATTTTAAATAAATTGATAACTTAATAACTACATGAAAGACATATTAGATAATTGTATTAATATTCTTAATGGAAAGGGAGAACTTTGAAATAAAGGTATGGAATTGCATAAAGATGAAGATATCAATTTGTTTACAAAGATTTTTGCTATGAAAAGAAAACTTTTTTTTCCGTAAAGTATATAAATTTCTTTAAAACTTTTCATAAGCCAAAAAATTGCCCAAATTCAGAATGACTGGTTTTACTCCCTACTCCTCCTGTTGAAGCAAAATCTTTTTTTTATATAATAATAGAGATTTAGTGCTTAATATTATTAGAAAAACATGTTGCTCTTTTGTTGGATGGCTGCCATTTGGCAAGTTTCCTAGCATTTGAATTATTGTTTTATTTCGTTTTGCTTCTGTGCTACGTTAAAATGCATTGGTGCTGCATGAACTCTATGAAATGCTCTATGAAACTTGTACGAATCAATTTTTTTCTTTTTCTATTTTTAAATATTATTTTTTTTTATTTTAAGGTCCTGACCAACAATTGTTTCATTTTTTTTTACTTGTATCAAAATTTAATAGGTTTGAATTTCAAAGACCTAGATTTCTTAATGTGTAGGTAACTATACAAATAATAACAAAATAAAACTCTAAAATCTATAAATGTATCTAAAACCTTAAATTGCGATACGAAATTCTTAGGTTTGTCCCTTTATCTGAATTCATTTTATATAAATATATTAATTTATTGAAACAAATATTAAGATAAAGAAATGCCATTCTGCTTGGATTGCTTTAAATAATTATGGAAAACTGATTGCTGAAATTTTCCTTAAAATGGCCAAACGGAAAATGAATTACTTCAGTAAATCTTCTTAATGCTCTAAATCCTTGGAGGCAAGAGGACTTCAGTTTTGTAACCTGGGCAACCGCTCACAAGAGAAATTAAAAGTTAAATCTGGAATGCTGGTTTAATGGTTTTCGTAGAAATTCCTCTTATGAAATGTTATTACATTAAACTTTTAACCCCAAAATACCATTTTTAAAGATAATAAGATGTTGAATGTATTTTTTTTCAATAGTAGTGTAAATCATATAGATAAATTAAAGAAACTCTTTAAGTTTCTTTTAAAATTCTATATTTAAATTTATTTACGCATATATTTAAATTACTTAAATAATTTTATAAAGTAAAACATTTTAGTGGCTTTGTATAACTTATTGAAGTGGAGAGAATTTCAACTTTTTTTCTAAGATACCCAGTTCTTCTGAAGTTATATCTTGCAACTGGAAACTGTTCTAAATATATTGAGACTCCAATTTTCATACTTTGGTATGATGCTGAAGTTCGGGCATCTTCGGAAAAAGCATTCTTCCAAACTAACCACAACTGTAAAATTTGGATGAATAGATTATTGCTGTAATTGTATTTTTTGAATTGGATGAGCATAAACTTAATTGAGATTACAAATTCTTAAGCGATTTACTAGACAATGTATAAAAATAAAGAGATAACAAGGATGTAATAAATGAAATATTAAATATTTTGAAATAAAAGGAATTTTATGTAGATAATTTAAATGCAAGTAAAATTCAAAGGGATCGAGAACAATTTGAATTAATATGTTTTATTTGCCGCGGGTTTTAACATTGTCAAAAAGACTTAACTTCAGTCTCCAACTGACACTTATCGAGAAATTGATTAAAATAATTAACATGTGTACATTTATTAATCAAGAGAAAAATGCAAAAATGCCATTTATGTCCAACTTAGAAAATTTTTTATGGCAGATTTTTCAATATGTTTAAGTGCATTGAATTTCAAATAAGCACCACTAATGTATTAAATTTAATTGTGTTTCTAAATCATGATCAGAAACTGTGTCTTGTTAAACACTTTGTTTTGCACTATTGTTTCGAAACAACGTATTTTCATTGGCTGTTTTGGGACATGTATATCTCCAAATATTTGCACTGGTATTGTAAGCACAAAATAAATTAAAAACAAAATAAAATAAAGGAATTAAAATGGATTTTTATTAATTAGTTCATTTAAAACTTTTTCTACAGCTTTTCATATTTTACCCATTAAAAAGATATTTAATCAAAAATAGTTTTGTTGTCTCAGGTATTTCGAAGAAAGAAAGAGCTAAATGCAATATTTTATTTCCTTAGAGAAATTAACAAGCTTTATAATTTTTATATAAAACTTTATAAAAGTTTAATGCTTTAAATTATAATTTCCTTAACAAATTATTATATGAAACTATTTAATAGTTCTTAAAAAAGATTTACCTTATAAAACGCTTCAAAAAGAGTATAAAAATAGAAACAGCAAAATTGTATTATTTTATATGCTTGAAGCACTTAACAAGCTATTCATTTTTTAAATATCGTTCTATGAAAATCATAGCCGTGGAAATTATAAAAAATTATAGATTAGAAACGAGCTTCTGTAAGTAAAAATTCGAGTAAATTTGATTTTCTTTTTTAAACATTCCAATGAAGGAGATTTCTAAAAACTTTTCTTTAAAACTAAGCAATAAAAGAAGATAAATTGTATTAAAATAAGATATATTACAATTGCAACAAAAGGATTTATGACAAAATTTAAGGAGGCATTGCACAATAATTTCATTATGAATGGATTTCATTGTATTTGTTTAAAATTGTATTTGTTTCATTGTATTTGTTATCATTTAAAAATCCAAAGATTAGTAAATAATCCATCAGTAGAATTAATAAATTTATTAATTAATCTTCTCCACTATCCTCATCAATTCTGTGGTGAAAAATTTATCAGTTCCTTTTACATTATTTCTACTCAAAGTGTGAAACAAACAAACAAAAGAAAAATTTTTTTCGACAAAAAATTATTTCACGTGACTACCTCTTAGCAATTAAAATAAAAAGAGTTGATAAAAGATAGTGTAGGTTATACTTTTTCTGCCATAATTTGTTAGGGAAATTCAAAATCCTACTTACACTTGGCCTGATTTTCCCTCTCCTTTATTTATAACTGGAATGAATAAAATTTAACGTAAAACAAACAACTCATAAGAAAACAACGCTAATTTTTTTAAAGAAAAAATTAATTTTAATATTAATAACTGTACGTAGTTCTGATAAATTATGATTATTTTATCCGATATATCACAATTAGTTTTTGATTTAGCTAGGAAAAATAGTTTCTTGGTTCAAAGGAAGATAAAAATATTTAAATATTTTTCATAATTTTAAAATTTATTTTTCTCAGTTCATGGTTTTTGTAATATTTTTTTTTTTGCTTTATATTGAAAGGAAATATATAAATATATATGAATTTGATAATAAAGATTCAGCATAAGGTTTATTATTTTTTTAACGGAAGATGAATGAAGACAGAAATTAACAAGAAATGGGCGGGCAAAATATCGATTCTTCAACATGGTATTGAATATGACTTAATTTAAGGCTTGAAAAGAGTTTTTGTATATTTTTTATCACCAAATTTGGGGAAAACTGGTGCTTTTGCTGCCAATTAATTTTTGTGTCAAATTAAACTAAATACCTTCAATTCTCTTATAATAAGAATTAGATGTGATAATGCATCAAACGTTCTCAAAATAGTTATTAATAATCAAAAATTTATTACACAAATATCTTCTTTTCAACAATAGATATTGCAAGAAAATAATCAATAAAGTGAACACAGTTGCTCGCAAAATCTAGTGACCTAATGATAAGATTTAGCATCGTCATTATAATTGATTATCTATTTCACCTTTTGCACAGAATCAATCAGTGGTTGATTATAGGTCTGTCTATTCGGATGTTTCAAAGATGCTAAGTCATGAACGCAGCATACTAGACATATGAATGCTAGAATATAATCTTTACAAAAAAAACCTGTATGTGTAAAATAATAGAAAAATGTGGCGACGTATGCACTATTTGATCATCTGTCCGTGAGCATGAGATGACTATCTCTCAAAAATGAAATGTAGTAGATATTATTGAGACAATGTTTGGACACTATGAATGTGGGGATATGTATGAAATATCTAATTGATTTAGAGGCAGAATTCTAAATTTCTTTCATTATCCTATAAAGATGTATACAAAACATTTTTATACTGTTAAAACATATGAGAAATGTTAGCAACGGTGACTTCGGCTGCTTTTATATAGAGAGAGTACTTGCTTTCTAGAATAACTATAATAATTTGAAAAAATAGTAAAATGCTGAAAATTCTTTATTTTGATATTTATTATTTGATACTTTTATATACACTGATGGAAAAAAAATCCCAACACTAGGAAGGTGCTGTGCTAGATAAACGAAATTTGGTAGGCGTGTTTATACATCTGAAAGATGACGTCGATTCAAATTTCGAGCTCAGCGCGTAAGTGTGGCGCTAGTAGCGACACTATGAACATGCAAATGAGGTTTGCTTTAAATAAGCGCTGTAAGGTTCGTGATCGTTATTTACAGTTGAGATTTAACGTAGTGGGTTAATGTTAGTCAAGGTTGCCTCTGAGAAGACGAAGAAACCATTATCAACAGCTCACTCAGTTTGAACGAGGTCGTGTTGTAGGGCTACGGGAAGGTGGGTTTTCTTTCCGCGATATTGCTGAAAGACTTGGCAGGAATGTATACACTGTGCATGAGTATTGGCGGCAGTGGTCAAGGGAAGGTACTGCCTCAAGAAGACCAGGTTCCAGGTGGCCACGTATTACTACTGAGAGAGAAAACCGTCGTATTCGGCGTATGGCTCTGGCTAATCGTACTGCTTCTGCACCTGAAATTCGAGCTGCAGTTGGCACCACAGTGACACAACGAACTGTTACAAATCGGTTACTTCAAGGACAGCTCCGAGCCAGACGTCCTGTTCAGTGCATTCCACTGACTCCAAACCACTGCCGTTTGCGACGTGAGTGGTGTCAAGCTAGAGCTCATTGGAGGACGGAGTGGAGATCTGTTGTGTTTTCTCATGAAAGCCGGTTCTGCCTTGGTCGCAGTGATAGCCATTTATTGGTTAGAAGGAAGCTAGGTGAACGCCTGCTAGTGACCTGTCTGCGGCATAGACACACAGGGCCTACTCCTGGAGCTATGGTTTGGGGAGCAATTTCGTATGACAGAAGGAGCACTCTCATGGTTATCCCACGCACCCTGGCTGCAAATTTGTACGTCAGTCTAGTGATACAACCTGTTGTGCTGCCATTCATGAACAGCATTCAAGGGGGTGTTTTCCAACAGGATAACGCTCGCCCTCATACCGCTGTTGTAACCCAACATGCTCTACATAGTGTCGACATGTTGCCTTGGCCTACTAGATCACCAGATCTTTCTCCAATCGAGCACGTATGGGACATCATTGGACGACAACTCCAGCGTCATCCACAACCAGCATTAATCGGCCCTGCATTGACCGCCCAAGTGTAACAGGCATGAAACTCCATCCCACAAACTGATATCCGACACTTGTATGACACAATGCATGCACGTTTGCAGGCTTGCATTCAAAATTCTGGTGGTTACACCGGTTACTAATGTACCACATTTCACATTTGAAATGGCTCTTCTCGCCAATGGCTCTACCTGTGATCTTGAAACATTAATCAATTAAATATGTTACCTAGACAAATGTATTCCTAAAATTTCATTACTGTACAATAATTTTTTCTTGGTGTTGGGATTTTTTTTCCATCAGTGTATCTTTCGGCCAGTGCAGATAAAGCGTCAAACATTATTGATATCTAAATGCATTGTAAAAAGAAAAATATGAGGAGAAAAAATTTAGTCTTGCCCATAAAATTAAAATTCTATTCTTTAAAAATAAGTTTTTCATGTTGAGTACTTGCACTTTAGACAAAAAAATATTTTGACTGTAGGGATAAAATATTACATATCTTTAGTAAATAAGTTGATTTTTCTTGGGTGGGGGGGCCTTATTTTTCAAGCTAATAGCAATTACAATTAACTCCAAGAAACAATTAAACTTTCGCATCAAACTGCTCGAATACTGAATAGTCGTGAAATAGCTAATGAGTCAAACCGGTGATTAGAATCTGCATCCTAGTAAATAAATTCAGTTAATTTAATATGTTTGATGGCAAGATCATTTTATTTTCATACTAGAGAATTATTTGTTTTGTAAGTTAAATACTGAGAGTTGCATTTTTCGCTGAAGAACATTGTAATTTAATTCCACTTTAATGAATTCATTATAATGAACGGTTTATATAGAAAGAAACAAATCGGATAACAAGCACGTTACGATTAAACCACAAAATAAGTAAGGAATTTTGTAATAATATTAGTCTTACATATCGGAGATTATTTTGTTTTGGTAACGAAATTTAAAGTAATGATGTAAGTTTAAAATAAGATAAAGCAAGTTTTTGTTATTTTGTTATCTTTTAATCAAATGATGTTATTCAATCCAGCTAATTAGTGGGGATATTTCAATTTTTATAAAACTTTATTAATCACATTTATGAAACTAATTAATTGAAGCTTAAGTTAAAAGCCTTCGCATTTATAAAGAAAGAAACAAACTCAGGATAATTAAATGATTTATTTACTTTGGGGATGAAATGAATTTTCGAATTAACATTTTATCTTTAGTGCTTACTAATGTGATACTTAAGGATTATTTGTTTATTGTTTGCTATGTTTTGTGTTACTAAATCTATGTTGTTGTCGATTACTAAATCTTGAACGATCGATTTCATTTACAAAATATAATACAGGGAGGGAATGATACGTGTATTTTAAATTGTTAAATTGTAAAAAATAAAAAATATTTTAATTAAATAGATATTTCTAATTATTTAATAATTTATATATATTTGATACTTGAAATACATACAAATAATTTTAAATAGAAAATGCTATAGCGTCAATTAAGAAGAACAATTTCCTAACATTTTGTCTTTTAAAATAAAGTAATAAAGTTTAAAATAAAGTAAAGAAGTAAAAGATGTAACAACTATAAAAAAAGTTTATTTATTTGTCTATATTTTAAATACCATACGTAAAATTCATTACATTATGAATTTTTGCAGAAAGCAGAAATATTCTGAATACTATTATTAATTACAAATTTGATTCATTTGCTTATGTTATATTTTTCCATCTAAGATCATTCATATGTTTTATTAAAAATATAAAATAATTTCTTTTGCAACATAAAGTTTTTTTTTATTATATAAGTGCATATGATAACACTGAGTAGACACTGGTACTATAATTTGTATGAGCTGGAAAAAAACCATTTGAATTAAAATATTTTTTTAATAAAATTATACAAATTGCAGCTTTAGTGTAATAATAATGAATTATATTATTTTATATCATGGAATTAAAAAAGGACAATAATTAATAATTCACAGCTTATTCTTTTGATATTAGTTTTCAGGCAGAAAAATACACATATTGAAAATTTGGATTTTCGCAATATGAGAATTCGACTTTCAACTTTTATGGATAAAATTAGCGACATCCGTGCTCAGTATCTTAAAAAGAACATCGAAAGCTTCTGCATTTCCTCAATTAAAAATATTCTTAAAGCTCCAATGCATTTATGTGTGTTTTTTACTTCTGTTACGTGTCTTTCTCACTTCTTTTGACGTGTGTAGGCTGAAGAATAACTATTAAAAATTAATCCCACTTCCTGTTTTAAAATGCAGTTATTTTTACTACCTTCGTTCTTTATTTTTCTTTCCTTTCCTCCAAAATTTCAATAAATGGACATTAGTTTTCGAGCTCTTAGAAAAGGAGTTTTAATTTTTAATTGCACGTAAGAAGTAACGAAATTTTACACCTCTTTTGAAAATTCTATAACTTCAAAAGTTTTTTAGTATCTCAGTATATTGTTTTGTAAAGTATACTTCGCTTTATGTAACTTTTTGCCCTAAAATCGCTATAAAGCAAATTGTATTGCTACAAATTATACAAACTGTTTTTACATTTTGTTATAGGAAGAGAAAGTAGCGTTTTAATCAAATTTGTCCTTCTCGAGACTTTTATAACTCTACGTTTTAGAAAATCTAAAACTGAAAAAAAAAATTATTTTCGGAATTATATTTGTTTTTCTGTTTGAAAATATGATGGTTGAAATACAGAAATGCCCAATAAAACTTGATATACGGCCTTCAATCAGAAATTGTTTTATGTTCCAAACTGGGAATCTCAGTTTGGACGAAATTAGGGCTAGAGAAATCAATCTGACTTCCCGTTCATCAGTATATGACTACCACACTTCAAAAATGTGATGAAGTATTTGTGCCAAATTTGCTCTCTGGCTTTATAAGCAAAAACGCAGATCTGTATCGAATTTTCTATCTGGCTTTATATACAAAATCGCAGATATGTATAAAATTTTTGAGCTATATATTTTGAAACTATTACCTTATATAACTTGAATATAAAGATTGTAATGATTCTGCTAAAAATATTTTTTTTTTAAATGAAGGATTCATAGCTCCGTATAATACATTTTAATAAAGTCACTATAAATTAAATTTTAACATTTTAATTAATGAATTGTTGTTCTATGAACAGAAAATATCTGACTTAAATTATATATTTAATTAGTTTCTATGCTGATCAAAAGCAAGCATTTAGAGACACCACTGTTACTTTTCTTAGTCTATAAGGCTTTCATATTCGCTAAAAATGAATTCAGATAAAAATAACTCTTAATGTATTTTTTTAAAAATAAAGTTGTCCTTTAGAGAAAATAAGCATTTATAAATATGAGTTCTTGTTTTTATTTAATGCTAGTATATTTTAGATTAATGCAGCGATTGCTGCACTGTCTTTTTGTTATTCGTATAGTGACTTAGTAACATTTGAACAGCTTAATTACAAAAGTAAGAATTGGTTATGTTTTCATACCATGCTTCTCAGCCGAGTGCTCTTAAACAAACTCGAAGAGCGAAAAGACTCTAAAAAATATCCTTTTTTGCTACGTTTTCATGTATTTTTTCCCTATTAAATTGCTCGACTTCGTAGAATCTCTTCGCTTGTAATGAATTTTTCTGAAATGTCTACAAAGTAATTAATTCGCATCTAAAGCTAAATATACAATGTTCTTCAAATTCAACTTGACTCTTATTTTAATTCAGTATAATTACATTCACATGACTACAATAAAATTTTAAACCAATTAATAAATTGTCATTAATAAGATAAAATACTGTAAATAGCCTTATGAAATTGGTTCTCATCAAAATAAGAAATATGATTTATAAAAACGAGATTTGTGATTGAATCTGATTCTAGATGCTTGATTTAAACAGCAGCTTTTTCGGAAATGATATTGCTGCTTCTACTTTTTAAAATTTGCAATCGCAACTAAGATGATCTTTGGAAATAAACGATGCTCAAACATTTCCATTACAGTTCTACGTAATTTACGTCATTCCTGAAATACTAAAAGCAATTCCCTACAGTTCTGAGTATAATTCAACACACTCAAAGCCGCCTAAAAATCTCACTCTTCCTTTCGCTATTCATTTAAAAAACTTATTTTTAATTATTTAAATAAAGGCATTCTGCAACGTCAATTTCTTGCTTAAAATTAAAACTACATTTTTTTTTTTACGGGTTAGGATAATTTACTGTTTTTAGCAATTGCAGATTTTAGAAACATTTACAATAACTGAAAGCTTCTCTCTAACAGATGAAATTCTGCAAATGAGACTGCAAAAATCAAAAATCCTTATTCTGTAAAAATATGTTTTCCAAAATAATAAATGAATTTTCGTTTGAAGTTCAGATAACTTGAATAGTTAGCTATTATTTTAGAAATGAAAGGCTTTACTATATTTTCAGAACTTGTATAATGATTTTTAAAAAAATTCTCTAACCCAATGATAAAAAGGGATGTATTCACTTTTTCTGTCAACTTAGTGCATTCATGTTAGATAACTCTGTTTGCTCTGAGTACATGAACAAATTCAAAAAATATAATTTATCTTCCTACTACCTTATTAGCATTGGATTTCTTCGCAAATAACGAATTTCTCAGTGGCGTAGGTATCATCATTGATCATCACTTTGATTATCAATTTTTATTAAAAATAATTTATTGAAGTTGTCGAGAATTTCAAATACAAAGTAATGAATATGAAATAGATGAGGAATCTCTTTATATTTAACAATATTTTTCAACGCCTACACCTTCGATAATTATCAGCATAAAATCACATATAAAATTTCCGCCACAATCATTCGATGGAATTATGTGGAATCCCAAACTCTGAGTTAAGAATAACCACTGGATTCCAGATAAAATTGCACTGAATTTAGGAGCATTTCCTGTAACTAACAAATTTCCTTTAATATCCACAAAACTCTGAGTTGTTTATTGCATAAGAAAAGTAATTAATTCAACCCAAGCTTACCCCCGGCAAAAGACATGGAATATTTTTCTCTTCCACGTAGGATCATTGCCAATCCTCGTATCAGTGATAAGGCAAGTCAAACATGGGGTCTTGATGAGAAACTAGTTTGGGAGAAAACTGTAATTGATGGAGATGTGTTTGTAACGAGATTGAGTGCATATTGAAGGGTGGGATTTGGAGACGAGGAATCCGAAAACTATCCAAGAACAGTTGGAAACACGAAGAGAAGAGACAAATGCAATTAAGAAGGAGCATCAACAACGCTCAAAATGAGCAAATCTATCAAACGGAAAGACGGACAGATTTTATTCCTTTTCGTTTTTCATTGCGGAGTGCTCATCTCTTTTTGTAGTGTCTACCCTTTCTAGGAAGTGACACGAAGGGGAAATTAAGAGGTCTTTAATCATATTCCGGCCTAATTTTTAGGAATTCCTGAGTGACATGTCAGGGGAATAATATTTACGATACTTCTTTGTAATATTTAATTGGGGTCCATGTCTTACTTTTTCAGAGTATGTTTAACCCTTGCTTTTATGAAAAGCATTTCATAAACAATGAATTAAAGAACTAACTGATGTTTGCGGAAATGCAAGAATTAGTGCTTTATAAAATTACATACACTGTAATAGTTTATTATACTGAAATATATGCAGAGTATAGCAGGAATGGCTATGAAATTTCATAGTTCGTTCAATTACATGTTTTGGACTTCGGATTAAGAAAAACATTAAATAATGCTGCATTAACATCGCAAATAATTTTGATTAGAGCAAGATGTGGTAAGAATCAAATGAAAAAACCATTGGTTTGATTCTTGCTCAAAATTTAACCTGTACCCTAAATGACAATTTAAATATTATTTTATATCGTTGCTTTTAACTAGCGGTTAATTTTTCTAGATAGGGCATTGAGCTTGACTCTTAAATATTTACATATTCCTTTTTTTAATCTCAATAACTAATATATGTATGCAAACACACATAATTTCCTTCAACTTGGAAATTCCATTTCAGAAATCTTGCACTCTTACTTTTAGTGAATCCTTATTATTGTTCCCAGATATATTGCATTCCATAGGCTTGAATATATCATTTTTTACAATAAAATAATATTTTCTTGTCTGGTTTTCAGACAAAATATTTAAAAACATCGATTTTTTTGAGATATTTAAATAATGTCCGAACAAAAATTGAAGCAGTTCCATCCTACTTGGGATTAAGCAAATCACTTTAAAAATATTGGGGGCTTCTACCCACATACTACACATGTGAGCACATTGAAAAGAAATTCTGCATTAATTCTAGTTGCATATTAGATTCGAAACAAATTACTCGAAAAATCGGAAATCCAAATTAATATATGAACTTTAGGGTCAAATCAAAATTAATATATGATTTGACTAAAAAAATCCAAGAAATCTTTAATTGTAATTAAATAATTAAAAAAGAAGCAGTTATAGAAACAAAAATTAGCATATTAGCTTTGTAAAATCGTTCATTGATAATTTAGACATATTAATCAAAATATTCTGGATATTTTATAATAAACAATGCGCGCATTACTTACAGAATACTTTCAATTATGCATAGTATAAATATCTATTTCGAACAATTAAAAAAACTTAAAATGGACGTTATTATTATTTTTAAGCTTATATTGATATGATTTTTATAATTTGAAATAAATTTGCTTTAATAAGTTGGAGATGGAAAGTTATATGATGTTATCGAAAGTAAAATTTCCTCATTATAGATTTTTTGAAGAATTAGAACAAAATATTTCTACAAAGCACATAAACTTTCACCAACGTAAAAACTTACATCCAAAATAGTTCTTTGATATGTCTAGTCCCTTTGTGAGTTACAATGAATTTTATAAAAGTTAAAAATAAATGTTATAATCTAAAAACATCCCCCAAACTATCGCACTGTAATAAAAATAGTTAAATTTTTTTTATAAATGTTACTTTTGTTTTAGATTTAGCATAAATTTTAAAGGCAAATTAAAATTAAAATAATTTGATGAAGGATTAGTTAGAATTATTTGAAATATTCTTTATAGTTTCTTTGGGTGAATATTTTCTGTGTTTTGTAAGACCAAATTTTCAACTCTTGTTTTTGTCATGCATCAGTTTTGAAATTATTCATTAATTAAAGTCATAAATAAATCTAAACCCTTTTCTAATAAATCTAGGGTATACCTCTTGAGCATATTTAAACAAATTTCTTCAAGTAATAAATTTTATTGAATAAATAATGACATGGAACAAATCTGTAGATTACTCTTAACCAAATCTGAAACTAAGTGGCCAATAAACATGTTATTGCAAACTATCCGAGAGGTTAAAATGAATGATGATTTTTTTATCATCATCTGATTTTGAAAACTTAACCATTCAATACTTCGTAAAGCGCCTTCTTTGACGAATCAATTTAGTTCTAGAGATTTATTGACTTTCTCAGTATCATAATTTCCAGAAATATCTTGGAGATTTCGCTCGGAGATACCACCTACTTAGAGGTAATACTTGGAGGTACCACCTACTTAGAGATAATACTTGGAGGTACCACCAAACTTATTTCTGATTTTCAGTCTATTGTATTTGATTTCAAGCCCTTCTACTAATCATCACAAGACGAGACAGTTTTAGTGCAATCACTGAAAATAAAACTCTTTGTGATCTAAATGGGTTTTATCTTTACAATTTAGATTCTAATATTGGCTGAATCTGATGGAGTAAATGAACACTTGAAGCTTCTTTTCATCTTCGTTTCCTTATTTTTTTATTGAAAAAAATCTGACATAGAAAGAATTCTTAATTTACTTCTTTGAAAAGAAGTTTTAAAAATTCAATTCACTTAGTTTCAAAATGTCATTCAAACTCAAAACCAGCTTTTCATTTCAAAATTTGTTGAATTTTAAAGTTGACCATAAAAAGGGAGAAGTTCTTTTCTGTACTTAAATATAGATATTTTTTTGTCCGATTAGAGAATGTTCAGTTCCTCAAAAACTGCTGACTTTTGCCTTCAAGCTAACTCACTTTTGCTTTTGAAGAACATTTAAAAAAAATATATTTCAATAGTTTCCCTTCAACCTTATTAAATAACGACATCTACTATAAGTTTTTCGACACATTTTAAAAGTTTTCTTTTTTTTCAGGAGCTCTGCCTTTAAAATTGAGACCTTTAGATATGCTAATTAACTACATTATCTTGCTTTAAGAAGTTTGTTTATTTAAAACTCCGAGCCCCGATAATTAAGTAAATAGCCGATAATTAAGCAAATATCTTATGTATTAAATTTTGGAAGTAGGGGGAGCACTTTGTAGATTTGATTTTCAAATGAGGAGTTCAGATATTGAATAATTATTTGTATTATTAAACACTCGTTGATTTTCTTTAATAAAAAAAGCATAATAAAGCTAGATTTCATGTTGTATTAATTTGCCTTTATATTAGAATAATTTATCTGCTCACATGAAATAGCTTATACAAGTTTATCAAGGAAATCTTCGAAATGCAGGCAAATAACATTAAGCCTTAATGCATTATAATTTTAACCAGTCATTTTATTTTGTCGAATATTGAATTATAAAATCAAGGCACAGTTATAAATATGGAATTTTAGAGCTAATTTCTTAAAACAAGATGGATTGGTTTTGTATATTAGTGACAATTGCAAGTACATTTGTAAAATATTAATCGCTGCTTTAATGTCAGTAAATAAACGCATAAGAAAAATAAAATAAAAAAAGCAATTAAAAGAATTATTGTGAATGATATAGATTTTATTAAAATTGTAGACCTAGAAATTAAGATTATATGGAATTGCGAAGAGTTTTATTTTGGATGATTTGGAGAATGTGATCATTTTGTAATTTTGAAGGAAACGCTGCTGCTAATATTGTTGTGAATAAATAGAAACTAAGATGAAATGATGAAATATCTTAAAATATTCGAAACGACAAATACGGTAAATGAATAAATGTATGTCAGCCCAGTTTTATTAAAATTAAATCCTTGTTTTCTGAAACTCTTTCAAATTCAGTTTTTGAAATTGCAATGAAGATTACTTTTCTTCGTTATAATAATACATCGTTTACATGGTAACGGAAACTACAATGAAAAGGAATTATTTATATATGGCTATCAAAGTTTCATTTTTTTAGGTGTTGGATGTGATAAAAGTAATCATTGAAAGGATTCTAATGTAGATTTAAATGTGACACTCAAAACTGATAACTAATAATTAGTTTTAAATAGTCCTAATTTAGAACTAAAGAACGCACACAACATTTTGGACACGCGCAACAATTAAATTAATGAGAAATTTTTTAAAAAGCTAGTACCTTCAACATAAAATAATCAAAATATATATAATATAGAGATATATTAAATGGTGAGTTCATATACAAAATTACTTATTTATTTTGTTAATTCATTATATTGCGCGTTTCTGGTAATAATAATAAATTCTGTGTTTAACGTAGAATGCAGCGACAATTACGCAATCATTTGTTTTAAAAATTACTGCATTCAACGCAGTTAAATATGCTTAGTCTTAATTGACTTATAATAATCAATAAGTAGAAAAAAATCAGCATTTATGACAAAGAGGATCAAATAGTATAATATGTTGTAACATATCTATGTTAAACTTTGTTGTTTCCTAATTTATTCCTCCAAAATTCCCAATTGCTTTTTAGAATGTTAAATGGGAATAAGACTATTTTTCATTTTCATTTTTTTATTCATTATTTTTCTTAAAATAGATTTCACAATTGCATACAAAAGAACCCCTAATAGATGTCAAACTCTTTTTCTTTTGCTATCTGAACTTAATGGTTGAGGTACCATAATTTCGCATTTATTTCAGCGTTTTTCACATATAAAAGTTAGTGTTATTTTTAATTGATGTTGTCATGTAATGGCTGACTATAGTTGTGATAAGAATACTAAAACCTTTGATTACCCAGCTCCTGAGTGCTGCTCTACGCAGCCAGTTACAAATTCTTTTAATTTTCTTTTGATTTCGTAAACTTTTAAAATGTGACCGCAGATGATTTAATTTTCCAAATAAGATTATCAAATTACATTTTTATGGTGAAGTACTACATAAAATTTAAAATTCATAGTTATTGGAGAACATGTTACATAACTTTTACTATCATTCTAAATTTACAATAGAAAGTTATATTTTTAAGGTTTTAACTTATCTTCTATAAAAGGAAGTATATTGCTCATTTAAGTCATAAAGTATTTATAATTTCTATTCAATACATTTTATGACAACAATAAAATCACGGTAGTTTTTTATATTGCGTAAAATTCAATAACTATATTTGTTTGATTAGATTCCCATGCTTCTCTTAAAACGAAATTCCGATTATCCATATGAAAGTTACTTTACCCTAAATTCAACGCAATGAAATCGCATATGTTATCAGGAGAGTTTTTAATATGAAAATTAAAGAAGGATTTATAAAATAAAATTAACCCAAAGGCTTTCATTAAAATTGGATAAAAGTTCATGGTTACAGTATTGTTAAAACTTTTATACCAAATAATCTATATTTTATATCAATGACATTATATTTCTTTAGAATCTAATATTTTATTTCAGCTGTTATTTTGTTGTTAACTTCTAATTAAAAATTGAGCATTTTTCAAAATAAGAATTTCTTAAATCTCGTCAATAACCCTTTTTAAGATTGTTACCTAAAGATGCCATTCTGACAGTACAGGATTACAAACTTCTTATATATTCCTAATATAAAATATGAAAATATAGTTTTTCTTTTATTGATGTTTGTCTATCTAACTTATTTTCACTCTGGTGAGGAATTTACGACTTGACGAGTATCAGCATAACTATTTTCTATAACTTCTTTTTTAATTAGTCAAAACCGCTTAGTACTTCCTAAACAATCCCATGTATATTTTAAAGAGAAACTTCAGTTACAAATTACAGCTAAAAATTTTTAAGCGAAATCATTCGATTCAATTAACACTTCATCATATGACTTAATTCAATAAAAAAAATAACATTTCACTTTTTCTGTTAAAAAAATCAGTCACATTTCTAATTTGTTAGTAATCAAATAAATGAAAGGCATGATGCAAATTAACTTTATATCATTTTAAATGCGAAATTAGTTTATATAATTGCAGTCCATAAAAATCAGTTCAATGAAATCAGTCTGATCGTTTTAATTTTTCTTTATAAAAACGAATGTAAATCAACTTTTTTCCATGAATACTACTTAAAACTGTAATTCTGATACAAATTATTGCACATACTTTTAAAACCGACATTAATAGAAGAAATTAACACCATATAATAAAGTTCAACTCAATAGAATCAATCAAAACTTTACATGCTTTCTTTTTGAAAATGAATTTAACCTTCTCTATAGCAGTCGGAAGTATGCTTCCGACCACATTCATTAATCTTTGAATAAAGTTATGTAGATTGACATAGATTTTCTCATATTTTTAATAAGAGAAAATCCCAAAAGCTTCAGTTTCACGCAAAATAATGTGTCTTGGTTTGTTACTTAGTTATTAATTAATCAAATTAATTAATAAACTTAATAGTCTTGATGAATTATTTTTCTTAAGCTAGTGTCATTCCTTCAATTATTTTAATATACTATGACTAAAAAAAAGGCCCTTTAAGGGTCAATTCATCCTGTTAATATTAATAAAAGAAAGTGAAGAATTCGTAGAACAAGAAACTAGTGTTAGTAAAGAAGTTTCTTCCTTTTCTAGAGTGATTCGAAACAAATGATCGTACAAGACCGATTTGGTTAAGATCGATTTGTCCAACGTCAAGAAACTCCCAAATAGTCCTGAGTCTCCATGACACCTTAGGTTTTGATAGAAGTTAAAGTATTCTTCCTATTAGAGAGTAATGAAATCTAGCGAGTCCTGAGAGGGAAAAATCCTGCTAACTCCAACTTCATTTCGCTTGCTTCGTGTTAGGGTCTTTTCACTTATCCGCTTCGCCTACTAAAAGAAAATGAAAACCTCCTCTTCCACTGAGTGGAGAGGCAATCCCTGCATCTGAAACCAAATATCGACCTCAGCGCACAATGACTGCGCAGAAAAACGACCATTGATGCACAGGTTTCTTCGGGTTTCGCGGTATTATTCGAGACACACTTACTTTTTCGCCATCGAATCTTAGACCGTTTTTTTCTTTATTATTATTTATTTATTGTTATCCGCCAGTTAAGTATTTTGGGAGCGTATTTTACCATCCTGATATTTCAAATGACTCCAGTTTTTTATGGTTTTTTATATAGCCATCGGAAGAGAAACTTCAAGTGAGAAGCTGTTTTAGTATGGAACACTGGATAGCGCCGGTTTCTGTATTGAAATTTCTGAATAGAAATAAAGCTTTTGTTTTACATTCTAAATTTGCGCGGCATAAATATGAAATGGATGGAGATTTTGTTCCGCTTTTTTTTCAAGCTAAATGAGTAGAGGTACTGGTTTTATGACCAAAGTCGGATTTGATTACAGTCTGCTTTCTATCAGTCAAATGTTTTTATACAAGCTAAGAAGTTTTTTTAATAAAATTATTTTTCATGAAATATAGCATTTTAAATCCTTAACAATTTTAAATAAAAAGGATTAAATTAATTTTTTTTTGAGAGATGCGTGATAGTTCCAATTTCTTTTTCAACATGTTGAGATTTCTATTAAGAAATAAATTTGTGCAGATGAGGGAATAGATTAAGTTTGATTCTTTTTATTTAACCGAATTTCATGTCAAGTTATACAAAACAATCATGTTTTCTTTTAGTTTGCATTCCATTTTTCTTCATGTTTATGACGGTACAATTTTTTAAAAATTAAATATAAAATTTCGTATAAAACACACGACATCATTTTAGATAGTTAGAATTTTAACAAAAAAATTGCTAAGGAATAGTAATTTTTTAATCCAGGCAAATAAGTTTTAATATATAAAAGAAAAAATCGTAAAATTAATATGAGATATTTTTTAAAGTTTGATTAAATTTTGCACAACCATTGCTGGCAACTTATTTTTCAATCAATCAAATAAAATATAAAGGTACGCCATTAAATGTGTACCACAGGATAAGTGGATTACAAATTCCCAATGGCAACACAACACAGTCACTTGAATGTGAATGAATGACTGAGCCGGTATGAAAATTATATTGGGCACCCTATAATGGGCGAAAGTATAATAGCAGTATTATCATAGGGCTCATACATGTACCTTCACGCAGTGGTATGCTTCTACATAGGAGTGAAGGTAATTCAACCCCTACATCATTATTTTATCTACCGTGGGAATGAGAATCAACCAATATTCTGGAAACTTCTCTACCCATATTGAGGCCTGGATACAATGTTAAGTAAATCACAATGTTATCAACATATTTTTGTTTGGAGTTGTTATAAAAGGTAGGACAAGCCATTGAAAATATCAGTGAAATGGCAACAGAAAGCAAAATAATAAAAATGTTATTTTTAACTTTATGCTGTTTTAAACAAAAACTCAAACAAACGCATAGCCTTCATCAGATAAGAACTCTGAATATCAATTTTTCAATCAGTTCCGAATAAGTTTTTTTTCCGATTCAGCTTATAAATAATTTATCAAAAAATAAATGTAAGCCAATTTAAAATTTTAAAATAAAATTTTTATTTAAAAAATGGACTCAAGTTTAGTTCCTTTAAATTTTCGCTGAGTTTTCAATAGAAATGAAATAAAAACATTTTCTTTTATAACATTTAAAAATTTTGTTACGGTAATGTTAGACTAAAACTTATTAACAAATAATATATAAACGTTAAAAATCATTAAATTTACAGCTTTTGGTAGAATCAAACTTTACATAATGTTTAAAGAAATTATTCAATTCAATTCCCCCCAAAAAATATGGAATAATTTGACAAATTGTTTCACTGAAAGAATACTTTTTAATTTCGAAAACTAGTTTCACTTTTCTTTTTCCAGCTATAATAATGAATGCCTTTTTCTCACGAAGTTATCACTGTACAGCTACTAAAAGAAATTATCATTTGGTTTATTTAATTAATATGCCAATAACTCTCCGCTCCTGACGTTCTAATGTCTCCCATCTATCTTATTCATTATCCTAAATTTAACTCAGAACTTCTATTTGACGATGATAAACGATTAAACTCATTTAGTGAAAGGTAAAAGTTAATTAATAATTTGGTGTAGCGTAATAAAAAAAGTACAAGATTAAGGAAAAATATTATTTGAATTATCTTGCTTTCTTTTCATGGCTAAAAGATGTTTCTCTGAGAAGGGTATCTTGACAGGAATATTTTCTCTAATTTATCTTATATGCTTGAGAAGTTTTTTGATAAAAGGAAGGTGAAAGATAACAGTTTTATTTTCAGTTTTATACTGCACAGTTAAATGGAAATATGAAGATCTTTTTAAAGGGAATTGTAAACTTAATTATGTATAGTAAAACAAAGATTCTTAATTTTGTTTTCTTACTTATTTATGGAACAATATTTGATTTTTTTTAACATCACACAGAATTAAAAATTAGGGTATTAGATTTCTACTAATTTAACTTTTTAAAATAATTAGTATCATATTTTCAGTGCAATATAAGTAAAATTAAGCTTAACAGTTTTTAATTTTAAACTTTCTTTCACGACTTTGACATAACATTAAATATTACCAATAAATTTTAAACATCGTTGCAGAAAATACCATTTTTAAGATATAGATTCTATTTATTGAAAAAAAAAATCCACGAAAATTTATTCTAACTACACTTAAGCAAAAAATATTTAAAACCGTTTAAAAAAACAACTTTCATCAAACTTTGAAGTTTGCACAAAACAACTTTGCACAAAATTCGAAGAATCTTATGCATCAGGAAATAAGCGAAAAGTAGATTACAAAATCCTATTTTTAGAAGCATAAAAAAGGGATGTTTCTTTTGTTTTCATTTTTGCCTGTACTTTAGGCTTTCATTTGTAATCCACGGTGAATATCATGGGCTTTTGAAAACATTTTTTTAATTCACTAACAGGGGACGCAGTTAGCACGGTATTAAACTTTTACTAAGATGATGTATTAATTAATAACTAAAAACATTAAATTAGTGTATTGTTCTTGAGAACAAGCAAGTGCACAAAATTCGAAGAATCTTATGCATCAGGAAATAAGCGAAAAGTAGATTACAAAATCCTATTTTTAGAAGCATAAAAAATTAAATAAATAAAAATTCATAAAACTCCTACGAACAGCGTAAATTTGACATAATTTAAGTTCTTTTGGTTCATAATCTAATGCATAGCTATGAAAATAAAGGGAATCAAATCCAGGATGGAAAAAGCTCTAATTTGTTACTTTATCACTACAGATGTTTGAAGTCCTCCAGCTATCGAAAAAATAGGTGTTTTGTTTAATTAAAATTGAAAAAAGAAAGAAACTAACATGAATGTGTTCTTCTTAATCATTTATTGAATATTATGTAACATCTTAAAGCATCATATCTTATGTACAACAGAACCATCATTGAATGCAAAATTTTCGGTCATTCTTTCGCAATTGCTATTACAGTGTGTTTCTAAATCTTGTCTTCTTTTTCTGTAATGGAATGTATAATATAGGCTTGCTTAGACAAAACGTAATAAGACATTTTAAATGGATATTTTCAAATTTCATCCATCCAACTTATAGTAAATATAATTTTTTTCTGTATAATCTATAATTCATTATAAATCCAATTTATTTCAAGCTCTTTCAGTGGTAACAATATTCAATTCAAAGTTTACAAAATGACTAAATTCTACTATATCCAGCCTCAGTTTAACGATATTCCTTTTTATGCCAATAAAATATAAAAGCATCTCTCTAAATTCAAATAATCCCTTCTTACTGAATAACAACAAAATATGAGATCATTTTTATCCTATTATCTCTTTTAAGCCTTTAATGAGCTTTCATAAATTGAATTCCCTCTTTATATCTACCTCAATGTCATTTAAAGATCTTAATGGACGTTTACAGTGTAATTTGCATTTGTTCTTTATTTCTCTTAAGCTGATAGCTATATATTCCAAAAAGAAGTTATACATTAAGTTTTCAAGTTATACGAATAATTTATTTAAAAAGTTAAAGAATGAATGTTACTTTAATAGCCTCCTACAAAGAAATCGCATCAATTTTTTTTGTTGAAATATACTTTTTCAACACTAAAACTATAAAATGTTTTGTATATTATTTTTATCTAAGAATTTATCTCGATATATTATAGAGAAATACTTTCTGCTATTATTATTTTATTCGAAATCAGGAGAATAATCAAAAGCAGCTAGATGGATTGTAAGAAAATCGAATTTGTTGACATTTTCTTCGGTTAGTCTAGAAGTCTTGTGTACCGTTAGGAGCCTAACAGCAATCAGAAACCAACAACTACTCAGAAGTAATTCTAAGAAAGGATGGAAAGCATTAAGGATTCCCAGCAGATCCATTGGATAGATCGAGATTCTAGAACAATTTGTTTCATATCCGATCATTTTGGTGGTGGATTAGTTGGGCAAACAATTGTATCAAAGGACAATCAATTGAGTAAAATACTGAGGCTGTTGTGAGCGTATTCTTCATCATATAGAAAGAAATCTTAAAGCGTTACGTTATTGCGGAATTTATGTTTATTCTGCATGAAGGAACTTCAGCATGAAAAAAGGGCGTAAGTACTTCTTTAAAGGAAAATCTGTTCAGTATATAAGAAACTTTTTAGTAAAGTTTTAAAATGACAGTTAATACAGAAGCAAAGTATTTCATTCATTCATAATTTCAGTCAAAGGCTTTTAATTAAAAAAATTTTAAACAAGTTAATGAAAAATTTTAATTTCAATATTCGAATACAATTCACTCCCTGATGACTTAATATCTTAAACGATGGCATGATACAGGGTGATCAGCGAATAAGCCCTGATTTCAAAATTAAATATCTCTACAACAAAGATCGATAGAATTATGTGGTAAACTGTACGTTTATTAGCAAAACTGTAAAAATGCTGTACAAAAGTTTAGATAATTTAGTTACGAAAATCGTTAACAGATGGAGCCCTAACCGCAATGCCCATACACGCTTTCAGTGTGACGTCAAAAATAAAAAAAAACGACTCCCGATCTGACTCCTTATGACCTCTTTCTGTGGGGAGCATTGAAATACACTGTCTAGAGCAACAATCTCGCTACTCTAGATTGAGATTGAATCGTTGATTGATGTTGCATGTGATAGATACCATTTCCTTCGAGACATTGCAAGACGTGATGTCAAATTTCATCGTTCAATTACGCCACCTCATTGTTTCAAACGGTGAACATTTTGAAAAAATTGTATTTTGATTGCAAAGACCGAATCACTTTATTGTTTTTTTTAAGACTCCTTTCAGAGAAAGAGTTTTCAGCTCAGAGCGCCATCTGTTAAAGATTTTTGTAACTAAATTTTCTAACTTTTGCTCACTATTTTTACAGTTTCGCTAATTGACGTACAGTTTACCGCATCTGTTTTATAGGGATATTTAATTTTGAAATCAGGGTTTATTCACTTATCCCCCTGTATGACAAGGCTGAAGAGCATGAATTGAAAAAGATTATGAATTGTATTCTCTGGCCATGGACGTAACCAGCATCGTTCAAATGTTAATGTCCTGTATAAGTTTACCTATACGATTTAATTATTCATTGTGGCCGAATTAGCAACTTAAAGTTTTTCTATACTATAAAACCAAGAGGTTGAGCTAGATATTCGAGGGTTTGGAAATTTTAACCGAAAGGAAACACAAATAAGGGTAAATTTCTTCTGAAAATGTTTCAAGAGAGTGACCTATCACATATAATGGGGCCAGGTCAGATTTCTACCTCTGACGAATTCTAAATGTTCCAAAGTTGCTTTCTCTATCAGAAGCCATTCTGCACCTTTATCACAAATACTTGATTCATTCCATACAATAGACCATATGGAATTAGATTTCCCCACGAAATGATCAAACCTTAGCTGATATCAATACAATAAATTTCTAGTTTTGAAAAGGAATTTTACGTTTCTTGCATAAAGGTATTCGATATTATATAAATTTTATTCATAAAGATCAAAACTGATGAGATATGTATTTTTCGATAAGAGACACGCGAATAGAACATTTGATGTCAAATTTGGTGTAAATATCATATATTTAAATTCGTGTACGTAGAATGGTGATATTTTAATGTATAGCTTTCATGTAAGAGACAGCGCAACAGAGATTGACTGGATTTAAAATTTGATTCACAACTACAATTCTAAAATAATGTAACTAATTTCACCAATCTGTTTTTTTATAAATTTGAACTAACTTGTTCACTGGCAAATATAACTTTTCAAAAATAGTTTTATCCGTTTCAAGAGTCTTTAAAATATAGAGGTTTGGACTCAGAGGCTTTTAAAACATGAAGATTCATTAAAATTTCGTGCTCGATTTTTTCTTTCTTTTTTTCATTAGAAATACATTCACATTGGATATGAGAAATCAAATTCTATTTTTCAATTAAATCTGGCACTTTATATTTTAAACCCTAATCAATCCTCTTAACCATTTTTTCAAAAATCTGAATTGCATCTGTGTTATTTTAAATGAATCATTAATATTCTAAATTCAGTTGAAAGAAAAACAAGCTCTTATTCTAATCCAAAGATAGAGAGATATGTAGCTCCTATCACTGGTCAAAACTGGTTAAGACCAGAACTCATTGACTGGAGTTCAGAAAATTGACATCCAGGAAATAAATGTTCCCTATCGTCCTTGTTTGTTTAGTCCCGAGACAGTTCGGCAATGATGTATGCTTTCTGAGTCCCATACCTTGATATTCGTGTCAAAAGCGTGAAAGAAGCTAAATCAAGATTGAATAGAAGACTATTGGTAGATAGGGCAGTGTGCTGGTTAGAGTTGATGTTAGAAGAAAGCAAGGAACAAAAGAGATTTTTCTATTGTATTGTAATTATTCATCTCTTCTTATGCATTAATAAAGATTTTCTTCTCTGTGATTTAATTCTGATTACGAAAATAGAATTAAGGTATTATGACTCCCAACTTATTTTTAATTTCTAAATAGTATTTCAAAAAAATTACATACCACACAGTTTCTTTTTAAATTGATTTATTACAACATATTCGGAAATTTTAATATATCTAAAATGTAGCCTAATAATTTCTTTAATTTGCCTGAAAACTTTTGAATTTCAAAGTATAAGCATTCATTCAAATCTTAAATATTTTAGAATTTTTCATATCATTTAGATCTTTGCTCAATATTTTTCCATGAACACTTTAATCACACAGTTACAACTAAATAACAATATAGGTTTTAATCACAATTATAGGGTTAAAATATTAAAATAAAAAAATGAAAGCGTCTCGTCATTATCTATTAGTTTAAAACAACAAATAAAGGGAGTTTGAGGATTTCATTTGGGATTTTTCTTTTAAATAAAAAAAAAGATTTCCTTGCAATACTTTATGTCCAAACTGCAAATTTCTCCGCTGATTTTTCCCAACGTAAAAAGTGTTCTTTGAGTTATTTTTCTTTAAAATGTTGAAGATCCTAAATGGTTGTTCCTTTATGAGTGAGGCGAAATAAAGTCATGTAAGAAGCTATTTATTTCTTTCAATGTCATATCCTCCCCCCCCTTTGAATTCTAAAATTGATTACACTGATTTGTGCGTGACTACTTTCAAATTCACGTACGATGCCTCTTATTCTTTCTGCCTTTCTTTCTTTTTGCCATCTCTTTCGTTCTTTCATTCCTTTAATAATGAATTGAATGCGATCGCACTCTTTCTACCTACGGAAGGAGCTATTAAGGACTCAAAATTCTTCCTTCTGTAATGCCCACATGAAACTTATTTTAGCTTCTCTAAATTATCCTGATTTTATTTTGGGAAGTTTGTATCCATCATTTTTATTTTATGAATTTGTTTCGCGGGGAAAATGGAATTTTGTGTGTGCGGCTTAAAAGATGCCTTCAGTAAAAATGACGATGGGAATAATAAAGAATGTCTTTGCTACTTTGTTTTTTTTTAATATGTAAGCAGTAATAACAAAGTTACAGATTCGATAAAGCATAAAACATTCGTGATTTTAATAAACAACAAAAATTCTTATGTTTTACTTTTAATTTAAAAATATTATCAAATATATGTGTTCATCAGTTTTTTTAATATTATCATTGGCTGTTGCTTGTTTAATATTAGATTTAAAATCATTAGATTTTTATTCATTTTATCTTAAAGGAGGAGACATTTTGCTCCTCCAATTATCACAATAAGAATTAAGAATTGACTAAATCGTGTGTACAACAGGAGAACCATAAAGAATAAATTTTTGAATAGTTTTACTTCATCGTTAATATGTGGCAGATAGCAATAAAGTTTTCAAATTAGATAAAACAAGTTACTCTAGAGATTTTTAGCAACCAGCAAAGATTATCATGCTGGTTTATTTTCGTTTTCGGAAACATTCGTATGCCTGTCTTCGTTTTTCGAGATCTTTTCATTCTTTCATCTCTGTTTTAGAGGAGTTCTTATTCGTCGTTTCTTTTTACGTATTGTGTCTAAAAGTAAGAAATATCTGAGGAATGCTTTTTCTTGAAATATCTCATACTTTAAAGAGTTTGTTTTTTTGTTTTCAATACAAAGATTTCTGTGGGATGCATTTATTTTCTGACAAATGTTTATATTTTCTAAAACTTATTTGTTCTGTACTTGATTTTTTCATCAGACATGCATAGCTAAATAAATTCCCTAATCATTTTATAACTATAATATTGAAGAGGGTATAAAATTCTTAAACTTGCCTAACCACTTAATTTTTCCACAAAGAAAACTTTTCAGGGCATACTTATTTCTAAAAACTTTGTTTATACTGCCTTTCATATTTAATTTTAAAATATGAAGAAAAGATGTTAAAGTATGTATACATACCTTCTTTGCTCCAGAAGTAAATATTTCCTTGAATTATTTCCTCCTCCAGGCACTTTTTTTTTAATTTTCTAAGACATCTTTAATTTCCTATAAAAATTTATAATACCCTATTAGATGTTAAAAATTGAACTAAAGTGCATTCGAAATTTTTTCAATAGAATTAAATAAGTTATTGTACAATTTTGCAATTTTTTAAAATTCAATTCTAATATATAACCATTGCTAAACTTAAAATTATCCATCATAATTACTCTTGGATTCATATCAAAAAATTTTAATAAACCCCTTTCCCTACCTTTTCCTTGTACTGTAAAGTTTCTTTACAGTACAAGATTTCCCTTCATGGGAGAAAAAAAAAATGTTTTATTTAGTTGTATAGGTGGTACAAAATTAATTATCTCATTCTGAAGATATTTTTGAGAATTTTGATTTCATTTTTAATCGCAGCCGTTTTTGTCATTAAAAATTTTTTAATTTACATATTTAAAGAATGGGGAAGTTCTTTGTGAGATAACAGGATTATCTTTAGTTGAAATTATTTTTCATATCAGTAATGGGCAATGAATGCAATAAAAAATGAATATCATCTCAGATGTGAAAAGTTGAAAAGGATGCAAAATTAAGGCTGAATTTTCATTTACCTAGCATGAGAGGGGGGGGGGATCATGTTTCTTTTCTGTTTCAACTTAGAAATAAAAGTGGTCACACATATAAAACAGTTAATTAGCATCAGCACTTATTCTGAGATTTCTTATTTCTTTTAAAAATCTTATAACATGAATTTAAAAAGATTCATTTTATATAGTTCTTTATATTGGTGCCATTGTATTTAACCCAGATAAGCCTAAAACTAAAATTTTCTGAAAATTTTGAAAAAAGTTAAACTAACTGTTAAAATAACTGTCTTTTTATTTTTTCTAATAAAGCTGACACGTTTCTTACTGCAAATCATAAGACTAAATAATCTTAGATAAAGAGGGTATTCTGATATTTTTTTTTATTTCTACTGTCCTAAATATAGGACAGTAGGCTTATCTGAGTTAATACGACAAAAATCCATTTCAGATCTAATAAGTGAAGACTTTCATATCCTTTGCATTTAATATTTTCTTTCCTTCAGGCCTTACAAAGCAGAAATCTATATCTCCACATTCCTAATAAACAATCTCTTTACACTGATGAAGAGAGAGGCTATATATACAGGCAGATATTATTCTCGGTAAAGCATCATTAAAGTGTAATAATGCGTAGATTCCCAAACTGCTTCGCAGTTGTATAATATTTATGTTCCTGTCGCATCTTACTTAATTGAATCATACAATATCTCAATATTCAGTTTCATCTTTATCTTTAAGTAGCATATAGGTTTCAAACCTTAAAGTTTCAGATGTCCCATTGTGTTCCACTACAAAATTCAGGAAATTGAAAACCAACATTATTAAATAAAATTCATTTTTCTTGCAGTAAACCATCCAATAATCTTGTCAAGATTTTTTTTTCTAAAAAAAAGACATTGATCTTATTTTAAAGTAACAAGAAAAGTTTTATCCCCATCAGAAGATTCAAACAGGAAATAAAAGAAACAACAACAACAACAAAAGATACTTCGATCAAAAACATTCCGAAAGTTTCACCAATATTTTTCATTTTTTATTTCAAAATTGTCATTTATGAAAACCGAATCCGGTGCTTCTCCAATTTCCAAAGCTGTTTTGACAGCCTCAATCTAATTATTTCCTCGAAAGCGTGAAGAGTCCCTTCTCCTGAAATACCTTCCGCATGATCTGAGGCCCTCTTTGACAGCTCTCTTGGAGTTTCATTTGAATAAGAGCGAATATTAAGCAGCTCCATTAGCATAAGGCGAATTCCAGAGCATGTTGCGTTGAAACTTGGAAGTGATAAATATTGGATTTCGACTAGGGACTCCTCTGATAAGCCGGCCTTATCTATATCAGATCGAGTGATTCTAGATTTCCGACACATCTGTACTTGGAGGAACCCGTTTGCAGAGCGTTCAGGTGATTCTAACCCCTTCCTTGAGAGATGTTCGCTCTCAAGAGTTCAATTCTAATAGCAGGACTCAATCTTATTCAAATGGCTAGCAAACATTGTCTTTAGATTGGAATAACGCCATTTTAATGATGATTCATAACGAATTGTTCGATTGTTAAGAGCAAAATTTTCATTATAGCGTTTGGTTGAAGCAATTCGCACTTTTGTTGTTTTTAGTTTATTAGGGTAAATATTCTTAATAAAGTAAATTAGGGGCGTTGTTAAACTAAGAGCGCTTTTCAGAAGAATTCTTTGTAAGATCTCTTAACCGGTAAGAGCATTTTCTTCTTGAGGGCTACTGTTGCGTTCGAAAAATAATTTTGAACTTAACAGTTTATTTTAGAAGATTATTGAAATTATCTTCACTCCAGAAACTAAAATGATTTTTTTTTTTTTACATTTTCATGTCAATGTGCTTGAATATAAGGAATTAAAGGCTCGAATTTGGTTTTTGAAAGTCCAATACCTCAAGCAAAAGAATTATGTAACTAAATGCTCGGTGTTACAAATTTCTGTAAACCACCTGCAATAACAAGAAAAGGTCTGTGTTCAGAACCAAAGAATTCCAGTTGCGATACCCGATTTCATAGACATCAGCCATGCGCAAAGACCTGGTACAAATTAAATTATAAAAGAGATAAATGTTCTCCTACTAGTATAGATAGAAATTTTGGTGATGAGGGTATCATCTTAGGTGTTGTTCTTGCAATCAGCACAAGATTCAAAATTTCGCAATCTTTCTCTAATAGATCTTCTTACAATTTTTAAATGGTAAAACTAAAACTATAGCACACCTAGCCTTTTATTTCCTATGACCGAACAAATATCTAATATAGGAAGCTTGTACATTTTATTTTCATCAGGCTAAACAAATTGATCTAATTTATAGAAAAAACAATAGAAGAGCTGCTATTCACTTATTAAAATGAAATATATTTAAATATATATTATTTTCAAGCTAAATGAGCATTTCCATATTGCGAATTATCAAGGCATTGGCCTCATAAATTTCAAACACTGAATCCGGCATTTTGTATAGAACGGTTGTGTATGACATGAGTTGTTACTTTGATAGTTCAAGAAGTGGAAACATTCCATTGAAATAATAACCGATATGTGTATTTTAAATCTTACTATGCCTGAAATTACTCATTCTGTCAACAGGTCTTCTAAGAATTGTGAATTTTAATCATCAAAGTTTCTCTCTTTAGCATCGATCCTCGTTGAGAAAGAATGTTTTGTTAAAGAATTCTTTAATGGTGCAAGAAGTTCTTTGTTCTATTCGCTTAGTACAGAAATAGTTTCGGTCAATACTTTTAGTGAAATTTAATACATCTAATGTTTCATTCTACTAATTCACATTTTAGAAAAGATTATATGTTTTGGTCGATGTATAGTTGAATTTTCTACATCTATTATATATTTTATTTTTTTAAATGTCATTTATGCCGTTCATGTGCTCAACATATACTTTTCTTTCAAAAAAATGATCATAACTTTTTGCATTATTCACTTTTTAAAAGTTTTCTTATGAAAAGTCTTTCAATTTTTTTCAAAAATAACATTGATAATAAGTTGAATACATCATGGGGGAAGTTTAATTTTGAAATTTGATGTAATTTATTGGAAATGTTAGGAGACTTATACTGAAAATCCATAATGAATATTTATTAAAATGCTTTTTTTATAATTTTATTCTATACCCATTTTACAAAAATTATGGTTAGAAAGATGAAGCAGATGTTGAGAATTCAAAAAATCCGTTATATCAACTCACACATTCGTGTAGCCCTCATCCGTTTTATTATAGACTTTTTTTCAATTTATGATTTATAAACGATGAAAAATAAGGAATGCATAATATATAAATATGAAGAAATGAATTAAAGTATATAAACTACGAAATTATTAATATAAACACAGAATTACGTATGTGGAACACATGATCACTAAAACATTAGGAGCAACGAGAAAAAATAAAATAAAAAACAGTTATTGGTAAAGCGCAAAAAAATTCGAAGGCAAACATTATATTATATATGAAGTAAAATAATATAAATAAATTCATTCCATACGATATGAATGACTAATTTAAAGATTTTTTTAATTTCTCAATGTATAAAATATAAAATGAATGAGAAGTATTTTACTACATATTTTCCATGATGTAGAAAATAAAGGATTCTGAATTCATGAAACGCACGAATAATTTGCATAGTATATAAAGTAAAAATGTAAAAAAAGAATGCGTAGATCACCTGTCCTTCAAACATAAAAACAATGTAATCAAACACCCTATAAAAACATTTATCCTTTATTTATGTCTTTAACAAAGGAGATGAATAATCTATATTATTTCTAAAAATGAGTTAAAACTATAAAACTAAATGTCAACCTTAATTAATTAACACGAACAGTTAATATACACACTAATTACAAAGGAAGATTTAAATTTTTTCATCAAACACTGCTGAATAATAAATAAAAAATATTCCCCTGTCTATCACCCACATTTGATTCATCGTCAAAGGAATTAAAGTTCTGCCTGACTGAAGTATTTAATGAGAATTTCTTGTTTACATAAAAACTGAGATTGAATTAAAAAAAGAATTTCAAAATACTAAATTTTAGTGTAGCCTTTTTAACCTCCTTTTTGTCACTTTAATTTCCCCTCAGCTAAGATTTTATTAAGGAATTTTTTGGAACATCATTCTTCAGCCCATCTCTTGGCTAAAGTAAAGATTTTTGATGAAAAAACAATCATTTTATTTTAAAGCATAAAAATAAGTAATTATGAATTATATCCTATCTGATTCCGAAAGCCATAAAAATTATATATATATATATATATATATATACTGAAGTGACAAAA